>JAVYIG010001966.1:0-282645 GCA_035222895.1 Strongylocentrotus droebachiensis
GGTCATAACATAATCATATCTAGTCACTTATAAATGAATAGTCAAATAAGTACATGTACATAATCTCTAAATTTTATATTTTTTACTGGAAAGTTTATCCGTCTGGGATATATGGGATAGGTCATTACTAAAATAATGAGGAAGGCAAGCAAAGTTTCAATTCTGAGTGACTATCAGCAACCTACCCCTAACAACAAACAAAAATACAAAAACAAAACAAAATCACTTCAAGGTTCTTTCAGATTTGAACATAGAATGATCTAAAATACTGGTAGAGCAATCATCATTGTCTTTAACATTTTCAAATTCATCATCATCACCAATTGTAATTTACAATATAAGCATGTACCCTCACCACTCCTTATCATCACCAAAATAATCAGCATTTGTCATTATCACCATCATTGTATTCTCCTCTTCTTTCCTCCTCTTTCTCCCCTTCCTTCCTCCCCTTTCTACCCCTCATCATCACTATCATCGTCTTGACTACAAACAATCTCTTTTGTTTATGTACATGACACAAGAGGGGGCTCTTTCATTTACCTGACATGAATATTTAAAGTAAATCCAACCACATACCAAACATACAGTGCATGTACATGTACATGCATTGACACGCTTTTAGAGAGGTCCTCCTACAACATACATGTACCAGTGCGAACAATACATTTTCTCTCATTAGAGCTTTTTGGGGATTTACCTTGGAATTTACTTTAGGAAAGGTGTATCTTCTTACAAGAAATGTTACTTGTAAAGAGATTACCAGATTAAATTGCTCACATCTCCCCTAGTTTGGCAAACTGAACATCTCTCATGTTTTGGGTGGCAAAACCCAAATGATCATTCCAACTGTGTATTGTTTGTAGTATAATTCTGTCCAATTGTT
Source organism: Strongylocentrotus droebachiensis (assembly GCA_035222895.1). Classification (NCBI taxonomy): domain Eukaryota; kingdom Metazoa; phylum Echinodermata; class Echinoidea; order Camarodonta; family Strongylocentrotidae; genus Strongylocentrotus; species Strongylocentrotus droebachiensis. Next base: position 887 of record JAVYIG010001966.1, read on the forward strand.
TTTTAAAAATATTCATAAATTTAATTCTTAATATTCTTAGTTTCACAATGATAATAACACAAACAATTGTCATTTGTATTCCTCCATCTATCTCGAACTTCTAATCCGCAGTGAACAAAGAAAAATAGTTCAGAAAGAGTCTAAATAAGTGCCATATTCCTGTGTCAAGCATTGCTTAATTAAAAAATTAAAAAGGTAGGATTTCAACTTGGATTTGAAACTCTCTAATGAGGCCTAAAACAAAAAGATGGTGCCAAAACATGGCTCGGTCGGTCGGAATCCTTTTTTATTTATTTTTTAATGTTTTTTTATATTTTTTAATTCCCTCTTTGGACTGATATTTCTCAGTTTTGGATGCTTTAATAATACATTTTTTTCTCCTTAAAAAAAAACGGTTAAAATAAAAAAAACTTTTTAAAAAGCCGACGGTAGATTTTCAAGATTTTTGGGTCGATCACAACATCTTTTTTGTTTAGGCCTAAGATTTCTTTCTACTCACCCTCTGCCCCTAGTCCACCCACAGTATTGGGAGGCTCAAGGTACGGACAGCACGCCTGAGCGGTCAGAGACGATGATCGGAGGGAGTACAACGGAAAACTATCTCCTCTGGAGAGAAGATCTAAATCTGTCTTGAGCTCTCCTACTCTATGGCTGTCCAGGACGATCACGGTGGAGGGCGCGGCGGTGGAAAAGAGCTAAACAAAAAAGGGGGAAAAAGGTTTGTGATGATTTATATTGTAGTAAACAGTGTCTGGTCGAGCATGCAAGCTTTTGTGTCACAAATACTGAGTTTGTTCTAATCATCACCCATCGTATAGTGCATTAGATTATTAACCAAAAGTGCTTGATCCTTCAAGGATATTTGTTTGTCTATATTGATTTTACCAAGCACTAGTCTATCTGTAGCAGCAGTTCCAAAAGTTATAAGAGAATACAGAAAAATTTATATTAGAAATACACAAATAAAATGAATACAACATAATAAATTTGCCTAGGCCATCAACAAGTTTAATACAGCATCCATTCTGTCAATGTACAATGTATATATTTTTTTTCTCATAATGTATGAAGCATTAGTCTTCAATAGTGAGATATATGTCTATAGCATCTTTTCTTCTCTACCCCAATCACTATACAGTGCAATTTAACTAGAATTAAATTATATGTTTAATGAATCTTCACCATTATACCTTGTTGAGAGTAGTCTGAACATTTCTGCTTTTAAAATAATTTGATAGTATTACAATAAATAAAATCCACTATAATTCATGGAAAGCTTTCAATACACTTTGAAGCATATACACCCTGTATGTAGAACAAAAGAAGAACATGTTCAACAATTTTCTTTTCAACTTCCTTTTTGCTCCCAGAAATGGATATTATCTTTAAAACTGGATTTACCTGTTGCACCCATGAATATGTTTGTTGGCTTGAGACAGGCTGCTGGCATTGACACAAGGCTAGCTCTGGCCTCCCCTTCCGTCTGCAAAATAAACAAGAATAGTGGGGTGAACTTTCACTTATATTTTTCTCTTCGATTCACATCTAAAGTTTCTTTAAAAAATAATCAATCAAGAAGAGATGCAGTATAAACAGAAGAACAAAACTAAGTATATGAAGATGATGATGATATTAATCATTTCAATAACAAGAAGAGTGAAGTTGGGCAATTCTTAGCACCCTTTGTAGCTTGTTTATCTTTCAAAACGTATGATACAATCATTTCTGTATCATCACTGATCTTTTTGTAACAAAGTACACTACTGTATGTTGTCCATCTGGAGCCTGAAGGGCATTCATTTACTAATGTACTTTAACACAGAGCACCCATCTCGCTCCAAACAGACGATGTGATCACTTTCAAAAGGTTTTGATCCTTCATGTTTTTCACTGTCAACTAAAATTAGGAGGATGTATGCCTGTATAGACTAACATACAGTAGTAAGTGCTAACATGACTAATAGTGATATAGTCAAAGGTTGCATTTTTCTCCTATTATATTGTCTATGCATCATAAAATAAACTTCAGAGTCTCTTCTCACCTCCAGACAAAAGCTGATGAATCAGATGGAGCTGTTTGAGATTGTGCATCACTCCCTCCACATGAAATATTACACAGCATCTCCCTCTCATCAGGACCAAACAGACTGTCAACAAAACCTACATACAGAGTGAGACATAAAGTAGATTATTACAACATTTTTACAACTTGGGTTGCCAACTATCACTTTACAAATGTTATACTTGTATTGTCATTTTATTTGACAAAGAAAATACAACACAAATCAGAGGAACAAAAAATTAAGAAGCATAAATAATACAAGTCAACTTTGAGACAAGCATAATGTTATATTTACTGTAAAACCGGAAACTGGTAAATGCAAGAAACTTTTGTCAATTTTGCAAGTGGTCCAGATTAGTGGATGATGTAAAATTATGGAATAAAAACACAAAGTCACTAAAGTAAATTAAATTGGGCAACAACAAAAGTTGCAAATGCTTCAGATATTACGTTGCATATTACTAAGCATAATTAATGTAGTACAATGAATAAGCCAAGAAAAGTTTACAATCACATTAATGTTTTTTTTTAATCATTATTTGTTTTACCCCAAACTACCAGTACTGAAAGTGGAAAGAACGCTTGTGTAGATGTGGTTTGCTGGACATAAATGTACTTAGGGGTTATCTTAAAATGAAAGAATGGCTAGATACTGTATATACCAAATTCAAGATATCAACTTGTAATTGTAATTGTCAGAAGTGTCAGTACATCACAAAAATGATTTGAAATAAAAGTTTACAAAATGTCTGATGCCAAGACAAAAAAAAAATCTAAACAGTACCGGTATTTGAATCAACAAATTGGAAAACTTGTACAATTGTCGATCTACAAGTAACTGCTTTTTACAAATTTACTCAGACAAGAAATGATAAAAGAAAATCCTATTTACCTGTTGCAACTGGGCCTATTGCAATCAGAAGACATTTACATTCCAGCTTTTTAGCACCATTGAGGAGCTTCTCGTCCCATCTAAACACAGGAGCCCTGTATTAATAAAATTAAAAAAAAAAAAAAAATAAAATCAATGCATATCACAAATTTTGGTCAATAGAAATATGATCGACACATATGCTCAATGAATCATCCTCACATTTCAACCCGTCTCTCGCTATCACTGGCTGCCATTCGCTCAATGTTATTACACAACCTCCTCCCTCCACAAATAGCAGTAACCATTGAAGAATCCTGGATCGATGAACAGGCTAAGACCTACATTGTGTAAAAGTAAAGTAGGCCTAAAGTAAGTAAGATATTGGTGCTAGGAGAAAGCTTGCTATTTTTCGTTTGATCCAATACCAAAATCATATTTCAGTCAAACCCTCTATTTGTTAGGATTTTTTTTCAGCATCCTTAAAAGGTTAAGTAGTCTAGTTCACTTAAGTTTAAGTCTTAGATCTACGTAACTTTTTTGGGGGTTTGAAAAATTCTCATTTATTTGTAACGTATTGGCATTGCCATTGCACTTAAGTTAAGCAGGGCTGTCAACCCTCCCGCATTTGGAGGGAGTCTCACGCCCCCACGCTCATTCTCCCGCCGCCCCAAAAGCTAGTAGCGGGAGACTCCCGCCACCACGCCTCCCGCTCTCCCGCCAACGATGTAGAATCTCCCGGTTTATGAAAAAACCTCCCGCCAGAAGAAAAAAAATTATGGCTCCTTACCCCCTCATGTCACTCATGCTAATGATAATCAATACGCATTAGCATTGACTCTCTTAGACCGAAAGCTTCAGTCGGTTGTTCCACTGAGACTACGTCTGGCTCCACTAGACCTCCGATTATTGGGGAATGTCAACAAATGTCAGTTTTATTAAAGAAATGACCCAAATCAGACGGTTATTTCTGTCTAGTATGAGTATGACTCTCTATGCTTTGCTGGAGTGATGATAATCATATTCCTCTGCTCTGGACCTCTAATTTCTAAATCTTAGAGTAATACAATTTCAAATTTTCAAGCCCCAACTATCATGGAGGGGATAATATGATTTTGCTTGGCTTTTTAATTTTATGCCCATGCCCATGGGCTGGCCATGCAAGTAAATTGAAAGATGTGAAAATGTTGTAGGTCAGACAGGTCTAAATTATAAAATTACTTACAAATCAGGGTTTACAAGCCTCTGACTCTCCTCATCAGAATCATCGTCCTCTCCTACTGCTCGACTAACAGGAAAAACTACCTCACTCAAACGGTTCATTTTTTTAGCAAAGTCACTGTAGTTTCTATCTACGTCTGTCTCTTGTCACCTCCTAGAGCTAGCTGCCACTACACTGCAATACAGCGGTACGGTACGGTATATCGGTCGGGGCAGCGCAGGCGTGATTGAAGCTAGGTCGCGGTGTCGCTCGATCAATAGCACCCACACATTGCAAATTGAAAATATAAATCGTGCGGAATGCAATGAGCAACCTCGTCTCCAACGATCTACGTGTATTTGTTGTAGAATGTTCGGTCAGGATCCCCCCCCCCCCCCAAGTTACAGAGCATGTTGGCACTATCGTTTTATTCTCAGTGTTTAATATAATAATTTCCTTCTTTTTTTTTCTCCCAGACATCTGATTCGGTAAAAACTGGAAACAAAACAAGGCCCAACTTTAGGATTTGATCATCCTCTCTTGCTCCGCAACCCCATTGAAAGAAAATAATGTTTTAATTTATCTCAAGTGGCATATACATTGATGTAGATAGTTAAAGAGGTGCTCGATATGCTGTCCATCCCTCATAAAATGGGGTAAAGAAAAGAAATACAAATATAAAGGAACATAGAAACATTAATAGATTATATGCCCCCTTCACTGTTCACACAGCACCAGTGCCTCGGTCCCCTAGCCCCCTTCCCCATATAAAATTGTGGCTTTTAGTGCTCCCTCAGAACCAGGACCCAACCTAAGTCACTGCACCTTGGCTCCGTAAATATTTTAAACCTACATGTGTTTTTATTTCCCCCTCCTCCCCCCCCCCCCTTCTCTCTCTATCTCTCCTTTTCCCTCATCTTTCTCTTTCATGCCCTCTCCTTCTTCTCTTCTCTCCCTCTCTCTCCATGCACCCCCCTCTCTCTCTAATACAAGCACTCATGATACAACACACAATCTACTGTATTCCCAACATTTCTACTTTCTCTCTCTCCTTCTTCCTCTTCTCTCTCTCTCTCTCTCATACTAGCACGCATCACACAATCTACTGTATTCCCAAAATTTCTACTTTCTCTCTCTTCTTCTTCTCTCTCTCTCTCTCTCTTTCTCTCTCATACTAGCACGCATCACACAAACACACAATCTACTGTATTCCCAACATTTCTACTTTGGTCTTACAGCTGTGTGTCAGCTTCTTGTATCTATATCGATGAGATATAATACACCATAAAGAAAACAGTAAGGAGCAATGATATTGTTTAAACTGAATATTCCACATTTTATTTACAATGAATAACAGCTTTATTTATATTTACAAAATATACAGTAATACATTAATCCAGTGTATTTTCCATATGATAATATACAGAAAATTGCTACTAAATGCTGCATATCATATCCTGTTACTCTTTTGAAAGTGGAAAATGATTTTCAAAGTCCAAGGTACAATTGCATGTTCAACAACTTAATTCAAAATTCATAAAGATGCAGATAAATGGAGGGATAGGCCCCTGAATGGCAACTATGGGTAATTAGGTCGACTGAACTCAAAATAAAGAATAATCCTGCAAGATTCTATTTAATCAATTGTTAATGACCATGTTTGAATGTTTATATCATCTGTTTTGAGCCAGAAGGGTTCAAATATCTTTGTTACATACATATCAAATCTCATATATTTAATATTACATAGAGATATTGCCCTTCTGTCTCTCTATAGACGATATGAGACTTTCCATCAATGCACAATTGGCTTTACGTCCTATTATCTCCAATGAGATTAACTCAGATTGCTGTCGAGTTATAAGAGCGCATCCTTGATGAGCTGTTTCTTATCTGGAGTCAGTTGCCGTGGGAACTCAATGTCAAAGGTGATGATGAGGTTGCCCTTCAGAGCAGGGTTCTTGGAGATTGGCATACCTTCTCCAGGTACCACCTTCCTGTAGCCAGGGCTGTAATAATAAAAGAGAAGGAAAACAAGGATAAGTAATGCAAGCCTACTTGTACATGTTGCATTCACAGGGATGTTAACCACTATCAATTATTTTGGCATTTAATCAAGTTCATACATCTGAATTAACAAAATAAAATTTCTTTTTCATGGAAAATATTTAGTTTCATACCACCAGAACATTCCAAACAACAACATTTGTTAACGATCCAAATTTGTATATGAACTGCAATCAATAAATGAGGACCTATCTTCCAAACATAGAGATTAGGAATATTACATATAATGTTTAGCTCTGTAATTCTCAAGGTCTAATGCAAAAGATGAAATCACATAAAAAGCACTCGACACAAATCATAGTTTTCTCACTTGATAATATCATTGATGGGAACATTCAGCAACCTCCCATCCAGGGTTGGCACCTCTACGCTGCAACCAGTCAGTGCCTTGCCTAGGAGAACCCTGGACACAAACACCAGATCATCATCCGCCCGCTGGAAGCGAGGATGCGGCTTGTCCCTGACGATGAAGATGATGTCGGCAGGGACAATGTTGGGTCCCTGGTCGGCTTCCTTGGGGAAGGTGATCCTTGTGCCTTCCCTCCATCCCTTGTGCACTGTGATAGTCAGGATCTTATCCCTCGTGCTTGACGTGTGCCCATCTTCATTCATTACCTGAATAATCAAAGAGAACAAGAAGTTCAATGAGCTACATTGGATTTCTCCAATAAAATGCAAGAGTCTATGTGAATACAATACTTTCTGAAATTATGAGCATCCCAATACATTACTACTGAGAAAAAAAGAAACCATTTTACTGTAGCATGATAAAAACACCAGTTGAAGATGAGAACTACATTGTACCACCTATTACCACTTATACTTTACACTAGGAATCAACATCCTTTTTGCAGAGGCTGAGAAATCATTCATATTAGAAATTTAAACATCCTGAAGATACCTTGCGAGACAGGGGAACTAACTTGTGTCCATACAATGTAGATTGCATCCATACATAACGGCATGTTTCGAATTCCAAAAGATATGACAGAATATTCATCTTCTTGGTACATAAAGAATGGACCTCTTAAAGAGATAGGACTTGTCTCTCTCTATTAAGTCTCTCTTGATCTCTCTCCCTCTCTCTCTCCCTCTCTCAGTACCCCCCTTCCCCTTGCTCTCTCTCTCCCTCTGGTAGGATCCTGTTTTTTGTATACCCTGTCCTTATAGACCATCAAACCCAATGCTATCGTTTACAAATTATTCTCTACTTACTCTTCTTGAAATCTTCATCTTCTTGGTACAACCATGGTAGATCTCTTCCAGAGATAGGACTAGGTCTCTCTCTATGGGAGGATCCTGCTTGTTTCGACCCCGCCCTAACAGACCACCAAACCCCATGCTCAGGTCTCCATCAACGCCATCGGTAAATTCTACACACAAAGAAAATAAATCAAATGAAAACAGAAATTAACGACTACAATTATGTCATAAGACAATTACCATTTGTTGTTAAATTAAGTAATACATGTATATGAATTTAAGACAAAGCACATACATCTAGCATCACATAAAGAGGAAATTTGAATTTACATGATAAACACATCCTGTTTGGAGATTTATATTGATGAAAAACAGATATTTTCTCGCATAAAACTATAAATATATCCCCAGATATTACTTGTGCCTCATTTAGACAGGGAAGCAGTAAACTGCCTCAAATAACAAAACAAACACAAAAACAAACAAACATTGCAGCAAAACTATTGTATGTATATGAATGCAAGAGGCAGTTTTGGGGCAAAAAAAATTGCAACCATGGTACTGATCTACATGTATGTCTTCAGAGACACACAAATGTAAAGGAAACCATACTCATGTCATATAATGTTGCTGCAGTGTACATTTTTTTAAAGAAGTTTACTGCTTCATGCCTTAAAAGAAGCTCACCATTAAATGGATTGTTTCCACCAAAGAATTCCCTGAAGACTTTGTGCGAGTCTCCGTGGAATGTGTAGCCTTGTGTCCAGGCTCCGCCATCTTCATCTGCTCCAGAAGGAACCCCATTCTTCAGACCTTCTTCACCAAACTGGTCATAGACGGCCTTCTTCCTTGCTGTAAAGAGAAGAGAATCATCTTGTTTAGAGTATGCATGTTGTCACTGAACAAACAAAAATCATGTAACTGTGAATAGTCAATGCATACATACATGTAGGTCTACTACAATGTAGTTAGATTTAAGAATAGTGAAGTTTAAAATACATCAAAATAGTATTCACAAAATATTAAAAAATAAACCAGATTATTTGTTTAATCCACATTCCTGAAGTTTCACTTTGATAAGAAGAAGATGTTTATGTTTTTAAATTGATTAAATTTCTTTTTGTGAGAGCCCCCCTCCCCCCCCCCCAAAAAAAAAAGGAAATATGAAACAACAACGAACAAAAAAAATTGTGCAATACAACTTGGCTGAATTCATATGAAGCATTTCTTTTCTCCATCCCTTTTAGGATCCTTTTCAATAAAAGTCATGGAAAAGGAGAAAGAAAGAAAAGCTATGTTTTCAAAAGACGATTCGGTACTTACGATCACAGAGAACGTCGTAAGCTTCTGAGACTTGTTTGAATTTCTCTGGTGCCAAGATTTCTTGGTTCTTATCTGGGTGATACTTCAAGGCCAGCTTGCGGTAGCTAAGGTGAAGGAAGAGAAGTAAAATTGTTTCACACGATGAACACAGTAGTGCAAACACACAATTTTGAGTCTCTTGCAGAAATGGCTCATTATGGAAGTTAGATTTAGATGTCACATGTCTATAAAAGCTGAAGCATCCTCATAAAAAGTCACTTTGCAATTGGTATACTGCAGGATTCTCAAGCCCCAAAATAGGGAGTAAACACAACTTTTTAATTTTACTTTTAGTCTACATTAAATGTAGACCGAATTTTCCGTCTCTTTCGTTCGTTAGCCTCTTATTGGGGTAGGGTCGGCCGGCTTTCTCTTTAGAGACGGAAGCCGTCTATACACATGTCCTTGCTAACGCCACGACCAGTTCTGGTCGTAGCGTTTTGCCCCCAAAATCCCCCAAAATTTCATTTTACCTCATGCATTGATTATTTAAAATTAGGAGAAGGTTTTACTACCTCGGTTCCACTTACCAACTTGACTGTATAATCCGTTTAATGGTCCCTTTTAAGGAAATTACGGGTCTAAATTGACAGCCGTGTTGAAAATCTTGCAAGGTGTGTTAACTCTCGCTGCCGGAGTCATCTAAATCAATCTCATCCCTTCTAGTCTATGCCGAAGGCAAAATGATTATGAAGGAAAAACTGTGCGCCATCTACACGTTCGTAATGGCGTTATCACAGTTTTTCCTTTATAATCATTTTGCCTTCGGCGTAGACTAGAAGGGATGAGATTGATTTAGATGACTCCGGCAGCGAGAGTTTAACACACCTTGCAAGATTTTCAACACGGCTGTCAATTTAGACCCGTAATTTCCTTAAAAGGGACCATTAAACGGATTATACAGTCAAGTTGGTAAGTGGAACCGAGGTAGTAAAACCTTCTCCTAATTTTAAATAATCAATGCATGAGGTAAAATGAAATTTTGGGGGATTTTGGGGGCAAAACGCTACGACCAGAACTGGTTGTGGCGTTAGCAAGGACATGTGTATAGACGGCTTCCGTCTCTAAAGAGAGAGCCGGCCGACCCTACCCCAATAAGAGGCTAACGAACAAAAGAGACGGAAAATTCGGTCTACATTAAATGTAGCAATAGCAATGACAAATTGATAACAAAGTCAAAGAATCAGTTGATGAAAAACAAAAACGTACAACTAGGTCTACAAGTTAAGCAATTATTTAACAAAACAGGCCACCGGCACAAACACCAACTAACTTTCCATCAAGAGTTCCTTGTCTAATACCGTAGAGAAAAAAGCCTGGGCCCTAGCACAGTCCTTTAATTGAAGACTACATTTGATTTGTTAACCAAGTTTTCGTTACACCGAAGTTTGCAGCCACACACATGGACGACGGCCGCAAAGTTACCCTGTGCTACGGGGCCAACTGCTGCGGCTATTCGCTACTCGCCATAATTTCTACCCGTTCTCAGTCGCGCGAGCAACCCTCTTCCCACTCCCAAAATAGATAGAAAAAATTACTCACGCTTTTTTAATATCTGCATCAATTGCCGATCGAGTCAAGGCAAGCATTTCATAGTAATCAATCCCCATTTTCGTGCTTTTATGTTAGTTTTTGGTAGAAATATTAAGCTTATTCTCTCCGTGCAAATGATAAGCTGCAGCAGGTCGGATCAATGTTGTTTGGATTGTTGCTACGCAATGACCCCGTTGAACGAACGCGTTTACGCATTGTACACCACTTTCTGTGCCATATCGGTATTGGCTTTGTATATGGGGTCACAGCGTGGCGATGTAGGAGCGGGGGAGGGGCAATGGTGATCCTTCAAAATTCAAAAGAGAGCCTCCTTTTAGTTCTCATAAGTACCCCATTTGATTTATGATAAGTGCTTCTTTTTTAGTCTGAACTTGCAATGCTCCGTTTTAGATATGAGATTTTTAAGAACTAAAGCTGAGGCCTGAGGGGCCCTTTCAAAATGTAAAGGGCACTTATCTGAAGCAGGCCTTCTAAAAAAAGGCTAATTTGTATGAATGTGGAAAAAAAATCAATTTAAAATTTAAAAAACAGATAAGGGCAGTGGAATATATGGCTTCGGGTCTAGAAATTGAGGGGCGCCAATATGTCATGAGGGTACTGGCCTTACTCTGTGATAAATTACAATTGTAATAATCATGGAAGGGGGATAAGTCCAAGGAGTTAGAGAAGAGATAAGGAAGGGAGAGGGTTTTGGAGGTAGGTTGTGTTTTAAGAAAAACTCATAATTTCAATTCTGTATAATACATGTAATATGTTTTGAAATATGAAACTCGTTTTTTGAAGAAAAAAAGCAATGCTTGTTCTAGTTATGGGGATCATTGTGTTCTTGGATCTTGGATTGGATTCCTCCGGAACATTCCACTAGGGAATTTTAACTGGAGGTGTGGCTTTGAGTGGTCAGTTACTTTTGGCTTGTGGGTTTTAAGAAAGTGGACAGCTTTGCTTTGAATGCAGAGGTAGTTTTGGCAGAAATTACTGAAGACGGTAGATTGTTCCATTCCTTTGTGGTTTTGGGGAAGAACGAGTTTGCATGGACATCAGTTCTCGTGTGATAAAGCTGGAATTGGTGGTCATGCCCCCGTGTTCTGTTGTGGGTAACCATGCGGTAACCATTTCCTATTATGTGATTGTGATATATTTTAGTCCTATACATTGTGAAATTATGATGAAATATGATGTAATTATGTTCGTTTATCTAATGATAAAAAGTTGCAGTTTTGTATAAGCTATGTTATGTACGAAAAAGAATCAGAGTTTTGAGAAATAAAATCAATGAATACAAAATGTAAGGGATTGTGTGGAAAAGGTCGTATTATTTTTCCATGTTCCTTCTCATCTCTGTATGCTGGTGAGGCCGTTTAAGAAATATACCAAACCTTTCCCTTTCTTTCCTATTCCATTTTTTCTCCTTCTTTTTTATTTAATCGTCTTTAGATGGGGGACACGAAACCCCTATATTTTAGTTACGCCTATGCCCTTGGTGAGAGATATTGAACTATTTATTCTAATAGGGCGGGGGAACTACAGTGTACGGAGAGAGAGAGAGAGAGAGAGAGAGAGAGAGAGACAGAGAGAGAGACAGAGAGAGAGAGAGAGAGAGACAAACAGAGAGACAAACACAGAGAGACAAATAGAGAGACAGAGAGAGAGAGAGAGTTTGGGAGATGACCACGTAGTTGTGTAGTGAACGTAAACTGGTAGTGAACCCTACACATTTCATTCACCTTTAATATTCGCCTGCTGTCAAGCAGTTTATTTATATTATTTTTCAAATAAACTATGTAAAACAATACGAAATAAGTTTTTTTAACTCAAATTATTTATAAAACATTAGAACCTTTCGATAATTATAATTTTTTAAGAAACATGATTGAAAAAAATGAATCCATTATAAATATTCAAAAAGAAATAATCAAAACGACTGCATGAATTTACTTGGTTACGATTGATAGCAACGAAAATGGCAGCGTACATGGCCTACGAAAAGGACTAAAACAATGCTGTAAATACGTCCAAAATAGCCAAATATTTGTATCAATAAGGATTCAAGATGGATGGAGATATAGCTGGTGTGAGAATCATACCTCCAGTTATAGATTTTTTGGATGCAGAAGCAAATACCGTACATTGCCAAACTGTGACAGTTAAAAATATCAGCAAATGCAGCAGACAGATCAAGTTCCACGGACCCAGCACAAACGTAAGCCAGCGCAGTAGGCGCAGAAACGTACGACGAACCGCTATCGTGGGGGCTAGCTCAGGCTCCGGGCCGGGGTGTCAGAAAACCAATTAGCGGTGGTTCATCATAAATATAAGTCGTAATGAATCTATTGTCATGATTGTCATAATCTGAAAATGAACTTATTTATTTGCTGTAAAGAATGTGAAATCAGGAGCTTGCAACTTGAACTTGTTATCGTTAAACTGAATCAGTGAAACTGTGATTGTGAATGTGATTGTGAAACTGAATGTGAGACTGAGTCATGAGTGAAACTGAAATTTGAAAAATGAGAGGGAAAGTGAAAATGGAAGAAGAAAGGGTGTTGTCCTAAATTAATTTCACAGCTAAAAGAAAATCAAAACAAAGTGAAGAAGTGAGATTTGTAATGTCATAATATTTTCATCCAGGATCTAGAATTCTGCAAAACAACATGTTGATTGTTGTCTTGTAATTACTTGTTGCAGCAAAGTGAAAGCTAATTCAGTAATATTCCACTTTCCGTAATCCATACTGAAGTTGAGTGAAACTAGAAAAATTATCCCCTTTAAAGCCAATAAAACTAAGCTTTATCAATGAAGAATTATTGAGATATCGGTTTATAACCATATGTTGTTTGTTTAGAGTTAGACAGGATGGTTAATTAGCTGCTTGATTTCAGACGATAATATGAAGAAGTTTACAGAAATTATCATCTGAATAGGTCTGAAAAAGGTTAGGGTATCATCACATTTCGTTTTTGGATGTAGCTGTGATCTGTTTTTACCTTTCTATTCTATTCTATTAAAAAATATTGCTGGAAATGGAAAACAATATTATTTAGAAAATTGAAATGTGAAAGTCAACTTGCAAACTAGTAAAACAAAAGTTAGAATTATACCATGACTTTTTCTGTAGAGTATTGCATTCCACTTACTTGGAAATGAGAAAATCAAATACAGTTTCATGCTGTTTTTGTGGGTAGATCTAGACTTGAATTAAATGTAGATCTATGCTGTGTTTATATTTTAAATTGCAGAATTTCAAGCTAATAGTGAGTAATCCTGCTAAACCTATCGCACCAGGACTAGAGGTGTCAGCGACAGTTGAATACCGATCCGATGCAGTCGGAGATTACCAAGACAGGCTCATACTGCTGGTAGATGAAGATGTTATTGAAGTGCCCGTATCAGCGTGAGTACATCTAGACTCATTATATTCTATTCAGCCTCTTGTTTTGATAAGATAACTTTATTAGTAAAATGTTTTCTTGCATGAAACCAAAAAATCATAATTGAGATATCCAATGCATACTTGCCCTGATGAGCTACATGTACACTGTAGATGCTAACATAATTACAAATGATTGTTAATTGGCCATATTTGGTCTTTCTTTAAAAATTCTGCATTTTGTTTGACTTTACCTTTTGTTGTTGGTTTGCTTGCTTGCATTGTTTTTTGTTGTTTTGTTTTTTTACATATAATTGTCCCTCTGTCTGTTAATCATATTCATTGCTGCTGAAAACACCCTGCTTGTCCAGTTGTACATTTTCATTCTTTTTCTGTTACTTCTATTTCTTGGTTTTGTTCAGTGTCAACCTTGACAGTAGGCATGATTTAAATATAACAACACTATTTGTCAGGTACTGTACATGTTGACCCCAAAATCATGCAATGTCTTATATATCTTAATACATTTTCATTTTCTAGGTATGCACCCCAGCCGGTGCTAGAACTTGAGAGCCCTCTTGATTTTGGGACCGTGGTTCGCAACAGTAAGGTATTGAGTAAAGAGATATCTCTCTACAACCATGGTTCCTTGGCTGGCATGTTTAAGATCAAGTACTCTGGTAACGAACCCTTCACAATATTTCCTTTACAAGGCATTGTAAAGCCCAAGTCTGTACAGACAATTAAGGTGAGTTGATAACTTGTCTGTTGTTTTCTTCACTGTTCTACTGCCACTATTGCACAATGATTTGTTTGGAATAAAATGATTGAGTCAGAGAATGAATAATGATAGTATTTGTAAGCAACAAACCTTTGTACATTTTATAGAATTTATACCTACATGTACATGTACATGTATGATTTCCAAAATGTTACACAGTATTTGAAATATAGAGTTGAGACAATGTAGGAATCTAAGCACTGAATGAGATCTGTTTTCCTTGAAAGATGAATTGTGATACAAACTATAAGTTGAAGTTGAACATTATCTTATACTTATTTCCTTATTTAAGGAGAAGCACAGCTGTATATCAATTGTAAAGGAATATTATGAACTAGATTTTCCAACTCCAATTCATTATTTAATCTCTTTCAGATTGAGTTTGTTTCCAAGAAGAGTGGGAAACTCAATGAAGAAGCTGAGTAAGTATTTTCATGTCATGGTAGATGTTAAAAAGTGAACAATGAAGTGTGTATCTGAAGTATTTTCTTAGCTAAGTATGGCTTTTTCATAGATATCTGACTGTAATGTCTCCATTGCAAATACCCATCAAGATATTTGTTGGAATGCTTTATTTTCATCTGATTTGTGCAAATACAAATTATTGATGAATAAATTCTGTAGTTTATAGAAACATTTCTCCTGAGATGGTAAATTAAGCAATATACATATTAGGAACCATAAAACCTCTTTGCGGACAGCTTTTTAATATCACTGTCTAGTAGGAAAACAGGTTAAAACAAACAAAACATTTTTAATCGAAAGTCTTATCATGATTACAGCCCCAAAGTGTCAGCTATGTCTCAATTGTAACTGTAAGTTCTTTCAGATACATGTACATAATAATAATAATATTCCGCTTTTATATAGCTCCTAATACATCTATCATGTCTCTAAGCGCTTTATAAAATGCTATTACTCCGGTCATTGGATTCAATACTTGCCCGCAAACATTGCGTGCACAACTTTCACGCCCTGGGGATCATTCTAGCCAGGCTCAAAAACTGTTTGACCAACAATGACGGTCACATCCTCCCGGGTACCCATTTAACAACTGGGTGGAGAGTAGCAAGTGCTGGTTAATATCTTTCCAAAGGATATTAGTGCCGTGTCGGGATTCAAACCCTTGATTTTCGCATCTCCAGTCAAGCGCCTTTAAACACTCGGCCACGACACTCCTACATCATTAAATCACCATCATAACATTTCCTATTCTTTTAATCCTTCTCCTAATCAGTGTTACCCTGGAAGCGCAGGATGCCACGACCCTCCAACTGAAAGCCAACGTGGTTGACCGATGTCTTGAGCTGATTGACCCTCGGTCGGGGGATAGCATCCAGTGCATGCCCTTTGGCTCTACCTACTATGGTACTGACAAGACACGACTGGCCTACCTCTACAACAATGGTCCAGATCCAATCAACTTTGTGACGGTACTGCAGGAAGATGCGCTGGGTACTGAAGCTGTAAGTATAGTCCCCCCCCCCCCCATGTTTATTTCATTCCAATGCTGCCATGCCCAAGGGATTTTATTTGTATATATCTTTGTGGATTGTTATTCTTTGTCTCATTTTTCTTTTCTTTTTTTCCCCTTCTGGTGATTGAAGGAGAAGAGAGTTGGGATTTGCAAAATTATTTGACAATTTATAGGACAGCTAGATACGCTATTTTTCATTACAAATGTTAACTTCCGTCAGCACATCATTGGTTACTTGGCATGACTACACATATATGTACAAGTAAGTTGCTGAGCTTGTAGTTAGTACAGGAAGAAAATATGCCAGCCGTTTGGAAAACCACCCAAGTTCTTTTGCCAATCAAACCATTATTTCCTTGCAAAATGTTACCACATCAACCTGATGAAGAGGAACTTGCCTTTATCAGGCATGTAAAGATAAACAAGAATATATTATTAGGCTCTTTGAGTAGGTGTGAGTGTATTATTCTGCACTACGGGTATACTGGTAAATATGAAATGTCAATTTTCACTTCATAGGGAACTGACCTCACCAAGACCACAGTAGCTACCCTGGCTACCAAAGGCTTGGACAAGGTCAAGGCCAACACCTGCCCGGTCAGTACACTGGTCAAGACCCTCCCCAACCAAGGTCAGCTCAGACCCTATGAGAGGTGCCCTCTGTACTTCAGGTTCAGCCCCCGCTACGACACGGCAAGCCAGGGATGGAAGGGAACCTCAAGCCCACCGCCCAGGCAGGACTTTGCCCTCTACATGAACATCACGGTCGTGGGCAGTAGTAGTGGCTTTGGAGATGGAGAAAAGAGTGACAACCGCAGAGCGAATGAGGGTATGTTTCTTCAAGAATCTTTCTCAGATTTCAGTGACACTGAATTATGCGTGCTTTCATATATATCTTTGTTGGAAATGTACCAACTATATCATTTTCTTTTATAAATGTAATGCTTCCTGGGAGAAATTTCAATTATTTAAACAAAATCAATCAATCTTATTTACTGGGTGTAAGCCACAAATATGTTTAGATATATAATTTTCATTGTCTATCATATTTGCACAAATATGGTACTTTACTATGAGTTGTAAGATATGCTTCTAAAGGTTTCAGAAATGTTTACCCTCAGCATGGAAGAATCCAGGGTTCTGAAAACTATTATATTGTAGGGATAAATAAGTCAACTGTTATAACAAATCTACATCATAGTAATTCTTTGGATAACAACTTCATAGGTGGAAGCATATGCAGATAGATGGGCCTTAAAGATATCTGCACAAAAACCAATAACCTATCGCTATAATAGTTACAATCCCTTCACAGAAATGAAATTAAAGTTACTATGCAGAATACCATCCCATTGATCTTTTCCAATGTGTATTAGTCAATTGTTAGCAATAGCTAGAGAAAGACAATGGTCTATTCATTGATTTGAACTGGTGTAGTACCTATATCATCTGATTTTATATCTTGTCCTTAAAGTGGTCACCCAAAGAAAATTCACGACAACTGATAATTATGGACAAATTATATATGGATGGAAATATTTTCTCTTGAAAAACATGAATAACTTACTGAAAAATCATATAGATATCATGGAAAGGCTTAAAATGCTTTGTGGCTTGCTGTGTCTTGCATGTGACGTCATGAAACTTGACACTCTACGGAGGACCGCTGAAGGCAGAAAATCTGGATCTCAAAATTAACATTTTTGAGAGATGATTACTGTGGGCCCCAAATATATTTTGAAGAGGGGAGTTGTTATATTAGATCAATAAGGCTTCCCCTTTGCAATGATATGAATTTGCATCAATTCAAAACACTTTCGATTCTTTAGGTGACTACTTTAAGTATCATGTTTCATTGTTCTGTTAACCTTGTACAGTTACCACATTGGAGGTGGCCATCACAGGCACAGCACTACCGGTCCTCCTCAGCCTCGCACCACAGACCAGTCTAGACTTTGGAGAGTGTTCCCAGGGGGAGCATATCGACACCCTCTGTAGCCTCATCAATGAGTCCACCATGTTACCGGTCTCGTTCGTCTTCCAGCCCGTGGCACAGTTCGCTGTGGTTCCTTCGTTTGGCAAGCTCAGACCGGGCGAGGCTCTGGATATCATCTTCTCCTTCAAACCAAACCAGTATGGATCCTTCAAAAAGCAACAGGTTTGTTGTGAATTTTATGCTCTTCTTTCTTAGTCTACTTTCTCATACATCTTCTTTTTTTGTAATTTTACGCATGTATTCCTTACTTTTCCTCCTATATATATTTTTCTTGCAAATTGTTATTCTTTCAAATTGTTATTTTACTCCAACGTCTTTGCACTCCTTCTCATTTCCCTTCTCATTAACCATGTAGAATGAAAGGCATCTAATGTTCTTGATTATGTGGTTAAAGAAAAGCAGTGATAACAATGAGAGAGTTGGTATTCTTAAAATCAAAAATAATATACCTTGAACATATCATGTACAAGTAATAAACAATGAATAATTTGAATGATGTATTCGATAATATCTATTTATGGAACTTGTAGTGAAAATTACTCAATTAACTTTATATATTTATTATAGCATCATTATGATAAGACAGAATCCTCCTCAAGTTCATGAGCTGTCACTTTGTTTTTACCAGCATACTTTGCCCATTACTGAATGCCACTTACTCTTAAAATAATGAAAATTAATAAATGATCCCCCAAAATAAATGATCAGTACTGAAAGTAACTCTATAGAAATGATTGAATCCCTCTTCTTTAATAGCACCATACATGTATTTTTAAATTATACCTTTGTTTGTGTTTGCAGATCATTGATGTATTGGGGTCATTAGCAGATGAACGTGAAGGTGAAAATGGATGGATCCAGCCCAGTAGTACAATCCAAGCCTCAATTCATACCCTAAATGTATCACTCAAGGGGATCTGCAATGCTGTCTTCAAGAAATTGGAACCCAAATTTAACCCAGGTATCCCTCATGTGAACTTTGAAGAAGTGTTGTAGTATTTTGTTGTCCAGTATTCCAGATGTTATATTTACATCTTAGATTAAAACAAACAAACAGAAAACCAGAGGAAACACACGAAAAGATTTTTCCCTTGTATTTCGGCTGATTTAAACATAGTAAACCAAATTTATTAGCAGCTGTTAGATCACTTATGTTGTGGTAAGATAATTTTGACAAGAATTTATAGAAAACGTAAAAGATTAAATTTTACTTTGAAACTAAATTTAGCATAAGACTATTTGCCCCTTCCCCCTCCCCCACCTGAAATTGATCAATTAGTCAAAATATTGACTTTACATTTGTATTAGGTTAACAAGTTCCACTTGTGAAATTAGGCATATGTTAATGTTTTTACTTTTTATACACAAATATTTGTACTATCTTTAAAAAGTATCTGTAGAATGTTTACCAATCGTGCTCCTTACTACGAACTGTTTCCTCATACCAAAATGTGAAACAAAATTAGATCAAAAGATATATTAATTGTGTTAATTAATAATTGTAATGTCACTTTGTCATTCCCAGGAATCACACCACTGGTTGTAGGAGAAGTAGGTCAGTTCATCGATGTCAAAATGAATGAGGCAGAGGCTTATGAGCCCCGGGCAGCCATGTTAGGATCTACAAAAACCAAAGGACTTCATTCTACCAAGTCAGCTGGTCACGTGAGAGATGGCGACGCCCTGGTAGCGTACCCCAATGATAGGGCTAGGAGTATACGACCAAGTTACAGGAGAGAGCAGTACAAGTAAGGGAGCCATTCTCATGAAATTTGTGATTGCATGCCGATTCTTGTTTTATTTTTGAACTGTTGAGAGTGAATGCTCAAAATACATGTGCTATTTATTCAATCCATACAAAAAATGATATATACCATTCCTAATGAAACTATGATTTGTTTTGCAATTCAGAAATAAAAGGAATTCTCATTTCAGGCAGTTGCATTCAATGATACTTTGGCAATAAGTTTATTAAAAGGAATTGGCATTGATAGCAAGCTTTGCATGACATAGTATGGCATAAGTTTTCATTTTTTTTTTTTTTTTTTTTACATACCCATAGCCATTCTGTTGTCATCTGTAATGCCCAAACGTCCCTTCTATTTGCACATCAGTATTGAAGAAGTGTAAACATTGTTGCTGCTGTATAAAATTATTCATACCTTATAATAAAGATTTCTCAACTCTGAATCATGACACACCTGTCACTTGCTCTTGCGACATTTGCTCCAGGCTTTATTTTGTCAGCCATATTGGATTTGGAGCAATTTTTGTTCGAGCATGTTTCTTATAACAGGAGTATTAACTCCTGCACTCTCTGTTTGATCTCAATCAGGACCATCTTCACCAAGACAGAGAGACACACCTATGTGGATCCTGACTATGCCTATGATGAAGACGAGCTTGCTGATGTCATGGCTCACAAGAATAAATACAATGACTACTTGAAAGACAACAGAGGCAAGAGAGTCAACAAACTCAAAGCAAAGTAAGTTCACCAATTATGCTTCAAATACGAAGTGATGTAGTAGTCTGTAGTAAATATACCTGTGAGAACTAAATTTTGTTTTACATGACAAGTAACAAAGGTTGAAGGTTTATTGTGAGTCTAATTTGCGGACATATTGGTTCTTACATCATACTTATATTGTATCTGATGGCTATGCAATTGTGCGGATGCCTCTGTTTGGAATCATGCAACATGGTATAGTGATAGTATACTATTTTATTTCAGTAGCATAGTATCCAAACCCTCAAATATGATCCTATGTGATAAAAACTTCATTAGCAATACATGTGCCATACCACTGTGCATATTCATTGCAGAATGCAATTAATTGCTTAGAAACTTAGAAAGCTTGTTTTTTTTTTTTTTTTTTTGGGGGGGGGGGGGCAGTACTATTTCTATGTCTTTTGATGAAAATAGATTTATATACATGAATTGCAGAACCTTATCTTTTTTATGGTAGTACTCATAACTAATTCATCCTTTTTTCTTCCACAGGGAATTCAAGGAGCTGAACAACAAAGCTGAGATTGGTATCAAGCCTGCCTCTGGTCTCCGCCCTCCCAAACTCAATGCTGATGAAGTCAATGAAATACCCAAATGTAAGTTGAGATATATCCCTCGCACTTTGTTTTTCCCTACCTTGTGTATGACTGGGTATAATGTTTAGGTCTCAGAAACTTTAATATTCCTATCAAAGTTATCACTTACTCACTGACAGTAGAGAGATTGAGCTGCAACACTTATTTGCCCCTTGGAATTTGTGATAAGTTTATATGGTTAAAGCGTGATAGAATATAAAGAAATAAGGCATTTCAAATCCAAGTTAAGAAAAGTAAAAGATAATTGTCATTCAAACTTCTTTTAAATTTCACCATATTTCTTTATATTCTATCACGCAAATAACAAATAAGTGTTGCAGCTTTATCTCTTTACTTTCGGTGAGTAAGTAATAACTTTGCCCTCTGTGGAGAAGTTCAAGGGAGCCATCAGTGCCTAAATCATAGGAGGAACTGTTTTTACTCGCACAACTTGTATATACGCGCTATGCACTAATCAATTATGACCACTATGAGAGACACCACACCACAATATCCTTGTTTAGTTGCTGAAAAGGCTTTTGACAAGTAC
Organism: Strongylocentrotus droebachiensis; assembly: GCA_035222895.1. NCBI lineage: Eukaryota > Metazoa > Echinodermata > Echinoidea > Camarodonta > Strongylocentrotidae > Strongylocentrotus > Strongylocentrotus droebachiensis. The sequence goes on from JAVYIG010001966.1 coordinate 22,465, forward strand.
CATCAGTTTAATGTCAGTGTTGGCATAGTGATATTCTTAGATCATTTATAGAAAATATTAAGTGATTTGCATGACTGCATATTATTAAACAAGAATTTTCTTTTAATTTGTTCACATTTTAATCTGTTCAATAGCTGCTCCTTTTGAAGAGAATGGACCCTATGACATGCTGAGCTCAAAGAAACTTGGTGACCGAGAATTATCCTCCACCATGCAACCTAGCACAGGAGGACTCAATGCTGTACCGATGACAGCACAGGAGAAAAGTGATTGCAAGAAGGTCTTATCTCCACAAGAACTATACCAAGTAGTCATTGGTGAGTTATATCTTTAATCTATTCATGAGAACATCAAACTATGAATAGAATCTGTATTTACTATTTATCTTATTTTCATTACTTTCTTATAGTCATCTGTGGTTTATTTTTTAACTCACATGTGACAAAATAGGTTATAAATAGAATCCATTATTTTGTTACATAATTCAGAAACTGCTTCTTGGTATTAGTACAATCTTTGATGATTCATTTGCAATTAATGCAAATTTAGTTAAACCATTGCACATTGTAATGATAGCTTTAATAGAAAAATGTCTGTGTAGTGGAAGGTGATAACAATAATTATTAATAGAAGAATATTACAGTGATTTTAAATTTAGTGATGGTGATGATAATGATGATAAATCAAGGGTTTACCGGTAAGTGTTATGTTATCAAATTCCTGCCATAAAATGTTTGAAGAATAATTTATGTTGTTCAGTCTTTTCTTGGCTGGAAAGTAAAGGGTACTTTGTTCTCTCTTAAATATATAGTTGCTGAATTACATATATGTGCATGTAGAATGAGACACTTTAAATTGAAATCTCTCTGTTTCTTTGTATTTCACCAGGACCACCAACGATTGATTTCAGTGAAGTTTGTCTCAAGTCCACCAGTGTTAGACAAATGAACATCATCAACAATCTGGATCAGTTTATTCATGTGGTTGTAGAGGTTAGTATATATATGTTTATACATATACAAACAATTTTAAGAATGTATGGTATCCTTGAGGAGGAGGAGAAGGGAGAAAACTAATTGCAAAGCAGACTGTAGGAAAAGAAGTCTTTCTATCCAATTATATGAAATCTATGTATGAAAAAAAATAAATTCTACAAAGCCTCGATTTATGTATCTTGAGGATTTTAGAATGTTCTTGAATTCTTGAAAGTTGTACTTACCTGTAAATTTCATTAAATCTGTTTATACTATGGTATATGTTGTCAGTTATTCAAACTCAATCAGCACCATATCTACTTTGTATGTCTAGCCACTTGGTGTCTTTCTTCATTTTCTGTGTGAACACAAAGGCGCACATTATAAAAACATTGTAAATGAGATAACATGTTTCATATGTCAGTATATAATTATCCTTATCATTATTCATTTGATTGTTTGTTTTTTTCTTCTTAGATTGATTGCCGTGAGCTGAGACAGACAAGCCCCCTCTCTCAGGTAGTCCCACCCAACTGTAAGGCAGAGCTTCCTCTTATCTTTGAGTCTAACACCAGGGGAAAGTTCACAAGGTACACTATCTACTTTCCATTGTAGCTATTCCTAAGTTTGTTTCTTGTCATGAAATATATCATTCATTTTATGTTTTTATTATTCATAAATCATGTATTTATACTTATGTCATTTCATCATACTGAGAAAAATAGTTTTATGACAAGACAGCTGTAGTTACTTTGATTTATGTTTATAAATATGATTATATTAATTTTAGGTTTCATGTGATTACATGCACTATACCAATTGCAGCATAGACTTGTTGGGAAATACCATACTTCCTTAACCATATTTGATTGTATTCCTTGTGACTAAATTGGCAAGAAGGGAGGAACAAAATGTTACAGATTTATCATCCAAATTTTCTTCCTGATTGATTTTTGTGGCAGGTCTTGTGTAATATTCATCATTTTTGTATTCATCTGAGTCCCTATCAATATTGATATTTTCTTCCTAAAATATTCAGTCATTCAAAATTGAAAAAATAGAGATATATGTATATATTGATTTCTTGAAACATATGATGATCATGCTAATATAAGTGAGAATACATACAAGCTATGCTTTTTATTTAGGCTCCCCACATTTTGCATTGTTTTTACCTTGCCTGTTATATCTACATATTTCTAAATTTCGTACTTATTTTCCGTACATTATACTTGATTTGAAATCTTTAATTTTGTTATTTTTTCTTGTGTGAAATCAACTCTTATATAATATACCCCTGTTTAACAAAAATTAAAAAAGAATTTAAACTGTTTTTTAATGTAAAATGTGGGAATAAATAAACTTCAAACTTCAAACTTCAATACAAATTCTTTTTGTTTGTATAGGAATGTGAAGTACACCATCAATGGCCACCATCGTGATCATGTGACTGTGTATGCCGATGTCGTACCCGTAGCCTTGGAGCTCTCTACTGAGCTGCTAAAACTAACCCCTACACCAGGCATGCCAGCTGAAGCAGGTATGAAGATTAATCATCACAGAGAATGGGAGAGTCAGACAGAGAGAGAGAAAGAGAGAGAGAGAGAGAAAGAGAGAAAGAGAGTTAGAGAGAGAGATCATAAAGAGAGAGTTAGAGAGAGAGAGATCATAAAGAGAGAGTTAGAGAGAGAGAGAGTTAGAGTTAGAGAGAGTAAGAGAGAGAGGGGGAAAGAGAGATATGGAGGGAGAGAGAGAGATAGAGAGAAAAAATAAAATACATAGACCAAGAGGGAAATATGCACACATTAAAACTTATGTACCAAGAAGAATTGAAAGTGAATTGAAAGTCTAAAACAATTGTATGACAGGGCAAAAGAATTGGGAGGAGAGGGGTGAAATTAATAAATTATAGTTTTTAAAGTGATTAAAGTCATATTTGTATTTGTATTGTTGTCAGGTTTGCGAGATGTAATCCGTCTTGAGAACAAGAGGAACTATCCTGCTGAGTTCACATGGCAACCCATCCTAGGAGAGAGAGGTACAGCATTCTCTATCAGACCAGCCACAGGTATGTGATTGTATTGTATTGTAGTGATATGGTTTATTGATATATACATTTGAAAGAATACCCACAAGGCTAAACTTACTTGAATATCAAAAATATAAAGTTTGATATAAATAATGGTGATTAGATAAATCATGTAGAAATAAATCAAATAATGAAATTCACAGGAATGATATGAAGGAAGGAAAAACAAAAGAATGAATTAGATTTTTTTGATCTTTTTCAACAGAAACAATATGACTATTTTATTGTACATGTACATAAAATGTAAATGTATGTATATTATAACATTTAATGTTTGTCAAAAGCTCAGTTTCAGCTGTTGGTAGAATCCATTTCATCAGTTTGAAGCCAGAAGGGCATTAAGTTATATACTTTAATACAATGTTAACATCCTTCTGGCTCAAATGATGATTTGTGACAAAGTAGTGGTTTGGATAACTATCAAGTGTTAGTTCATAGATTTCAGTATGCATCAGGCTTCTGGCGTGAGGAATTTTATAGTGGTAGAATCTAGTTCATTTTGTTCAGAGCTGAAAACAGTTTCTCTCATTCTTGATGAAGAGATTTGTATCACTAGCTAGTTTGTGCAGTGTTGAATGTCTATGTTATTAGTGATATATGAAAGTTCATGTCTAAACCTGTATGATGATGACCTATGTTTTACAGGTACTGTGGAAGCCTTCAAGGATCTAGAATGTGAGGTGGTCTTTCACCCATCCTACCATGCTCCAGAGGATGGGATCTTTGCTCTACAGGTGCATGGTGGAGAGACTATGAAACTCAACTGCCTAGCTGATGTAAGTCTACCTTCAATTATGACAAACTTTAGGGGATCTTGTCAAGTTTCTCCTTATTTTTGAACTAGCAAATTTTTATTTAGTACTGAAGACTATGAAAGATGTAAAGTAGCAATATCATTTTCCCCTCTTATATTAGAACATTCTTTTTTCTATGATTGTTTTCTTGTCACCACTTTTGTTATAATTGATGTTGTAGAAAATTAAATTAAAATAGAGCAAAATGAAAAAATCACTTAACTTGCCATTTAGTGACCAAAAACTTATCCAATAGCTTCGTTGTATTGAAGCCCACTGTAAATTATTTGATATTTAATATCCAAATGTTATCAGCAACAATTAGAATTAGAAACATAATCATATAATGGGTGATGCAAAATACTCAGGTTTTCTTTCTCAACCCTTTTAGAATTCATTGTCTTTTGTTGTCTTGCCTATCCATTCTTTAGCTTGGAGTAACCCAAGTGATGTTTATGGAGAGGAGAGTGTTGTTTGGTCAGGTTCCTCTTCATCTCACTACAACCAGGACTGCTGTACTACATAACAGCAGCATCAACCATGCATACTTTCAGGTCAGTATAAACAATTTCAATTGATCTAAGAAGTTGAATTTGAATCCTTTTGTGGTCATTATTTTGATTCTTATTAATTAGCATTGTATTTGTACATTATTGGACTGTTTTACCCTTTATCATTTGTGTACCGGTAGGTCATTTTTTTTACTATATAGAGTCATTATGAAAATCAGTGATAAACAAGCGTATCAACAAGCTAGAAAGGGTCTAGGTTTTATATGTACAACAATGACCCCAAAGAAATCTTGACAAGAAACATTTTGATATTGACACCTTTCACACAATTCAAATAATGATGGTATCAAGTACCCTTGTATTTGCATCTCCAAAAGACTTTAACTATTAAACATTAAGACGTACTTATGAAAGTAGACTTGTCCATGTTTGCATGACATCCTCATCTCCCTACAATCCCCTCTGCACACATTTTCTCCTTCAGGTTGTAGATCCAAACCCAGTCCCAGGACTGAACGTATCACCGGTCCAGGGCGTGGTACCGGTGGGCGGGACCACAGAGCTCAAGATTCATCTCACTCCTAGCGCGGTGATGAAGTTTGATACCAGACTGGAGGTTGCTATCAGGGGTTGGAAGACGATTGAACTCAGGATGGGAGGAACCGTGGAACCTCCTCTCGTCGACATCAATGTGGTAAGAATTTTTTTTCTTCAAACCTGTTCTAGTCAGTGTCCACATTTCATTATCTGCTCCAATGAATTATCACTACGAGCCCTATCACCAGTTGCACAGAGAACAGTTTCTGCATGTACTTTGTCCATATTTGTATCATTACAATATGGCATTTGACGTAAGGATTTGTTAGATGGAAAATAATTTAGTAACAACTTGAAAAGTATATAAATACTTTTCCATCCATATTTACATTTTATAAAAAAATTAGTAATAATAAGAATGATAATAATTTATTTATATTGCGCATTTTCCTTTACATGTTCAAATGCACTTTACAATTATGTTATTAACAGAAAAGGTGAGTTTTTAGATAATTTTATAGACGCTGATATGTGTATTTTTTTCATTCAAAACATGAGGCATTATTAGACTAAGTATTGCAATAAAACATCATTGATGCTTTTCTTGATGCAATTTATCAAATCAACTTTTTTTTTTTACACATGGATATTTTTTTCCCCACAGCCATCTTTCCAGATTGGAGGTGTATACTGTGGATCTAGCTTGACTGTTCCCTTCAAGATCGTCAATCGAGTGCGAACCAGAGCCAAGGTAGTCTTTGATCTGTCACGCTTCAGAGATTTCTCTCTCAGATTTGATGCAGATGTCATGGAAGGTAAGCAAAACATTTCTGCCCTGAGCCAAAGGAGCATTAACTCATAGAGAGTCAGTGCCAACACACATACAGTCCGTACTAGCATGAAAAATGCAGTTCTGGCTTTAAAAAAAGGTTAATCATTTCACTTTTTAATTAATGTACATCTTCATTGCTGCTCTCCATTATGGTGTTCAAAGGGTACCTGGATGGACATGGACACAATTGTGATTGGATTAAAATTGCTGACTGTCCAGAATGCGAGTGTGAAATCATTATTGAATGCGATAATCAGGGTAATGATACAATGTAAAGTGCTATGATCAGTTAGTTCTAAGTGGAAAGGTTGTATATTACATGTAAACAAATACTTATTCTTGAGATCATCATTATTTGAATACATTGTGAATTTTAATGTTCTGTATTTTCCACATTTGTCATTTATGTTATGGGTCCACCCACTTCCCTCAAGCCATCGGCTTTATCGGGTGCTAATGATCCAGTACATTTCTCAATATATATATATATATATATTGTATGTGATTTTTATGAAATAATAAATTGAATTGAATTGAATTGAATTGAATTAATTGAATTCTTTTCTTTCTCCTGCAGAGTCTGAAGACACCATGAACCCTGGTGTGTACAAGGTCACCGTGGGCGGTGAGCAGACCATTGACTGTGAGCTCAAGTTCAAGCCCACTGAGGTAGCCTCCTATGACTTTGTGATGCCTGTAAACATCAACCAGACCGAGGCACCCACCCCAGAGGGCACGCCCTTCCCGCCCACCCCGGCCCCATCATCAAAGAGCATCCAGCACATCATAGCACCACGCCCGGTGGTGGTAGTGGTGTCGACGCCCAAGAGGAGGATCATAGCCACCGCCATGAGGCAACCCTTGCAGATTTCAACCACAGAGCTGTCCTTCACACTGCCTTCCGGCTACCTGGAAATGGGTAAGTCATTTGCTCTTTCTTCCCACACCTGGGGAGTGTTTCACAAAGACTAAGATTGACTTTAAGTTGGACTTAAATATGACATGCCCTTCATTTCAATGTTTGCTCTCACCATTATGATCTTTATATAATTCTGTAGATTTTGTGACCATGATTTGTACGTCCCTTGAGAGACCAATGCCAGTAAATGGTGGGAGCAAACAATGGCATGAACGGCCTGACATAGTTAAGTCCAACTTAAAGTCGATCTTAGTCTTTGTGAAACACCCCCTGATGTAGAGTTTTGTACTGACTTAAAATATTTCACATCTACTTAGCATAAATGTAATGTTATGAACCCAAGATTCATCTTACAACTTTCTCAACATTTCCTAAACATGTGCCTAAATATCAGCTTCCCCTACCCCTACACACAGGTTTTCAAATTTAATTGTGAAAGTACAACAATTATTTTTTTAGATTTCCTTATGTATGATTCATAGTGAAATAATACAGTGATAATTATGTGAATTTACCCCTCACCCCAAAACAAAATAAATTACCAGCACTATTACAGATAAGATATTGGTGATCAATATAGTTTAAATTCTTTACTTTCCTGCAGGCCGGTGATATACCTATACTGTGTATTTTCCTCATAATAGCTAATGTCACAAATCAGTTGTGTGGTGCTGCATCTGTAGTTTAGGAGCAGCTCGTCATTCACCTTATCCTTGTTACATTCATCATAGGTCTTGCGGAAACTGTCCAGCAAGGCCAATCCGTCATGCTGGTCAACAACAGTGCCAAGAGACTGGAATGGTCTTTTGACCTCAGGTCATGTGGTAAGGCCATGGAAGAGGGCATCTTCCGCTTCGTCCGCTCCAACGGGGTGCCCTTCCTGACCTTTGAGAAGGGTCGGCAGGAGGTCAAGGAGGGCCTGGACCCTGGAGAGGTCTACACCATGGGATGCATGTTCTGTCCAGGTGAGAAAGCTACGTCTTAATTATGTCAATGATACTAGGGGGGGGGGTGTTTCACAAAGATCCTTAGTTGAACTTGTCTCTAAGTTGGACTTAACAATTATGGAAAGCCGTTAGCATTTTTGAAAATATTTTGTTATTTTAAAAGGCATAAAATGAAGTCTCTCTCTCTCTCTCTAAGTTCCATATCGATTGACTTTGGTGATCATGCTGTTCCACAACCCTTGGCTCCTAGCCTTCTCTATTAGCACCACTCCCAGTTCTTTCACTCCTCTCTCTTCTAACAATTTCTGATGACTGTCCATCCAAAGTATCCTCCTTCTTTCCCTACTCCTCCTTCCCACAATTTTCCCTTTCAAAGCAAGATTCTCTAGGCCTTCTTTACGTGTAACGTGACCCATGAACTTCAACTGCCTTATCAACATCTCACGTATCATTTTCTTGTGTTCATGTGAAATAATACTGAACGTATAATTAAATATTTGTGGCCACCTCTCTGTAAAATTTACCATGCTGCCCTTATACAGTCATCATATTGTATTGTCTATATATCATATATCTTTTTGTAGTACTCTAGACATTGTGATTGCTGATATGTAGTATGCACAGTGGAGGAGATGGGGAAGCAGAGAATGTTAGCTGATGCCAGTAAATTTTGTTTTGTCATAGAGCCAGAGAAAGTGCATTTTACTTGGTTTGAACAAGAGTACATTTTGTCTTTAGACATGAATCAGAGGTTTAATAATAATGATAATATGTACCATATATATAGCGCAATTCCTGTCTTAAAACATATCAGTGCGCTTTACACAAATTACATAATTATTACCCTAGCTTTAGCTCCGGCAGCCGTTATCAGCGCATAGTGCATTCCAAGGAATAATCCTACCAGGTACCCATTTACCTCACCTGGGTCAAGTGTGGAAAATGTAGATTAATAAACCATCTTTTGTCTGCTTCAACAGAGGAACCTGGTGAGTTCCAAGCCAAGATCCCCATCATCTTAGATGGAGCCAAAGACAGACCTTACCAGTACCTCAACGTACACGGTATCCTCAAGTCACCCCAGCTGACCTTTGACCCCTTGGCCATCGTTCTGACCCCTGTGCCACTCTCCACCAAGGTGTCGGCCGACTTCACCATCAGGGCGGCAGGCTTTAGAAGGTAACGGGCGATTCCATTAGTTTCATATGGGGCAAAAACAACATTGCTGGCAAATTGAATTTACACATAGTTGTTGAGAAAAAAAATAGCAGTGTTGTCATAATTCCTGATATGAAAGTTAGTAAGTTCAAGATTAACTTTTAAATTTGGATGCAATGAATAAGAAGATAATACATCAAACAGGTCACATTGCGTGGAATCTCTCTTAGTCTCTCTCATACTTAACCTGTTGGTAATGGACTATAAGCTGAAAGAAATGAAAGGTTCTCCAAACTGTTAAAGACACTTTTTATGCTAATAATGCATTGCTAAGTCCTTTGAAATCTGTCATCTTCTTACTGCACTGAAATATACCTTCAAAACAAATGTGTGACTACTATTCATGTTACAGGGAGGCTGTCATTGATGTAGACAATGGCAATAAGGCTTTTCTGCCTTGAGCGTAACCCTCCAAGATGGTCAACCCTTTTACTCAATACACTGATGAAATCCATAATGCCAAATAGAAAATCCCAAATCATGTTCACAATTTCATTCTCTAGCCCTCAACTCATAAACAACTGATTATCATCCTTGTTACAGGGAGACTGTGATTGATGTTGAACTTCCTGAGGTAGAGGTAGCTGACGGCAGCAAGGTATCCGTCTTGAGTGTGACTTTCCCTGACGGTCAGACCATTCAACCTTGTAGCGCTGATGAAGGTCATACAGAACCCTATGTTCTGAAGTGCAAGGTGACCTTCAGCTCACCCAAGCCTGTCTCCTTCACCATGCCTATCAAGTTTGTGGACTCGGTTGGTAGCAGGTTAGTATATGAATATATGATATTTCAAGTAACTCTTACTGCTTTTGATTGCTTAGATTAAATATACACTGTGCGTAACATACATTAAAGCAATTGTAATTTCAAAGAGTATGACTTCCTCAACGTTTATGTTAATGTTTCTACAAATTTTAAGCATTCACAGGAGTGGAGTGTATGTTCAAAAAAATGTTCCATTGATTAACTCCCCCCCCCCCCCCCCCATCCTCTCTATTGCTCTTTCTCTTTCTTTCTCAGACACCTTTTTTATGTGTATGCTTTATATGTCTCTCTCTTTCCCTCTAGAAAACAGAGGTAAAATCTCTTTCAATTCTAAAAAAATACCGTTCTCCCATCCTATCATTTTTCCAGATTCTCCATCCCTGTAACGGCCACCGCCGACAACTGTCTCCTGGTGGCCTACCCGTTCGTGGCCAAGCACCGAACTGACTTCCAGATCGTCACAGAGCAGGGCCACAGTCTACGGGCTCACAAGACAGCCTCCAGAGACTCCCTGACTCACATGGGTGAAGCTATGATCATGCCTGTAGAGTCGCCCAGTAGACCAGGTACTCATACCAGTACCAGCACCAGCTCCAGGTTTGGAGCCACCACGTCTACCTATGAAGAGACCGATAGCGTGACAGGTAAAGGTTCAATTGCTCTGTAAGATATCTGTGTGACAATTGATCCGGGCTTATTTCCTCAAAGGTATAGAGTTAGGGTTGGTGTTTGGTTTAGTGTTGGTTCCAGAGTTGAAGTTAAGACTTCAGTTAGTGAAGGAAATTGTTGCAGATCAATTGCTTCAGGAGCAAGTACATGTCATATAACTTTTATTTATTATATTGGGTGGGCAAAAGACATACTAGAGCTTTTCATCTTACATTTATCAGAAGAGCTCTTGCCGTTAAATCTTGATGAGTGCAAGATTAAAAGCTTCAACATAAAACTTTTCAATACTGTTCTTTAAAATTTCTCTTCATTTGTCTTTCATTTATTGCATTGGCTGCTCCTCAGTATACAGCTGTAGCTTAATAAATTTGTATAGTCCTTCTTTATGGAGGATTAGGTCCTCAAGCTCATCTTTCTTGCTATACCAACAACAAACAATCACAATTCTTTGGGCCATCAATCATTTCTTTATGCTCGTTCATTCCTCAGGAATAAGCTTCCACTAAACGTTTGTAATCTATCGCTTACAGAGTCCACATATCGTAGCACCCCTCGTGATGGTGCCGTGAACCGGGTCAACTACAGCAGCTCGGCTCCAGCCTACGATGACTCCCGTATGGGTCTAGCCTCTCGTTCTCTAGGCTCTGCAGCCTTCCCTAACGAGGACTCTGAGGAAGGGATCTTCCATTCTGAGGTGCTCATGGGGGTACAGAGATGGATCACGCTGCATGGCTGGTCAGGTGGACCTTTCCCAGTCTCACTCCCTGAAGGACTTAGGAGGTATGGAATTAGGAATCGCTAGATACTTTCAACCTGAAACATTTGTGACAATTTTGTGAATTATAAAGAATTACCTTTGATTTTGAAAATTATTTTTGAATTTCACAGATGTTTGATGCATCCAGATACTTCTTCTTCTTTTTTAATAGAAATTATTTAAGTTCTCTGATGAGATTTCATACGATTAAGTTATAGCTACTTCCTAACAACTGATTTAAAAAAAAAGAAAACCACTTCCATAGAATAATTATGACCCTGACAATTTACCTTCCAATAAAAGTTGGTAGTTTGGGGATAGAGGAACAAGATGGGACTTTATGATTTTCCATTGCTGGAACTGCTAAGGAATTTATTTTAAATTTAAAACAAGATATGCTATATAAGAGAAAAAATCCCTCACAAACTACATTTGTTTTTGCAATATTTTGCTCTCAAGAAATTTTCGAAAAGCAGATTTTAAGGACAAAAAGACATTCAGAAGGTAAGGCAAAGGTCGTCACTATCTGTATTGCTTAAATGGAAACATGTGGTATTCTGTACTGTCTAGTTTGAGTTTATTGTAAAAAAATGTATTCAATTGTGTTGTTTGCAGGAAGCATTGTTACTGTGAGTGATGCTGTGAAGGGCAGGATTAAACAACTATAAATATTGCATAAAAAATCAACCATTGAATGTAGCTTACCTATTAAATCACATGGATCATAGGATTACATACTAATTCAGACAAGAAGTTTGGTTTGATTATACATGTATATGACCTTGGAAGTTTTAAATTCTCTTCCCCATCTGATGATATGCTTTGAGTGTCCATGTTGTCAGTAAATGTGAAAAGTAGTGTTGTCATCACAAAATGGTTCATAATTGTATGTGTGTGTTTTTGATGAGTCACACGATGTGTCCCACAATAAGTGCATTTATCTTAACCGATTCAACTTATTCAATAAAAACTGGTCTCTATAGCTGTGTGGGATATTAATCTATTTGAAGTTATTGTATGTTATATGGGGTGTGAATTGTTGGTAAAGGGGTAATAATATATCTGTAAAGTGCTTAGAGACATCGTTGTTGTATTATCCATATACTATCTCTATAAACACAAAATATTATTATTGTTAAAGGGAGTTGTTCAGGGATAGTAGTCCAAGAATTAGTTGTCCGGACATGATGAACTATGAAAATAAACCATACCATAAGTCCAAGGACCACTGTATGAGCCAAATAGTATTCATATTCAATTCATTTGAAAGCATATTCAATGAAGTCAAACAGTATGAGTATAACATCTGATACAGAAAACTTTCATTGGTTGGGGTAATCATAACTTGTAGTTTAAGCTTCTACCAACCTTAACATTTAGTAGACAAGCTTTCGTCCATTCTGTACTTTCTCAAGCCAAGTGATTCTTCACTTATCAAAAGTCATTATTCACATACTGTAAAACTTGTCTATAAAGACCACGCAAGGGAGACCAGAAAAGTGGTCTTTATAGGCAGGTGGTCTTTATGCACAGGTGCCTATAGTACATGTTTCAATGAGAAACCATTTTCAAGGGAAACAAAAAATGTGGTCTTTGTAGGCAGGTGGTCACTAAGCCAGGTTTGACTGTATAATATTCTTCTCCTGTATCTTTAGTGGTGTGTCCAAGGGATCAGCAGCAGAAGCAGCTAGGGACAAGTCAAGCCAGAGCTCCCCAGCCTCCAACAATCAGAAGAGAAGTTACACCAAGACCATCTATGACCTGATGGCTCATCTGAGTGGACGGCTGGTCCCTGGGATCCCCATCAACCAGGCCCTACCAGGAGATCCTACGGAGAGGGTTCTACAGCTTCACTGGCAACATTCTACTCTACTCACATTCTTAAGGTAGGTGAACGCTGTGATATATAGTGGTTCATTCACTTGACTCTCAATCAAGATTATGAGTTTCGGAGTCCCTACCTGTTGCATGTGTCCTGTTGTTTGTTCCCAGTTATCTCTCTTGAGTCTTGACACAGGTGGGTAATGGGTACCTGGTAGGGTTTATACCTTCCTATTTACTGTACACTGATTATGAGCGCCAGATTGGGAAACAATTTTCAAATCATATAAATCCCAAAAGGTTGACTTCATACAGAGTCTTTAGATAACCTGGCTTTCTTCTGTATTCCTTACTTATAAAACACAAGTATTACATGGCAAACAAAGAGATATTTGAGTAAGGGATTGAGATGTAGATGATCCTCCCTCATTAACCATCTCTTAACCTCTGTTTCCTACCCCAGGAGCCAAGGAGCGGGTGTAGCCGGCATCAAACCAGAGTACCTGTTTGAGCCTCAGGATTACCAACGATGGATGAAGCTACAGGAACAGGTCAGGGAGAAGAAAAAGGCCATGCAGGAGGGCAAGTCAACTGTTGCTATCACCATTGAAGAAGAGCCTCTGGATGAACACCTGTTTGAGTCTGTCTCCAAGAGGGCTTGGACTGACCTACTTCTGCAGACTATCAAGGTATGGAGATTCAAGGAAGAGTTGACGTTATTTTTCTGACAAGGAGCATCAAGGTTGGCATTGCAGAATGCTGACCAATGCAGCAACAACGTAGGGAAGAACCGGACAATTTGTAAAAATTATTTTGCTAGAATGCTTTTAGATAGAATTGACATACACAAATCTTTCATATGTTTCATTGTATACTGCTATGATATCAGAGAGTGTTGTCTTAAGATCTGAAAGTGTTTTGAAAATTATTGGACTGGAGATTTGATAGCTCTTAAATGATCATTATACTCGTAAATACATTGATTCTTAATTCTAATTTTAAAAAATTCATGCTTGATTATGCATATGGCACATTTTATTTCGAATGAGCATAGATACAAATGCATTCCAATCTTTCTCACAGGTCCTGGTCTTAGCACGGATCACACCTCGTCAGTTCCGCACCCTGCCCAGCCCGGGCCATGTAAGCCTTCCGTCTATCAACCATGATCCACTGTGTAGTAACATCTACTCTGTAGGAGAGCGTATCCTCCTCTCCTGGCTCAACCATCACTATGAACACCAGAGACATAACATATGGAGCAACTGTGATAAAGGTAAGAGTGCTGGTTAGAACTTCTCACAAGAAACATGAAATATATTCACTCTTAATTTTTGTTTTAAAGTACATATAGCTCATGTTTCTAGAATTGTTCAATTTAGATTGAATGAACATATTGCAGATTTAAAGTTCAACACAGTTGCTTAATTTTCACAATACACAATATTTGTTAAGAACAAAATCATTACATTGTACTTAAACTTTCCAAAGAAATAAATTATTCCCTGGAAACTGTCTAATATATTTTAAATATCAATGAACATGATTCATTGTCAGAATTTACATTATTATAAAATCTTTTTATGCCTCCGTTACGAAGTAGCCGGAGGCATTATGTTTTCGGGTTGTCCGTCCGTACGTCTGTACGTACGTACGTACGTACGTCTGTACGTACGTACGTCCCGTTCTTGTGATCGCGTTATCTGAAGAACCGATTGATCGATTCCTGCCAAACTTTGGTCATGTATGAATCTTGCAGAGCCAATGAACTGATTAGATTGTGGGGTCACGAGGTCAAAGGTCAAAGGTCACAGGGCTCATTAGGTATGCAAAAACAGCTCGTGATCGCGTTATCTGAAGAACTGATTGATGGATTCCTGCCAAACTTTGGTCATGTATGTATCTTGCAAAGCCAATGAACTGATTAGATTTTGGGGTCACGAGGTTAAAGGTCAAAGGTCACAGGGCTCATTATGTATGCAAAAACAGCTCGTGATCGCATTATTTCAAGAACCGATTGATCGATTCCTGCCAAACTTTGGTCATGTATGTATCTTGCAGAGCCAATGAACTGATTAGATTTTGGGGTCACGAGGTTAAAGGTCAAAGGTCACAGGGCTCATTATGTATGCAAAAACAGCTTGTGATCGCGTTATCTCAAGAACCGATTGATGGATTTCCGCCAAACTTAGGTCATGTATGATACTTGCAGAGCCAATGAACTGATTAGATTTAGGGGTCATGAGGTCAAAGGTCAAAGGCCACAGCGCAAATTATGTATGCAAAAACAGCTCGTGATCGCGTTATCTCAAGAACCGATTGATGGATTCCTGCCAAAATTAGGTCATGTATGTTACTTGCAGAGCCAATGAACTGAGTAGATTCTTGGTTCATAAGGTCAAAGGTCATGGGCTCATTATGTATGCAAAAATAGCTTGTGAACGCATTCTCATTAGAATTGACAGATGGATTACTATTTAACTCAGGACATCTTGCAGAGCCAATGAACTGAGTAGATTTTAGGGTCATGAGGTCAAAGATCAAAGGGTCATATATGTATATGAGAAACTGCTTGTAATCACGATATTCTGAGAACCTGTCAATGGATTACAATTGAAGTTGAATTCGAAAAATGTCTTCTGTTTTGGTTTGTAAAATTGCTCTATGACGGAGGCATCATTTTCGACTGCGCGCAGTCGAATTCCATCTAGTTTGTTGTTAGATTGTTTATTTAGTATATTTCTTAATAGAGCATTCAATTCTGTTGCTAGTAGTTTACCTATCTAGCATCTTATTTCTCTCTTATCAACATAAATATTTTGATCTGTAACAAAAAATTCTCTCAAGATCTTAGTGTAATATTCTTAGGTCACCTAGAAAGTAATTATAAAACTCATACTCATCTTTCCACTAGACTTTTCATCAGGGTGGATCTTAACAAAGACTAGTAGAAATTCCTTTTTGCATGACATTTACTTCCGATAACGATACAGCATGTTCTTATTTCTTCTTTTCCGATTGATTCTATGACACATTTTTAGCCTTTCTGACGTTGTACAATCCTCCTCCAGGTATTTGCATGATTCAGTGTTAAAAGTGTATACCTCCATTTTCTGAGTAACCCAATTACCCCGACCCTAGCTTTGAACCCCAAATCTATTGTAAGCCTGGCCTGTAACCTCTGGGACACCCAACCCACCCCAACCTCCACCCAAAACTTGGCTAACTGCTGATAAATGGTTTATATTCCTAAGTATACTTTCAGTCACAAAGATGATTAATCAGCCTGGTAGTGGTAAGATTTAATCAACGGCACTACGGGTACACCTTACCTTGTCAAGGTATCATAAATGGTTGATGGTTTTATAACAATTTAATCTCTAAATATATTAAACCCTGAAAGAAAATAATGAGTTTTTTAAATTTTTATAGCAACCTCCCTGTAGTTGAGTGTAATTCAACTAGTATATCATTCTTATTTTCCTCTTTCCATTTAGTATTAATGGCTAAGTATAGAATAAAACATTGGGATATTAATGTGGTGATGGTATTCTATAATATTTATATAGTAGTAAAAAGAAATAACTTGTGTTCTTTATATATTAGATACTGACATGGTCATTTAACAAGGGATTGAGAATAAATAAAGAAATGGTTTAAAGGGAGAGTCGTGAAGAGAAAGAAAAAGAGGGAGAGAGACAAAAAAGAGATGGGAGAATAGAGAGAGAGAGAGAGAAAGAGAGAGAGAGAAAAGATGAGAGAATTGAGAGAGAAAGAGAGAGATGGGAGGGAGAGAATATCATCCTGTGAAATAGGGCCATGGCAACCTAATCTATATTGTCAGAGTTGAAATTAACAAATAAAAAATTTATTAAGGTTTTGCCTAAATAAGCTTGTCTAGTTTGATATATCAGACAACATGTGTGATTCAGTATTTATGCAGTATTTGCATGTAAACAATGCATTAAAGTCCAAATGTCTGCATTCCTGCTTCACCTGTGTGGTGTTTGATTTTTTTAAAATAAAAGAA
Source organism: Strongylocentrotus droebachiensis (assembly GCA_035222895.1). NCBI lineage: Eukaryota > Metazoa > Echinodermata > Echinoidea > Camarodonta > Strongylocentrotidae > Strongylocentrotus > Strongylocentrotus droebachiensis. The sequence continues at coordinate 39,329 of JAVYIG010001966.1, forward strand.
TACTATGCGATTTTTTTTTAATATTTAGCATGTGATCCTTGAAATGTAAAGTTAAAGCTCAAAGATGTTGTATATGCCTTGATATAAAAAGTGTTGCTTCTTTGGATTGCAAATAGCCTCTATGTTAATCAGTTTCAAGTTATGTGTGACAGAGTGTCTTGGTAGATTTTACTGATTGATAGATAAGAGTTAGAGTAGAGTGAAAAAATTAACAAAGGTATAATAATATAATCCATAGATATGTTATAATGTAAGTAAAAGTATGGATATTGCTGTGAAGAACCATTCTTTCTGTTTTCCCCTTCTATTTCTAAGGTTTTCCCCTTCTATTTCTAAGGCTGTTTTATTGTTTTATAGTGTCACCTACTTGCAAAAATCTGCAGTTTTTAAATTATGTAACATTCGGAAGCCTGAAGGTAAAGTGCAAAATCCTAGATAATAGGTCATGTTGTTTATATTCTCATTTTAGCTTCTTTGAAATAACTGGCCAAAGTGGTTTAATGGTCATATTTTCAGGACACTGAGAACAGGCCGTCATATGTATGGCTTAAGATTAAAAATCACGTTGAAGATATAAAGAGGCTACCTGACCAAACAAAAAATGGTAATTGATTTGTGTTCTGTACTTAAAATTTTTACCAAGGTTATACTGCTTTCCATGTTTGATTCTGATTGGTGCATGTCTGGATATGTCTTTGTTTCAGGTGGTGTTCCTCCATCGCGATGGGTAGTTAACTTTGATTATGATCTCTTGGACGGTCTCGTTTTAGCTGCGGTCATCGCTGCACATGTCCCATTCCTGGTAAGTATCGTTTTTGATCAGATGTGTTTGTGAAATTATAATCTGTTCAGTTTAACGTCATATTATTCCTTGTATCCCTTTCCAAACTGCCTTACTGTAACAGGAATCGGTCATAGAGGTATAATAGAAAAAAACATATTGTATTGAATGGATTAATTAAGCAACAAAATAGATAATCACTGTAATTCTCTTTGAATTTTCCTGTTTTAAAGAGAGATTGATGATCTAAGACTTATTTCCAAAGCGTTCCACACATAAATACAATGTATGTACATCAAACTTGTTTTTAATTTCAATAGCACATTCATTGGTATTAACTTTTCGAAATTTTTCATTCATATAGGTAAAAAATACAAAGCCTTATATTCATATCATTTACTTGACAAGATTACATCATTAATATACTTGAGGCGCAAAATAAATTTAATTCTGTCATTTCTTGACATATTTCCCCGGCACAGATTAAGACCCATCTTCAGGGCATGTACACACACCCTTCCACAGCAGAGCAGTGTCTTCATAACGCACTCAAGGTCGTCACTGCTTTCAGGTTCATTGGACTCGATTATGATATCCAGGTAAGATCTTATGTCAGAGTTTAAATGAAACTTTTTTACGCTGCTTTCAGATCAAATATATTTCTATGTGTCTTGATGTAGTTCCCTCATGTATGAATTCGATACTTTTGTATCCAGTTCAGCTTATACTCATTATACAGAGTTATTAAGTTAAATTCATCATTTCAAAATGGTATCACGATACCCTTATCTACCCAAACTATAAATTGAAAGTGAACTATTTATATGACTTTCTAGAATGAAGCTCAAATCATTTGAAAAAATAAGTGTTCAACTCAAAGGTTACACGTACGTGTATGTGCATACTAATGTTAATAGACCTGAAGAAAAAAAAATGATTTTGCACATGGTCTAGATTTATGAAGGTTTCTTACTATTTAAATGGATGAATCATCACATTGCTTAAGAAAAAAAATTGTATTTGCAAGTTTTTCTTATAATTGCCACCAAAATGCTATCTTTATCAATTCAAGAAAGTTTTCTGCTTTTAGAGCTATGTATCTCTTTTGTTTTCAGTGAAAGTCTCATTTGTAATAACTGTGACCTATTCATCTTATCTTATCTACAGGCCATAGACATCACCGATCCCAACCCCATCTCACTGATGCTACTATGCCAGCATCTCTATCAGCGGTTACCTCAGTACATGCCTAAGACTGCTGTGGAATTCACCACCTCACTGCATTCCTCTGTTACTAGACAGGTGGGTATATCAATATGCTGATAAAATTCTTAAGTGGGATGTTTAGGTGGGAATTAAGGATTAGATTCATACCAAAATTCCAAACTAATGATAGCAATAATTATTGCTTCCTGTATAGCACTCATATGGACACTACAAGGTGCTCAACCAGCACTCCAGTAGTTCTCTCATTTAGAAAAGTTGATGCTTACAGCATTCAAGGAATTGTTTCCTATTACATGTTGGTACCTCTTTGGAGAGTAGAAAACAGCTTTGTTTCTTGCCAAAACGACAGGAGTGTCATGCTGAGCCTTACGTCCATGACTTATGCATGACGTCCAGTCATTTTTTTTTAGCTATTTGACTATGACACCTCTCCACCAGTTAAATTGAAATGCTTGTACACCTTCACCTTGCATCAGGTACGTCTGACAAACCCCAGCAACAAGCCTCTGACCTACCATGCCATGGTGGCCGGCCGTGATGCTCGAGACTTCACCATCCCTCGAGGTAGTCAGGTCATGATCCAGCCTAAAGGCAAGCAGGATCTTCCTGTGATCTTCACCAGTCGTTTCCTGCGTCCTGCTGAAGCTGTCTTGGTCCTGGTTGGTAGGAGGGTAGGAGCTGCATGTGGGACTACCCTGGTCTTCAATCTCAAGACTGCTATTGATAACATCACACCAACGGTAAGCTTCGTCAACTTGCTATCACACAAAGAGCCTGTATTATCTTTGTTACACGTTATACTCTTCAAATATTAATATGCATCAAGGAATATAAAGGATACGTTAGCATTCCTATGTCCTCTAGAGAAAAATGGTGTGTTATTTGCGGAGAATCAGAAGGGTATGATGTTAATGTTCAGGGATGTGAGTTAATTAATGCCCTTTTTGTTCTCTGTAGATTTCTTTGATTGAAGTGCTTTTATCGTTCATTTTACACACTGCATATGTCTTGTGCTGATGATGCATTTTTAATAGACAAAAACTTTTTTGTGACTGTCCAGATTAATTTCATATAAAATCTGTTTTCTCTTGAAGGCTACCATCAAGTGTGAGTCGCCATGCTTTGAGCTCCAGAAGGTTGACGTTGCCATCGTGAACCCATTCGATGAGGCCGGTGAGTTCCGCATTGTCCTGGTGGAGGCTAAGACTCCATTCCCCGGCAGCGACTCCAAGACGAAGGGCCTCTTGAAGAACACCAAAGGCACTGTCAAGAGGGTCCGGTCAAAGACTGACCATGGCCAGAAGAAGGAGAAAACACCAACACCACCCAAGGTGGAAGAGCACAGCATTGACCGCAACATGTTTGAACGTAAGTTGTGCCATGACTTTACAAAAATATTAGAGCCAATTAATTCATTATTCATAAGGTCTGCTAAACTGCATCTATAGGCATTTGTTCCACTAAAATCCACTTTCAGAGCAAACAATAATGATTCTAATACAAAACCTGTAAAGTGCTGCATAATAAATAACATAATGTTCTGTATAGGCTCATTTGCATAATGTGTGACATAATAAATGCTACATACTTCTACAGTAATAACTAACACTATAAAGTAAGGGTACTTAATATTCTTTATATTAGCTGAATTTCTGACCATTAGTTGTGATAGAAAATCAAACTGGCAATACAAACGACTTTATCTCCCAAATCTTTGACAGAGGAGACCAGCGACACTGTTGGATCCTTCTACTGCCCTGATCAAACCATCAAGCTAGACGGCAATGGACCAGGGATCGTTTCCATTGACTTCTTACCGTTCTATACTGGGAAGCGTCAGTGCTCTGTGCTGTTCATCAGTGAGGCAGTGGGAGAGTTCCTCTACTCCGTGGAAGCCACTGCTACCCTCCCTCTGCCCTCACACCTTCCCTATGTACCTACCAAGCATAGTGTCAGGATCAGCAGTGCAGCAGCAGCAGGTAGGTCTAAGGATTATACTTTAAACTAAGGTTTATAAACTAAGAAATGAATACAAAATCACTATACTGGCATAAAGAGCTGTATATTAGTGAGTTCCTGCTTTGGATGTTTTTACTCTGTGTATACCATCCATGTTTTCATTTGAATTTAGTTATTGAAGTGAAAAAATGGACAGATGTTCTCATATGATGTATACTAGCTGTGCTGATGACAGTAGTTTAAGTTTATCATAATTATTAAGCCATCTCCTCTGTTTGAGCTCATACAACTCAATAGCCCGATGCAAACCTTGTGTGAAATGTAAACTCATCTCCTCAAGACTTTCCTATATCTGCCTGATAAGGAGTGCATTGGTAGGAGATCTTACAGGTGTGATCTTGTGGAGGAATCCATTTTGTGACGTATTCCTTCTAATCAGCAATTTTATATAGCAACTAATACAAATAGATGCGAAAATGTTACCATTTTTGGATCTCTTGAAGAGGACTTTGATTTCTTGGAACAACCTGTAAATAATATTTCTTTCATCTCTATCTTGCAGGTAATGGCCGAGGTCTCTATGGTGGAGACGATCGCATCATCTACTGGCGTTGCGACAGTAACTCTGTCCTCAACGAAGAGGTCATGGTGCCCATCACCAACTCAGCCAGAGAGAGGGCGCTGGTCATCGCCGCCCAGCAGCGCATGACGGACACCGAGATCCGCCGGCGTCAGATGACCGGCACCTTGGCCTGTGGCTCGGTCACCGTGGCCATCGCCGCCTTGGGACTCTCCGACGATCACGTGATCAGCAACAACCCTTCCACCGTCTCGTTCAACGTGAAGCAGGAGCAGAAGAAGTCCCCTGAAGCCACTCGCTTTTCGGTGGAAGTCAACTCCAAGTTCTTTGAAGCACAGCAGCATTTCTTTGTGCCCTCTCCGCTCTCCAAGAAACCCAAGTCGGCTGGGGATATCGTCAAGAATGGTCACAGGGTTGAAAGATCACCTGCTGGGCTTGTAGGGACTTCAGGTTAGAAAGCAATCTCTAGCATTCTCCTCCATATGATTGCAAATAAATATGAATTAAGAAGTACTTACAGATCTATGCATGTACTTGAACAAATTGCAATTTGATTTGTTGTCCCATTTTCATCACAATGTAAAGCAGGATGTTACTCAAATTCTCATAAAAAGATGATTGTCAAGGGCCACTAATTATAATCCAAAATTTTCCTAGACACTTGCCTTTTGCACTAAAATTGCATGCCCTTTGTTAACCCTTGCTTTTTGGAATGGAAATGAATTTGTACTAACTTATTTTACATTGTTTCTTGTCTTTCAGGTGTGATCATAGATGATGGTGTTATACCCTTACCGATCCGCTTTGCACCGAGGGGGGCTGGTCATTACCCCTGCCGTGTGGTGTTACGTTCCCCTAATGACATCAGGGTCTATCAGATTGAATGTTCAGTCAATCCTGAAGGAACGGTAGCTCAGATTGAATTCACTGCACCTGTTCATCAGTCGGTACCACAGAACATTCCTGTTGTAAGTTAATCAGTAAAATATGAAGACAGTTCTTCACCTTTGCTATTTGTATCTAAACCTTTCTTTTATTCTAATTTTTTTTTTAGTAAACCATGAAATCCAAGCGTATCATTTTATATTTCTATTTACTTCTTGATCGCGATGATTTTCAGAAAGAGCTTTCGCTTGTTGAATATTTTTCATTAATATATACATGTTATGACATACGGTGCATTTCTTTTGTCTCAAATTTGTATGTTGTTGATTTCAAGGAGAAAGTGGAAGAGTTTGTTATGTACCAGGCAAAAGGGCACAAGTTATGGCCAAGCAATATGAAAGGAAATATAAATGATGTACAGAATTTCTTAACTATCATTATGTAGACAATCATACAAAACAATTTAGACAATGTACATATTGAAATGTATCAATAATATGTAGTCGAAGAAATGTCTAAACCTGAAAGTACTTATTTCAGAAATTTACAGAATTCATACGGAAAAACCATTTAGACAATGTACATATGGAAATGTATTGAGCATATCGGAAAGGTCTAAACCTTTAAAATGCTTATTTCAGAAACTTCCATCCGCTAGCTGTTCATCATGAATTGCGAATCATTGACATATGACATTATTTTCTCCATACCAGGTGAATCAGACAAGCATTGACTGGCCTCTGAAGATCAGTATTGATGGTGTAGGGTTTCATGGACCTCCATTCCTCCTGGCCAAGGCAATGCAGATCACCTACTATCCTCTCATGTTTAGACCCACCTTTGAGTCCTTCATAACGGTAAGAGTTAGAATGGATGTTGAAATAGAGAGATTTGTCTGTTGAGTGCCAGAAGGCTATTAAATGGTAGAACTAGAATGAGATCTCATCTGGCTCTAAGCAGACATTTTGTGCTTGTATGGCTTGTAAATTATGAATTAAAAGAGAGGTATAAAGTCTCTCAAAACTTGTGTATTATTGTTTACAAATGAAAAGGCGATTGTTTGTGCAGGCTAATTAGATTGTATGAGGATCCATTAAAATCTAAGCCAGCTCAAGTCAGCGTTGTAATGTTTTTACATGTTGGTTCTGATAAGCATGTGAAAAAAAGCAAAAGGGAACTGCTTTTTTTTATTGGTGGTATAGATGAAGATGATGATGAAATATTAATATATATATATAATTTGTTAATATTTGCAAGAAATATTTAACAAATCCCTATTAATTAATTATGATACAATATCGCCATTTCTGTTTAGTTTAGTTAAACTTTGAAGGGAATATCATGATGAGTAAGGATTTTTCTGCTTCTCAGAAACAAGTGTACTTAAAACATGTATTATGCTTATTATGTGCTCCTTTAGAAAAGAGGTGGAAGAATAAAATGGCTGAGTTCAGTCACATTCAGAGTAAGAACAATAAATTATTGTACCTTGGCATGCTAGCAGCTAGGCACATTGCACTTCAACTATTTGGTTTTTAATTGCAGGTAGTCAGTTTATAGTAGTAATAATGATAAATGCACTTGGCTTGTGCCATCTGTGTAGTGAAACTTCTAAAATTAGAATAAATGTAGACAAAAATATAGACACAGAAAGAGAAGGATGGTAGGTAAGAGAAGAGTAATTCTATTTTGTACAACCCAAGTCTCTATGATAATATGTAGATCTTACTATATGCACACAAGAACAGCTGATAGAGTTTGATTCTGCATGGGGGGTCTGCACCTATCATTATTTTTTCTTTTGGTTTAATACACACCCGATATTCATATGCATGTACATAATGTAGTTTTGTCACGTTTTTTTATTAGATAGTGCATGCATGAATAGGAAGTTACTGCACATTTTATGTGTAAAATTTTAGATGCATGCATGGAAACTACAATGATTGGTTGTCTATTCTTGTAGATTTGTATGTGCAGTACCCACATTTTTCATCAGATAGAAATCTTGCATGTTATTTTTTTATGTATTTCATATGCACATTCCCAGTTTTGTACATTTGTGCATCATTCCTACTGTATATATTATATTAAATACATTTATCAGCTGTTCAGAGTCATAAGGGCATTAAATCTGTATGAAAGATCAAAATAGATATACATGCGTTTTATTAAAATCACTATTTTTTACATCCAATGACTGAACTATATTTACTGATGTATTAGAATAATACTTATACATGTATATTTACATATTAGCAGAGATTGGTACTAAAACAGCAAAACATTCAACTTAAACACACATATATATATATATATATATATACAGTCTTGATATAAGTTATTTGAGTAGATGAAGTTCTAGGGAGATAAAAAAAGAGCTTCATGTCCTAACTTGATTTTCTAACTTGATTTTCTTTCTCTCCTTCACTTACCAGGGTAAGATGATGATGCTGAATACTGATGATGGTACAGAACATCACTTCAATCTACAAGGAGAAGGCCAGAAACCTCTTGCTCTAGATCATGTAGAGGTCGAGTGTCAAGCCAGACAGAAGTAAGTACTATCCCACCTGCTTTAGTGACAACCTTTATGTAAAGACCGCGTAGATGTGTGTCGGTAAAGTCTGTGTTTGTAGACCCCGTAATGACCTGTAATATAAGGAGATTGAGCTTATAGTCCTTACCCATTTGCAACACATGTGAGGTTTACTGTGAATGTGATTCCAGCACGTTTATCTTTGTTTGCTTGTATGTTAAACAAATTCTTACAGTCTATCTACTTCATAATTTAGAATTACCATTTAGAATTATATGTACTTTAAATTGGCTTCTCTCTAAATACATTTAATATTCCTTGGTCCTGTGTTATAAAGAGTATGGATTGATCCTGATAAGTCAATCTCAAATTTGCAAACTCCCATCTCTTTGGTAAAGAGTTGTGATTAATATCAAGTTGCCATTGATTTGAATCAGTCGCAACTGTTTAAGAGATGGGGCCTTATGTCTTATATACTGATCATCATAGCAGACATTCACAGAACTTAAAGAGTATTTCTCACCTTATATATGTTTCCTCTTTCAGAGTGAAGCGTCTGATCCGTGTCCCCAACGTGACTGGGAAGAAGATGATGTACCGAGTGGTTTCAGATCTTCCTATCGTCACTGGTGCTCCCACCATCACCGTACTACCATTGAAAGAGGACGAGTATGCCATCACCGTATCACCATGGAAACGAGGCAAATTTGAAGGCGTCCTTTCTTTCATTGCTGGGAGCACTCAGAATTTGAGGTGAGAAATGAGAATGTTGCGTCATTGAAAAAGTAGATCTTCATGGAATGGCATGGTAAATGTGAGAAAACTAGCTTACAGTGTACATATGGTTCATGCTTGTATTATATAGAGGGTTTTCGTGTAATTTAGATGAGCAGTGAATAATGCAGGGATAATTTTTTCATGCAAATCCCCAGATCCCCAGCCTCATTTTCTCTGGCTGTATATGTTACTTTGCTTGTCTGTCAGTGAAAACGTGTCATTGAGGCTGTGACTTAAAAAGGAATGTTCGGTATGATTTTGTATAGAAAAAAAATCTTCATGTATGGTAGCACAATATGGAAGCATACTAAGATACAAAATACAAAATACATCATTGCTCTACGATCCAATTATACAGTTACTAAATTCATACTTACTTCAACATGATACATACCTACTTCATTTTAGACTACACCTAACCCTTACCCTAACCCTTAGCCTTGGACAAGACAAAGCCTGGGGCAAATGTCAGGTTCCCAGTTAATCTCCAATTTCAGTGGATTTTCATAAGATATGATTCACAATTAGGCCCATTCAACATATTACCGTAAATCTTGTGACCTCGATACAGCGATGAACCTGATGATGGTGACTTGAGCTCCGACCAGCCCCAACGTGAGCAGCGCCCTCTAAGTGGCAAGTCGTCCATCAGCAGTCTGGCCTCATCCTCTCAGCACACAGGAGTGAGCAAGGTCCGTGATGAGACGTCAGGCTATCGTGTGTGGTTCTCATTGGCTGTCAGAGGTCAGTATATATTACAATATCGGCTTAATTAGTAACTCTCAAAATGATATTGAATATAACACATACATTAGAATAGCAACCGTATAGCAGTTTGCTTATAATTATGGGGAGAGAAATATGCGATGGTTGATAAGGAAATTTATCCCCCCCCCCCCAAAAAAAAAAAAAAAAAAAAAAAAATTAAAGGAATGATACACTACAATCATTATTTGCAATTTTGCTTCTTTTATTGCTGTCATGTTGGTTCATTCAATCTTTATGGTGTGCTAAGAAAATAATCAAGACAATAGATACCAATAAACTAAAAATTTATGTAGGTGTCGACTTAAATTGAACTTGGCATTAACTGTCACTATTAAAGAGCTCTTCGTGTGAGTTGCATTTGTTACTGGAGTAATAATTTGATGATCAATTGAATAAATTGTACCTATTTGTTCAACTGGGCGTTGTGGCGTGCGCCTGCAATTAAGCTAACAATGGAAGTTACAAACTGATTCAGCCAAGGACGCAGGTTCGAAACTATGTCACCTCTTTCGGATGGTGACGTTTAAAGGTCGGTCCCCAGATTTAAATAATCATATCTGATTGATACACGTCTGTAAAAACCCAATACACACACACATCATGATAAATGTATTCATGAATATATCACCAATCATACTTTCTTCTTACAGCGACGCCCCCACCCCCAGAGCGTGTCATCGGTATCACCTGCGCTGCTCAGTCTGCATCACTGATGGAGGTGGAGATCTTCAACCCAACAAAGGAGGAGCTTACCTTTGATGTATCCATCGAGGGGGAGGGGCTTCGTGGTGACCCCAAGGTGACCTTGAAGCCTGCTCAGAAGAAGTATTACCAGCTGGTCTTTGCTCCTGCTATCATCGGACAGTCAACTGGAAGGTGAGTAGCAAGAGACTACAGTGCATGCTATGGTGACAATTTCTCAATGTCCTGACAGAAAAATTCCATACTTGGCCCTAGACCCAACACTATGCCTAACCCTTACCCACATCACGAATCTCTCCTAGGACTAGATTGCAACCAGAATCCTAAATCTGTATCTTTTAGGCAATAAATGTCATGGGAGCAAATATTGGATCACAGAATAGTTGACAATTATATTTGATGTGATGTCTCATGCATAGCCAAGTAGAATTGCTCCATTGAGCTTCATCATTAGATCAGTTCACATTTAGTTAGTACATTGTAGGCAGTAGAAATGCCATCACTGCTTACATGCTGTGAATAGAATTAAACGTAATTGGTGTCAAAATATTGAGACTTTTCTATTTGTTACTCTCATTAAAAGTTGAGATATTGTTTTTTTGCTTAGCTTCAGTGTAATTTCAATGAGGTTTGATTAATCAAGAAGATAGGATAGAATCGTTAGAAGGAGAAGAAACTTTGAAGTGTTGATTCATGGTGCCTATAGATGACTTCAAGTGTAAGAGAACAAGGATATTAATATCTTCACCAACCTTTGCTCTCCACAGCCTGATCTTCCAGAACGAGACCATTGGTGAGTTCTGGTACTCACTGAACCTGACAGCCGAGACCCCCGCACCCACCACCCTGCCTCACATGGAGTGTGAGCTAGGTAAATGGAGTCGTCAGTTCATCCCTCTGAGTAACCCTACAGAGGAGACCCTGGAGCTGCGTCCTAGCTGCACCAACCAGGAGAACTTCACACTGGAGCTGGATCAAGAGAGAAAGGTCAGTACATATTATCAACCACAGTCTCTGGGTGGTATTCTTGAAAGCAGACTAACTTTAGTCCATGGTTAATCCACCGACTATGTATAGAATGCCAAGTGTCCATATTAATATATTTTTTAATAATTTGATATATCCCTAAATTACTATGATAAACATAATTATATCATAGTTATATTGTTGTTTATTGATTATGTTACTAAATTTTATTTTAATTTAGTGACAGATTAAATCATTCAAAACTGACAAGGGAAATGAAAATTCCAATACATACTTTCAGCCTGCAAAATTGCTTTGGATGGATTTTTAATGCAAAATGCCTCTAGATTCAAGTTTATTACAATATTCTAGTATCTGAATAAATTCCATCATTTCCATTGTGAAATGACTTAACTTTTTGTTAACAACTCTTGTAAATGTCTCTTCTCTTCTTGTTCTTCCATTCAGATTGTCTTGGCTCCTCACTCAACCGAAGAAGTGCCTCTTCAGTTCATGCCTTCAGCCCTAGGCCAGTCTACTCACACTGCAAAGATAACATTCATGTGTGAACAGGTAATGACTCTAAACACTCTTCTGTATCTGTGGACTAGCATGAGTTCACACCACTAGAACATCAAATGAATTAGCAATAAATAAATCCTGTTGATTTTATAACCTAAACAATTTGTAACATGTAATGAGGTTGGTCTTTTATATTACTTTCTTGTAAACGCTGTATGATTATGATGATGATGATGATGAAGTGATTTCTAAAAGGATAGACTTATCAAGATTGATCATGTACCTTTGAAGTCAAACCGCTAGAGACTTTGGTGGTAAGAGCTTTATAAGCACTGTCTTTATTATTATTAAACCGGGACAGATGCCTTCAAACAACACTGAGATAAATTCTGTACTTTAAAATGCTCTCTATCTCATCAACCATTATGTCATTGTGTCTGATTATAAGTAAGATATTGGAGTTCTTTCAAGCAATCCCCTTGATGACTGCTGGTAGCCAGAACCCTAGCCATAGGATATCATTATGGCTTTAGGATCTGTACATATATCACATGGCTTCAGGATCTCTATGAATATAACATTGTGACTTCAAAAACCTAATTTAATACCTGTATATCATCATCCTTCTTTCTCAGCTTGGTGACTGGGTCTTCATAGCATCTGGTACTGGTCTGACTCCCACTCCCCTGGATCCAGTCAGTGTGAGTGCTACCCTGGGTTCCAATACCTCTCTCATCATCCCCTTCAGGAACCCAACCTCAGAAAATATCCTGGTTGATGTTGTCCTCTCTGGTGAGTAGCTCTGATATCTTGTTATCTTCAAAGCCATATCCATCATGATTTGTTGATCATGATGGTGTTGTGTCAGTGGTTTACACCACATGGATGTTGCTAAGTTGCTAATGAATCTAACATTGTGTAACCCAGAATAACCTGCTTTCCAACTGGAAAAGCAAAATGGGTTGTGAAGTTTGATATCATGGAACACTGTCTTTGTCAAGAGGAACAAAGCATACATAATCATTATCAAAAGCTTGTCTCATGGAAACTCTAAAAAGGGGCACTCAAAATGAAACTTATCAGAGTTTCCTCCCTAAATTGTGTATTGAATAAATCCCTTGCAATATTAGCGTTTGAATTCTCAATGTTTCTCCAACATACTTTTTATCATTCAGACAACACAGAGCTTGCGGAGAGTGCTCGGGGCCGTCTAGACCGAAACCGTATCAAGCCTGAATCAGCCTTCTGCCTCCTGCTGAAGAGAACTGCCAGTATCCCTGTAGGTCCAAAGGCCACTCTGGATATCCCCATCACCTTCGCTCCTGATCGTATGAACCTCCATGAGGCACTCTTTATCGTCTCTATCAAGAGAGCGGATGGAGAGCACTGGGATTACTTGCCATCAAGTGACCCTGATCATCCATCGGCAAGGAGGTAGGCATTAACCCCTTCAGTCCTGCTTTAAAAGCAGCATGAATCCTTTTTATAGAATGCATCGTTTCTTCTTCCAGTATGGATACTATTTTCTATTGTTATATGCGTAGACAGCAAAATGATCTAGAATATTTATCAAAATAAGGACATGTTTCTTTACATGCATCTGCCAAATGGACAGAAAACATAGGAAAGCCACCCACTAATTAAGGGAAAACTTCAGTTTGTGCAATATGTTTTTTAGATATTCTATAATTTGTGCATGCACAATTCCATATTAAAATTTTGAACAGCATCTTTCTACCCATGTAATCTATGCATGCTAGTTTAAACTCATCAATGATTCATTTTAAATCAAGACAGTCATTCATCAATTGACAACTATTTATTTATATATATCTGCAGGGACCATGACAGGCGTGAGAAGAATGGTGGCCTTCGAGACATCCGATGGCTCTACCCTATCAACGGCATCCCTGAGTCCCAGCCCAAGGTGGACCGAGGTGCAGTGGTCAGCTGTCAGGCTAGGAGTAGGATTGAGGAGAGGTTAGAGGTCTCACTGACCGGTGCTGTACCAAGCTCAGCTAGTGGCTCTCAGATGGTCAAGACTAGAGCGGTCACTCCTAAGGATCAGGTCCAGAGTGTGGAGGAAGATGGAGTGGTGGCTGGTGAAGGTAAAAAATAGTTTTCTTTTCTGTTGTGGATTTCATGTAGATCACTCATTTCTTCATTTTTGTTTTTCTTGTTCGTCTAATAGTTCTCTTGTGGATTTAAAAAGAAGAAAAACCAGACTGCAAAACCAAAAACTTCCTGAATGTTTTCCAGAAATAATGAAATAATTGTTACACAACACTGAATTTTTGCAATTTTTAAAAGTGCTTCTTGTATAACGTGAACTGCCTGCATTCATGATTTGTATGAAATACATGTATGCCTCTGTGACATTAATTCTGTGGTTGGTTTCTAATTGGAATCAGATTCCGAACTTCAACACAAACCCCTACACTAGACCTTACCCAATCCCTAACCCAAGATTCAATGTAAAACCAAATCGCGATCCGAAATCCTTTCAATAGACTGATACGGTGTGTATATCTTTGACAGCATAAGTTCTTGAGCAAGTTAAGATCATAGCTTCAATGTAATACTTTTTGGTATGTACTTTACTAATCAGTGAAATAACATGTTTTTCTCAGGTAACACCCTTGCCAGTGAGTTCAGCTATGAGCTTCTCTTCCCCAACGATGAGGCCAAGGTACAGCTAGAGAATGCCGTCTCTCTTCAGCTCATACGCAAACAGAGGGAGAAGCTCTCAGGGAACATGACACTCGTATTCAACATCATCTATGCTCCATTCAAGACCATGAGGTATAGCCTGTCTCCATTTTAGCTTTTTTTTGTCCCAATAACTTAAAGGATTTGCCATCATTGTTAGCTAAGATTGTCCATGGTTAGTTTAATGTGTAGTTATCATTCTTTTCTGGAAAAAATTATAATATCTTAATGCTGACCCATACATTTGTTGGTGCTGTTGTCACTATGTTGTAAAATGTCCATGTAATATAAATTATGTGTTCACTAGAATGATTTATTATGTTGAACTTTCTGATTTTTCATATCTACAGACTTGAAATGGAATTTGCTGATGAAGGCCCACCCTTGTCCCTCATTACATACATGTGGCTATAATCCTTATCCTTCTTTTTTTCTGGGGGGGGGGGTCCTGTTACTTCTGAGTTGCTTCATTCAAATGAATTCATCATTCCTGCTTATATACTTGTATTCTAAAATTACCCTGTCTTACATCATTCCTTCCAGACATGATGTCCAGCTGTGTGTGAAGGCCACTACGGGAGGAGTATGGCGCTTCCCTCTTGGCTTCATCTCCACTGAGCCTACCGCTGATGATCTCATTACCATAGAATCAGTGGGACTCAATAAACAAGCCATGGTGGGATTCAGGCTCACTAGTCAAGCTAGGTAAGTCTGAAAGTCTGATGTTAATCAGATTCTGGATGATAAAGTTAGCAAAATCATAAAAATGTGGGAGTAAATAAAAATGGCTCACGTATATGCCATCATATGGAGATGAAGTTATTTCTTAGTAGTAGTAGTACATGTAGTAATAGCTGTCTGTCACAAAGCGACAATGACTGCCTTCACTTTCATGAAGGCTGCTTGCAAAGGTGGGTTACTAACTGCACTCTCTTAATTTCTCAGTAGTTGGGGTTATTCTTTCTTACATATTACCATGGCTGTGTTAATGAATAAATTTATTTCTGACATTCTTACAGGGTAGCACATTTTCACCAATACTTGTGGTTTTCCACGAGGCCCTGAACAAACTGAACAAACAACATAACACAGAAAGAGAGAAGTATATACAAGAAATACATGTATACAGATTCTAAGGTATCCCTGTTAATAAGTTTGTGACAAACCAAAACAGTTTGTGTTGTTGATAGGGCCTGCATTCTTTGTGTACATATTGCTCAATTCATGTACAATATGTACTTGTTTCTGTTTTGGTTTCCATTTCAGGAAATAACACTTGTTTATTCTTGAATAGTCCAAACACATATATACCATTGATGCTCTTGAAAGGGATTTTCCACCCCAGCACAGAATTCAGATACTGACACTGTACATTACAGTAAAAAAAAAAATCCCTTTGTGTATTTGAGCAATGTCCAATGATGTTTGTGTTTGATGAAAAATATATGTTGTGATTCTTTTTTCTGTAGACATCCTGTGGGCTTCCAGTCGTACTTTGTAGCTGAGAGTGATGTTGAGTTCTCAGTGAGTCCACAGACAGGAGAGCTCAAACCTCTAGGTACACCTGGTACTCTCATCACTGTAGGGTTCACACCGAAGCTCTATGGAAAGACATATCATGCCAAGCTTGTTGTACAGGTAAGGAGTTTATACATTTATCCTATCTATCTTCTCTCTATCTCCTCTCTCACTTTCTTAGCTGACAGTGTATATCAGTTATATTTCTATCATGAAAAAGTAATAATGATGTATATTTTATAGCCTTTAACTTTTCACAAAAATGCTGTTTTTCTTAAGTTAATGGGGTTATCTCATTTATTATACTCTAAAGTGTATAAAGTACATCAATATGACACTGTGAAATTAAATTGAACCAACATAATAATGTCTTTCTCTTTTAATAGCCCCCTCTCTCACTCTCCTTTTTTTTTTTGTCTTTCTTGTCTCTGTCTGTCTATAAATATTTTTTTCTGTTTTGTCAGTGACGTTGGATTCCATGTTTGTAGAACTGAGGTAAAGATCTTGCAGGATGGAACAGACAAAAGAATATATTTGCTGTTGCCATATGTTATGAACAAAAATACCATTGAATGATTGATGAAACATGCACTGTAATTCAAATGCATTTACTCCAAAAAGCATACTACAAGAAAAATTGACCACCTTAACATTGATTCTCCTGATCCCCACAGACTGCCGACATGCAATGGACCTACCAGATCAAGGGTGTGACGCCAGAGTACACCCCACCCACAGGACAATCCCAGAAACCCATCCAAGGACCCCACCCTAGTCCTATCAGACGAAACAAACCCAAGAACTTCATCCTGGATAACCTAAGTCTCACCACCACAGCGGTGTCATCGCCCATCAAAGGTGCTCCGGTGCTCATGAAGACTAATGGGATTTAACTCTGTGGATACCGTTGGCAAATAGACTATGAATCAACCTATTGTTGGTGTAATGAAGGTGTTCATAAACTTGTGGCTTTTTGTTTCCGGAAAGCCTTGGAGCCATTATTTCAACAACTTTTAATACATCTTTAAATGAACGAAAAGCTGTGCAGTACCGATTACCAGCCATGCAAGTGAAACCAGTGTAGCACTGACAATACGCTTGGATACAAGGAATGATGATTTCAAGAAGAAAAAAAAACAATTATTGTACATCAAAAAAACACAAGTGAAATGGACTTTTGGATGATCATATATACTAAGCTCCTATTGATTTCTACCAAAAGAAAGTCAGTGGCAGTACCATTGGCAAATAGGCCTCTGAAGTTGTTATTAGTCTTAGAAAATTAGAGAGGTGATCAATTCACAGTTCATCTTAGCATGACTAACTATATCAACCATAATGGATCGCCAAGTATCGACATACTTAAAGAAAAAGTATTTAAAGAATAAAAGTGAACTTCGGTTGCTGAAATGAAAGATTTTTTTCAGTATTAGAAGGCTTAACCCTATTTAGCCCGGGGGGGGGGGCTTGAGAAGCCCCCCCCCTCGACATTTTTCGCGATAATTTTTTAACGCAAGAAAATCTTGCACTGAAATTTTGTGACTTTTTTCTTTCGAGTCTTGCGCAACTTTTGAAAGAAATTTTTTCGAAAATCGGACCTACCATTACAAAGTCACGTGTCCTTTTGTCTTCGCATGTCAGCCCGAAAATCGCTCATTTTTGTGATTTGTGTACAAAACATATGGAAATCTCATTTTTCAAATAAAGAGGTAAAACATTGGTTATTTGGTCTTGTTTAGATTTTAGGTGTTTATTTTGGGGTCAAAATAGTTGAATTATAGTTGGAAATGAAATAAAACAACAAAAACAATAAAATACATAAGTAAAAAAAACAAAGAAATACATAAGAAATTATCAAAACAATAGATAACATAAGGAATAACCCTGGTTTTTCAAATTTTTGTGTTGTATTATTATTCCAAATGGTCTAACAAATATATGTAGTGAGAAAGAATGCTTAAATATGAATAATGTCTGATTTATGGGCAAAAATGTGAATTTAATGACCTTATTTGCATAACATACCATAAATATGCAAATGAGTGAATTTTTCAAAAAAATTGAAATTACCATAGTATTCTATACACTTCACTTGACATGTATGCAAATTTTCGCGGCGATCGGGCGTTTCACGGCCGAGATCATAGGGGGGGGCCTGAGAAGCCCCCCCCCCCCCCCCGGGCTATGCAGTTTCAAAATAGCCCGGGCTAAATAGGGTTAATCAAAAGTATACACTATCCATCACTCATCTTGTAAGAAGTATTATGATAGACTAAAACGATTATATTTTGCTGGTTTCTAAGTTTATATGCCTTGCAGATTTCAACATTCCAGGCTTATGATAGAATGTGTTGAGTGTACAATATAGAAATAAAGTCACATCAGAATTAATCATTAAGGTTGTATATTTCATGAATTTTCAGAATAATATTAATGTGTACCGGGTAACTTATTTCACGCATACAGTGTACATATATATTAATTAATAGATTTGAATTGTTAGTCATTCAAAATTATAAACATGATAGCAATTGAGAAATCTTTGTAGAATCATTGTTATAGAAAACGAGAAAATTTATATTTCTAATTGTAATATATTTGTAAGCAGATTCTTGTCTGTAATTCATGGCCTAACCATTATAGTCATATGGAACATGTTGCATAAACTTGTATATTGTATGGTAGGATACAAATTTATTTTGATGAGATGCTTTTGAATGAAGTTATTTATCTTGTATAATATTGTGATACTTCAAGAAAGAAAGAATTCTATTTCACACCTATGCACACTGAATTTGATGCAAATCAATTTCACTCGTTCAATGAATATTATGCTACAACTGGACTTTGATGTAAAAATTTCAATTTTTTAAATGAAAATATTTGCAATGCTGTGACAACATTTTCACTATATTACTATCAACTTTAAAGTTATTTATGTCTAGTTAATAGTTTCCATTGTGATGCAATACTTGACTCGTTTTCACGGTAGATATTTCATATTTAACGCTATTGATTTCTTTTGGGTGCAGTTATATTTCAAAATATATCATGATGTACTACAGTGAAGCCTTGATGTGAAGCCGTGATTTTAAGCTGTTGTCCGTCCAACAAAAACTATGCTACGTATTGCTACATTCCGTCCAAGAAGGCAACACAAATTTTTCCAGTATTCACTCATTCTTCGTCTGAGTTCCTATCGACCACCAATGAGTATAAAAGATTGCTATTTATTGTCATGTTTTTCTCTTCCACTGCTCATACAAACATATTTCTAAATATAAATTAAGTTTGATTTAGTCAGTTTGATGCAAAATATTGTTCACCACCGTTAAGTATGAAAACTTGCAATGCACAGATATGTATCCTCTTCCACTACTCAACATGTAAATGTATTTGGTTCTATCTGCCAAGTTTCTGAACGCTTACAGCACAATATATATTTGTAAATAAGACTAGTGGCAAATTTTAGTTCAGTCATTTTTGTTCAACATTTTTGTGTAACACCGTAAAGTATAAAATAGCACTGCCTTGTCACAATTCAGCTCTTCTCTTCCCAATTGATATTGGTACTAAAATATGCTAAGATTTCAAAAGCTTTTTATACATGTATACTAAATAAGAGTGAGGATATTTAATGTAAAGTCTGTGGTATGCTTTGTGAAATGGTTTTGATATTCATATTTATTTCATTGAAAATTTATGTATATATTTTATTACCAGATTGTTATTTATGCTGTGATGAGTTGACATTTCAAGCAATTAAATGACCCCTTTAAAATGTATCCAAAGATGAATCTTGGTACATTAAGGGGCACTAAATTAAGAAGACACAATGAATGGACAACTTGAACATGAATAAGAGACACACCACAGTGAATTGCGTTTATACTGTAAATATTTTATTGTAAAAGATTGCCTGCATATGTTTGTAATGTACACAACTTATTTGAAAATAAAAGATCTTAAAAGATGTCTTCTCTAGCTTTTCCCCATCATATTCAGATTAGAGTTAAATATGCACCTAAGCACGACCGCCTTTCAATTTGAAATTCTTTTTTTTAATACCATAACACAATTTTTTTTTTTAAGCTTGTTCCAAGCGCTTCAGAATTCTTGTCTCAAAGCATGAGTAGTTTTGTACCGTTACATTTCTCCTCTTTTTTTCAAACCAAGTAACAAAAATATGAAAATGGCAAGCATTGACAACAGTCGCTTATACATATCAGCAATATAAAAAAAATATGTACCAGTTTATGAAATAATATACGAAATAACATGTAAACATGAGACAAATAATATATGATACATACCAGTACTTGTACAAAAATGGAATGAATTCAGACCACAGATAACAAATGTACATGTTCAAAGGAAATCCATCAAAATACAAAAACCACGATTACTAAAAATAATATGTTACAGGAAAGAAAAAAAAATAAATAAAGTCTTGGGTTATAGACAGTGCCAGGTTGTTTACGTATTAAACATTGTTTAATGAACCTAGACCTAGAGTATAACCAAAATGTTCATTGTACATCTAAACTGTGTCTACTCTTTTCCACTTTGACTACTAACCTCTTTGAAGAATCCTAAAAAATGTAACTTGAAATACATACTTGACAAGATACTGAGTACCGGTATTGAAAACGTGCTACGTAGGCCCGTTTTTCGAAACATTGTAAGTTTAACTTCTTGACCAAATGCGCGTTGGTAAGCTACTTGTCCTCTACGTGTTTCACGCAGCCCTCTTTGCCAAGATCAAAGACAACATCCTGACATCTATTCTCGCCGATAGTATCGATTTCATGAGGCGTCTAGCTAGTAAGCTTTTCGTGAAACGGTTTAGGAAGATCAGAGACATCTCTGTATTTGGCGAATAAAGTTATGACTATCTTGTCGTTAATATAACCACCAATAACCAACATTTTTGAGAAACGGGCTACTGAACTTCTGTCATAATTTAAGATTTAAACTCTGAACTGAAAAGGTGACCTGAAAATCTCTTTGCAAGTCACCTTTGATTTGAGTTGATAAATAGCAAGATGTTCTTGATCCTCGGGTCTAAAAGAGTTTTTAATGAGCAGATGAATAAACTTTCTAGAAGATGAAAACATAAAACTATATTTTTAATGACAAGTATTGAGTTAAAGGCCATTTAACATAAACAACCTTTAAACTATGAATTTAACATCCTGCACCAACCTGATTTTTACCTTCTTTTTTTTTTAATTTCTGAACAACATGCTCAATAAAGATATCAGTGAATAGTTGACACACATATTTATACCCTGTCATTAAGTACATGTACGGTAAATAGTACAAATAATACAATTAACAGAATGTACATGCACCTGCAAAATGATTACTTTCACTTTTACAGATTCATTTAAATCCAAACAAATACCGACCTTGACAAATTATGGAAAAGAAATGGTAGTTCCTTTACAATGCAATGCATTTCATTTTTATCATACAATAACTTGTATGTAGCACTTTCTGGCAGGACGATCAATTGTTTTCCTGTAAAAAATGGCAGAAATTACTTTCAATTCCATGATAATATGTAATACTAAGTAATGTTTGAATCAATTTTTTTTTACAATAAACAAAATTGCATCACAATTTGAAAGATATAACTTTAATAGACCCAATGGCAGCATTTTCAATTGATATTTTTGGCACAAAAACAAATCGGCTCAATCTTTTTTTCTATCAAAGACCCATTCCTCAGTTTTACCTGATGTGAATCTCATAATCTCCCAAGTAATCTTAAAGCCAGTCTGCACTAGTTTGGCCAGGGGGGATAAGACCTCCCTGCAAGGTCACTGACAGGTGGTTATCTCATCAAATCAGCTCTCAATTAACATAAGAAAAAGGGGATCATGGGGGACCAACAGGCACAGATTACGCACTGTTTGCTATATAGAGGGCGCAAGTAGCTATAAGTAGTGCAGTGGGGCTTTAAGTACCGTGGATGTATTTTTGAAGGGGTCTGCAACTTAATGATTATAATAATAATACTACAGTGCTTTCATAGTGCATACAATAATATTTCTACGCCCTAAAGAAGAGAAAAAGGAGCCATAATTTTCCAACCAAGATGGCCCTACAGAGGATTTTGGATTAGTGCTTCTAGTACAGTATGGCTTTTAATAAATGATTAGCACATAAGTACAACAATGTTCTTTCAGCCAAGGAATGACACACACGCAACAAACTGTAATGAACATATAAGGCTTAAATAATGTATTTTCAATACTACATTGTACCACTAATACACACAATATCGTAGTTCTTACTGTTTTTGCAATCTTTGAACACATGTTTAATTGTGTTGCTACAGTACCGTACATTTAAATAACAGACAAATACTTTTGAAAATGCTTCACTCTGACCGACAAATACAATGTATAACAATGGACAAGTTAGCAATATATAACAACGATACATGCTTTACATCTACCTATGGCACAAAAAAACAGCTGTGCATTGTTGGAACTACAAGAGCCTTGCAAGATAGGGCATAAGACGGTTAGAAAATTGAGTTATATTGCAGCATTTTATACATAACCCTTCTTTTCAATGAATATAAAACCACCATATACCTTATGACCAACTGTAATACATTGTAACCTTTTGAAAGAAGTTGCAATGGGATTGAATATGATGATTGAAAGTTGTACATGTATTTATGTCTTTCATTCAAGTATATAGTTCCATACTAACTTTGCATTTCCGTTTTTTTACAAATAAATGTGAAATCCTAATTAATCATATAAATAGTCATTACAAAAATTATATGGTATTGTGAGCTTGCCATTTGGAGAGAAAGATTTTTTTTAAATCCAATTACTTCCAATTACTTTCAAAACCACATTAATTTTTATGACAATTTGGGTTCTCATGCAGCAAATTTCCTACTGTACAAAACTCTCATTAGTAATTCCATGGTAATTACTTTCAAAATCTAGTTGTAGTTCGGTCATAAGGTGCGCGTTGGTACAAAGTAGCAAAGCAATTACTGTTAAAGATGTCACATTTTATTGGTTTAAGCTCAGTCATATGAATCATTCTGATATACAAATATGAAATATTCCAAGAAACTTAAACAGTTTGTCTTACCTCTAAAAAAACAAATAATGAGAGTACTTTTGAACACACATAAATGTGTTTGAAGAGTGAACAAACTGAAAGACATTCTTCTTAAATTGGAAAATTTACCGAGCCTTTTTCGAGTAATAATTTGAAAACGTTCTTTTTCTCTTGAAAGTACAATACTTACTTTGTAATACCCTTACATGCAATTAATCTTACTGTTGATATATCTTAACAAATAAAATAAAAGATATTAAATAATTGCATAAGTAGAGAGGAATCATTTATTCAAGGTTTCTCAAAAGGGTTAAGGTGCTTTACTCTATGAAAAGCATAGACCTACAACGGATCTTATGCCCTTTCACTATAATTCAATCAACTCAGCACCTTAATTCAAGATCATATTTCCCATCTAACTTAAATCATCACCTTGTTGTAAATACGATGTATGTACACCATAATTTCATTCAAAGTGTTTCAATTGGATTTCAAAATACCATTGCTTTCCGTTACTTTGTGGGTCTAACATCCACTTTACTGACATGGTAAAAATTCCATGAGCGGGATATTAAACAGTCTATCATACTTCAGTAGAAACAACTTTCTGACATGACGGCAGGCATAAGTGCTGAATTTTAGTCCAGGTAAACATTACTGTTAGTTCCCGGATCTCCAGTACAAACAGGTTTTTTGTCTTCGATTAGAGATAAGTACATGTTGAATGAAGTTTGGAATGGTGGCAGCAATGAATGTATGTGAGATGTTTCATAATGTCTCTATAGGACTAGTAGTTTGGTTTTCATCCCTGTTACACGTTTCTGAAGGAGGGAAAAAAGAAAGAGAAACATTAGTGTCATCAACTTGCTGGTAAACAAAAATTACCATATAGAATAGAGAACTGGTTTTAATGATCATATGCTATTCAAAGTTACGCATGTGTCTTGAATTATTGACCAATTTAATGCTTAACCCATGAGGTAGGATTGCCCCCATGGATGCCAGCCCAAGTTAGCTCAAGCTTAGTATTCAATCTAAATTCACCAAACACATTTGACTGATTTGATAATCATCAATAACACAACACCAATCTAGCAGAAGTTCTAGCATTACAACATGCTTTTAAATATCAAATAGAACCGTTCTAAATGGTCTACTGACTGGTTTATCTCTCTCATTAACTCGTTACTTGCTTGGTCGACAGATGGACCAAGCAGTGTACTGCCACAGTCAACCTTTGTCACACAAACAGTGCACATGTATAATATACTCAAACAATGTTGTGGTCCAGGGTTTAGAGCCATGGTGAATGGACTGGTTTAATAACATATTCAAATTTTATGCATACTTAAACAAAGGTTGTTCTTGACACCCTGAAAGCTTGCCCGAGGCTTACCAGACATAGCAACAAGTAATATATGAACACTGGATTCAGAGTATTGTAGTTCATTCATTAATAACATGTTAATTGAATAACTCGTCACTAGGTCCCCTGGAAAGTAACATCCATAAATTTGAATATGTTAGTAAACAGTCACAAGGTCAAAGATTGTCTTAAAGGCGTGTTCATACCGAGAAGTAAGCCATTGGTTGAATGACATCAGTGTATCTCCTCATAGCTTCCATGATATGATGAGGTTCAATGGCACGGTACTGACTCAAGGCAGCTAGAGATGAACTACGGTCCTGTGAGATACAACACAAAACTACATTTATAAAGTTTCTATTATGATTTAAAGAGATAAGGTTCTATAAAATTACTATATTCTATTTCTTAAATGATGACTTTAAATGCTATTATATCCTGCATTAAAAATGTATTGGCTGTTGATTGGTGGAAAGCTCGTCACGTGACCAGAAATATTTCAACTATATTTAGGTTGCTCTGAAAAAGTACTATTTGGGACATGATGTTTGAGATGTTAATGGCCAGACAAATCGATCACCATAATTTCAGAGACTAGACACCTTTTAAGATGTCTTTGCTATCTATATGACACATAGACACTATATAAAATATACAACAGAGAAAGAAAGCATTCGTTTCCTTTTGAAATATTTGCATCACTTAACTATAAATGTATGTTTCATAAACATAAAGACACATATTTCTGTTAGTGTACCTTTTTCTTTTTCTTTGATTTTGATTTTGAAGTCCCTCCTGGCGTAAGAGGAGCCTTGGTATCTCCCTGTGACTGTGATGAACTATCTGAGTTGTTGCTATTATTAGAAGCACTCAGGTTGCCTCCATTGCCATTGCCATTGGTGGAGGAGAGGAAGGGCGATACCATTTTGTCTGTGGGGGACTTAGGGGAGGAGGGGACAGGAGATTGTGAGGGAGTGGTGGGAGGGGTGTTGGCTGATTTGAGTTTGGCATGGTGCGGATGGGTGGCTAAGGGTGAAAGGTTACTGAAATAGATAGGGGTCATAGATTTTGAAATGGGGTCACAGGGCGAGACCAGCATGTCCCTCTGGACTAGTAAAGAGAGATCCACAATCTGAGGATGATGGTGAAAAAGAACAAAAAATTATTGTAAGACATGTGATTAAAAAAAGACAAGTCTACAAAACACATGCTTTTGAACATGCATTTATCCATCTCCACTGCACCCAATGATAGAGCTGATGATTTCAAGACTGGTTTTGGCAGAGCTCAAGGTGCTATAATATTACAAAATAGTAACACAAGTATAAAGTGCAAATTTAGTTGTTGTTTTTTCCTTATATTGTATACATCTTATTATTTTAGTCTCAAAAGTATCATTCCATTAGCTGAAACATATAAACCACCTAACAAATAAACAAAAAATCACAAAATAAACAATTAGACATTGATCAGCCCCTTCCATTCAATCCATGACATAGAAGCATTTAAAGTAACGTGATTGTAAGGTTGAGAGGGACTCACCTGTGCTACTGTTTCATGAGCCAGGAAGCCTACAATCTCCATAGCGAAAGCATTAGGTTTAGGCTCCAGGTTTCCAATGTCTAACCATTCCTTGAACTTGCTCGCTTTCTTGACTGGAAAGGGAACAAAATGATTTGAAATATCAATAGAGTACAAATGTCATAGGTTTTCAAAATATCAAAAGCCCTTACAAATGTACTCATACTTACAAGAACAGTTTTCTCCTTCAAAAGAATCTGCCTTTTCAATATAATGAAGTGTTGGAGAAATGTGTAGGTTCATTGAAGAGTTGATTTATTAGTTAATAAATAAAAAGAATTACGCATATATCATAATTTTAAATAATTAAATAACACTATTTGTATAAAAGTAGAGGGAAACAACCCCAATCAGTTAAACCGGGAGGAGAGACCAGAGGGTTACAATGATTCAGTTCGCCTTTTCGCCTGCCAGGCACAGGTGACACCAAATACTTAATAATAACTAATACTACAACTACTACTACAACAACTACTACTACTACTACTACACAATAATTGTGTTTAGACTTTAAAAGGTGCTGGAAATTATTTTGGCTTCCCATATAACTCTAAGAATTCTACAACTGAACATGCCAAACTTACTGAAGTTCATTCTCCTAGCCTCTGCATATTCTTTGTAAGAATTCAAGTCCATTCCTCGAGCCTTCTGATCAGCTCTGTCCTGTCTCTCAAGCTTGATGGCGTCCACCTCGTCCGATTCAAGTAACATAGACAGCTCCCCCGTGTGGTCAATACTAGACAGGATGTCCTGACATAGCTTACGTCTCTTAGCCTGCGTTGCTTTTAGCTCTGAAGGACAAAGTTAGTGTTCAGTCATACAAAATAAAGACATTTTGATGAAGACAAACCTTTAAAAAATGTCAATATAGAGAAGATCTTCCTCAGTGGTTAATCGTCACCACTATTTCATCTGCAAAATATTGTCTGTCGAAAGTCAGAAAGAATGTAAGAATTATGTATAATGACAATGCCCTTGCTCTGGGCAGTGTATTACAGTCCAATGTCACAATCCGATTATTTCCATCTCCTGACTACATTCTCTTTTTATTCATATTTTCTTTAAAGGCGACTTTCCCTTTTAATCCTACATTGACCCCTTCCCCCTTCCTGCCCCCCCCCCCCCTTGTGAATCGCTTCATATTTCTCAAAATTACAACCACAGTCATTTTTTTTCTTGTTTGTCTCTTTATCTCCATTTTTTCTCTCATCATATCTTTCTCTCTCTCTCTCTCTCTACCTAATTTTTCTCTCTGTCCGTCTGCCTCTCTGTCTCTCTCTCTCTCTCTGTTTCTCTCTCTCTCTCTTTCTAACTCTCTCTCTCACCCACTTACTCTCTATCAATCTTTCCCAACCTTCAATAATTCTTACCATCTGATATATCCTCCTCCTCCTCAATACTGATTTGTCTGCTAATCTTAGTGCCCATATCCTTGAAGCTCAGGAACTGGAACAATCTTCTCAGTTTATCGTGATCCTTTCTCATTAAGAAAATGAAATCTTCAATGCTGGTAAACCTTGCCCCTCTCAGGATACAGATGTCTGCTGCCCTCTGTAGCTGTGAAACAAATGGGATGGAATTTCTTAAATATCAGGATCAGGAAGCACAAGCAACAAGCATTGATTGAAAGGCCTACATTTTCCTGAAGAGTTGTATGATCATGAATCTTTCAAACAATGCAAGCATTTTCTGAGATTGTATAACGCTCCAGGAAAATATCTGGAGGATCTTCCTATTTTGTTTGCAGTTACAAAAAGCATTACAAATCAGAGTGTTAAAATATAAAACTTAGAGAAAAAAGAAAATGAAAATAATAGTCTAAAGGATTTGGTGTTTCATTGAATCCATTTGTAATTCATATGTACGTATTGCAGTATTTCAATATGTAAGAGGAATATCTCACAGAGAATGTTGTGTTTATTTCCTAATCCACATGGTATGATACATGATTAATTACCTAAAACATATTCATATAATTTGCTTTTTTTCCTCTAAGTAACAGGTTTTGAAATTTGAAGTAATTTAACTGGCCTCAGAGGAATTACCATATGAGAAATATTCCAAAAGATTCCTTCACAAGTAATTATTCAAGTAACTGTTTCTTACCAGAATAGTCATCTGATGGTGGACGATATCTTCAATCAGTGATGCAGACTCATACACAGGCTTCTTACAATCTCCTAAAGCAAACCTGATGGAAAAGGAGACAAAGGAATTGTACAAAATTAAAGCGTGTGAAAGCTGCATCTGTTTCACGTCAAATTACATTTCTAACGACATGAGAAGTCTAAAATGCACATTATTATGATCAAATATGCAAGTACATGTATGAACAAGAAGTGCACAGCTCTTTGACTGTTCTATAATGTTCAATACTGCCATCTCTGTCATTGTGGATACAGTCTACTATCAATGAAAAGAAATTAAATCATATGTCCTTTAGAATTTTCAAATAACTTTTGTTTTATCTATCAAAATGTTGGAGGATTTATAGAAAAAGATATATACATTAACAGTGGAACCATTCTAAAATAGAATTTCTTTCATATTCTTTAAAGGAATGTTAAAATGGTAACAATATCTTTTCCCCATTCCTGAAGTACATGTATGTGAAACAATCATATTATTCACATTTTATATTGTTTTTGGGACTCTGTGACTGAGTGAAATGCTGCCATCTTGTGGCTGACTCTATGTATCTTTTATCTTTCTCTCTTATAAACTCGTCCTTGTTTTCACGAAGTGACGGTAGGAAAATCGTAACGCAAAGTGAATGCAATTTTTTTTCACTACCGTCACTTCGTGAAAACAGCGACAAACTGAAGCAAGGTGCTCTGAAAAGAAGATAGAAAATCTATTGATCTAGTCAGAGATTAGAATTAACGCAGCCACAAAAAAAAAATTATCTTCAGAATATTTACTGAAAAGAGATGTATGAATATAAAATTTGAAAGTGACTAATTCTGTAATTTAGATGTTGATTTTTTTAAAATAAAATAAGGGCCTACTATTGCATTTTCAAAACAAACCTTTCATAGCAAGAATTTTCAACAAGTTCATGTTTTATCAACATGTACCTACAACAAGTTTATCTCCATCATGCACTATCACCTACTTTAATAACAAATGCATGTTTAGTTTCTAATAATCATTTAATCCTCTTAGATTCAATTTCTAATATAGGATTGAAATCAACAGGTAGGGTCAATTACATATATTTGCCAAAAAATTACTGAAAATTGAATTGCATTCCTCTAATCCCTGTTTTAGCATCTGTTAAAAGTGATGGCCAATTTTATACCACAAAATAATCCTCAACAAGCGTATTAAAGGATATAATGAGCTTTTGTTATATCCCTTGGGTAATCATTTTTTTTTTTAATGCAAAATTCATGATCTAATAATACAGACATTTTCAGAGGCAGTATGTAAACCAGTTTTCCGTAAAGATCATATGACATATCCCCCAAGAAGAATAGTTCCCCTTTCAAATTACAAACAGCACTAATAACATTCCTAACTTCAGGTATTGGGCTAAACACAACGTCTAATCCTAATCATTACCCTAACCCTATAACTAAACAGAAGCTAAACAACAAACGCCCTAACCCTCAATCTTTCTTTGGTGAAATTATGCCCTAACCAAATAGTGAATCATAAAAAGGAACCCATTCAATTGTACAATCTAAGTTTTTGGACTTGGTACACATATTCTTGTAGCTGCATTTACAAGATGGAAATGAACATATACTTATATACATACATCATTAGATTTATTTTGTCTTTTTTATTTGGCTGTATTATCAAATAGTATTTTGACGAATTGGAATTGAATTACAGCATTGTAAAACCTTCCAACAACACAGGCTTAGGTGAGGAAATCAGTGATGACATCTTATGTTAGATTGGCATGGCCAAGTGTTTGGAGGTATGTAACTAATAATGTTCAATTCTCGGTAATGAGTTTTAATCAAGTTTTCTAAATGACCAGGGTAGTGAATACCTGTTAGAGATGAAACGATCGTGAGTAGGGATTAGTGGGTATGTATGTGGTGAGATCTGGAATTTGGCCAGTTCAGGCTCATTTTTGTGCATTTTGCTCTATTTTCCACCCTGTGAACTTAAAGGGAACTTATCGAACCAAAAATAACTTGTTTATTAATATTTTATTTTACAATTATTTATCAATAGACAACATCACATTTTTTTCACCCCATGAACTTTAAGAGGGTGGATGACAATAGTGATAATTTTCTCCTCAATGAATGAATTATCTTGATTTTACAAGATAACAATGTCTTGTACAATACCATTGCAAATACATGCATGCACTACTTACAACTACAAATTATACTCTGACAGCTAGATTTATTTCCTTATGCATATATCTTCCTTTCTTGTTGAAAACATATTGACATTGAAGTGAGTTCTTTCAACTCAGAGTCAGAGTTTATTGCTCTAGATTCCAGTAACTCAATAACTTTACATTTCTTGGCACAGGTAGTTTCTATGACATTCAATTAATGAGAAGTAATAATGTGTCCAGGGCCTTTCTGGCGAAGCGTCGGTTTCAAGGAAATGATGACATCACCTTTTCCACTTAAACATTGGGATGTTTACAATATGAAACATTTAGATGTCTACAATATGAAACATTTAAATGTTTACAATATGAAACATTTAGATGTTTACAATATTAAAAAAACATTTAGATGTTTATAATATGAAACATTTAGATGTTTACAATATGAAGGAGTAACAACCTCGTATAGAATATGGGGGAGGGTTCAAGTCACATAATAATTAATCAGAACACAGGTCAAAAGTTTATTAAAGAACATAAAAAGATGGATGTAAACAAAGTGAATGTAATGAAATCTTCATGTAATACTGGAAGAGATAAGAGATAAAACACAAGATATATATAAAGAGGGTTAGAATACTAACGATGAAGACAATAACTATGATTATGATAATGCACAATTTTAAGTCAAGTTTATGTATTGTGTACTTTGTTATCACTCCAGTCAATACATGGAATACAACACCTGGGTCTAGAGAGGCAATGGTAATAAAATGCCTTAATTTGCTAAGGGTTTAGAAACAGGTCAAGGACCAAATCCCTAACTTTCTGATTAAAATTCAGAAGGAGGACACACTTTTTAATAGTGCCCTGATCGAGCAGAAACAGTTACAATCACTTAATATTTGACCAAAAGAAATGCCGCCACCAACAAAAAAACAAACAAGAAAGAGAAAAAGGACACCATTGAAAAGAGAGAAACTGAATAGAACTCTCACAATTCCTTCAGAAGCGCAAGTTACCAACGATGTAAATTTCCCAGAAAGCTAATGAATTATGAGCATAACAAGCGATTCAACAGGGTGCATAGAGGGAGAGGGAGAAATGACCCTATTCCACCCATCTCTCATATCACACTAGAAAGTATTCTCTTTCCTTCATCCCCATACTTTGATAGTCCCTGTGGTTTGACAGCTATTCCTCCCTAAGGTATACCCCAAGTTTCTTCTCTTAAATCTTCAACTAACACTTGCTCGCTGGCATGGAGCAAAGCTGGTATAACCACACATAACTTACAATCCCACTCTTCCTTCCCTCCCTCGTCTGCCAGTCATCATTAATCAACATAGACGGAAAATTGCTGCATTTTTTCTATAAAAATCCTTATTTTCTGCTGACATTATCTGAAAAAGCCTCAAACCCCATCATAGTTTAGTGGTTTAGGGTCAATGACCATATGAGCTCTATTTTTCTTCTGATATTACTATTTTGATGAGCCGAAAACGGTTTGATTCTGCTTGATTTGATGGAACAAAAACCTACATGGGAAGCATTTATGGGGTCAACAAACGGAGATGAGGCGTTTTCCAAGAAAATGATATACATTGTTTCCTGTTTCTATATATCTGTTACTCTCTCTCTCACTTCCCACTCCCACACATTCTCTCTCTCTCTCTGTCTGTCTCTCTCTCACCCATCTTCTCTCTTTTTTCTCTCCCTTTCTCCCCCCCCCCCTTCTCTCTCTCTCTCTCTCTCTCTCTCTCTCTCTGTCTCCCTTTCCCTTTCTTTCTTCCTATCGTCATTTCTTTTTTTTCTTCCGGATAGGATCATTACCCAAGCATATCTATTCAATTATTATGTGGTTTGTAGTTCTATGCAAAGCACAGATTACTCAATCCCCACAATAGAAAAGCATTGTTTACAGAATTACTCAATTTGCTGAAGACCCTTTCTCTATGAACCAATTACTTTATTTACTTTGAAACTATTGCATCATCAAGACCATACATTAACAGGTATTACATTTATCACCTAATTTTCTGTAGTAATTGAACAGAATGGAGTGACTTTGTGCTTATCATTAATTCAAGAATAACAACATTGCAAATCTTATCTTCTTCAACAGAACTTTTAAAACGACCAGGGCCCTAGGTCAAAACTTGTTATCAATAACAAATGGCACACTTTTACAATGATAATGCCCTCAGCCAATCAAATTCAATGATTGCTGGAGCTTTCATCAATTGTAACTTGTTATTGATAACAGGTTTTAAGAAACACGGTGTAGAACTTTCAAGCCAACTTTTAACCCAGGGTCATTACCTATAGGAACTGGGTGACTATATCGAATTCAACACTTTAGTAGTAATCAGGCTCACAAATTGCTCTTTTCCATTAATACCTCTTCCTCAATCAAATGGGCTATACTGAACAGAGATGGACATTATATATGTTTAAAAGATGTTTGTTTGAAATATATATATCTTTGAAATATGATATAGAAATCAATAAATCAAATCAAATCAAATCTAATCAAATCAAATCAAATAGAAATTAAATCTAGAAACAAACTCCAAGTTTAAGACCAGGGATTAAAACCAGGAACCGGACTTAGTTGAACAACCTCTGTACTAATGATAATGACCTTCATAACCTTGGGACATTCATTCCATTCACTTGAGTATTTGCTCATCAAAAGAAAAAGTGTTGGCGTCTTCTATTTATTCTTTGTCACCTATATGTACACTAAGTTCAATGTCACGCAACCAGGATCTGGAAGTATCTTTCACATTATCATTCAAATTCATAATGTTTTTGATGGTTCTTACAGGACAATCTTAATGGGTCCATGCATACATCAAGAAAAATAAATGGTCTGATAGTGTTTACATTTACACGTAGATGTCTTGAAATTGCTATATCTAAATTGTCTGCCCAGAGTCAAAATTGCACTAACTCAATATTGTTAAAGGATAATTATTAAACAATCACCCTTTGTCACTATAAAAACTATTTTTGAAGAGAAAAAAACACAAGGACAATTACAATACCCTTTTGAACATCCAATAGAATTTATGTTCAGCTCTTTTCCAATATTGTTCAAACAAAACAAGGTTGAAATATTTAGTGGGGAAATTTAACAAGAATGGAAGTAATAGGGTTATATGGCAAAACAGTAAAGAAAGTAAATAGTTTGAAGAGGGGAAAAAAACAATGCTTCATATATGGCAAGGGCGTAATGACGTCAGTCAATATTTGATATAATTCTTATCTCTTTTCCCATTGATATAAATCAAGCACATCAAAACACTACAAAATCAATATTTGAATTAACTGTCAAATCAATTAAAACATATATTTTCTATTCTTTGATGAGCTATATAGACTATCCGTATTGTGTCATGCGTGATGGCAATGAAATAAATCAAATGTAAACAATGTTAAAGCTATGATTCGTCCTTCAATTCTCATTACTTTAACAAAGGTAATGCAGTAGACTAGATTAGCAACAACAAACAAAATATTGCTTAATCATTATTTCAAATCAAACATGTATATCAAAAATCGTTTCAACACTCTGAATTGGGAATTTCTGTTGCTTAAAGTAAGCTCGCTTCTTTTTCTGAAGGTCCTCATAATTTTGAATATGAAAATGAAATATATGTTCACAAAGACTTCTGGATAATCAAGTCAACGGCAGTCTCAGTACCCTTTTGTATGTCCGATGTTCAGATTACATATAATGTATCATTCATTCATTTTCATTTCTCGTTCATTTCAATAGATGACGTACAGGGCCATTAAAGTTGACTTTTAATTTTTGTATCTAGATTTTAACTTAAGTTTCATCTGAACAAAATCAGGGAGGTGGTGATCTGACTGCAAAGGTAGCATGTTTTCACTTGTATCTGTTTAAAAGAAAGCTTTGGACCTATGGCTACATAAGTCTGATCTGCGAAGGATCAGATCATCGCCCTGTTTCATAAAACTTGTTATCACCGACAAGTTACAATACCTGGTAAAAGCTACTGAAATCCCTGCATTTGATTGGCTGAGAGCAAATTTGATATAGATTTATGACATTTGTTATTGATAATAACTTTTATGAAACAGGGCCCCAATTAACCTAGTCCATTGACTCGCTTTTAAACCCATGCTCAAAGTGGTTTTGAACCAGGTACCTATCAAGATAATAATTCTATCGCTGAGCTATCAGAAAGGTTACCAGTTCGGATTCAATACTGTCTCTTAAATGTAAAGGATTTTAATCATTTCCGACTGATACAATTTCACCTTGACAACGACTAGACCATGAAGAACCTTCGGCAAGAGCAGCCCAGCCAGACGCCTAGTTTGCAAACATAGAATCATCAACAGCCACAACAACCCAGGCATGGCCAATTTAAAGAATAGCAGTGGTCAGTAAGCATGACAAACCACACCTTTCTGCGTTGATGATACGTGACCTGAAAATTTTCCATCTTTATTCACCTCCCCCTGAATTGCATCATTGAAGGCAATGATGGGAATTGATAAAATGTGGCTATTATTAATGAATTTTGATTCGTTTTTAATTACATGGTATTGTGTGACATTTTGCTAGGACAATGCACTACCAGCATTTTTTCATTTTTCGTTTATTTTATCAATATTTACAACAACAACTGGACAAAAATAATAAATAAATGTAAATAATGAAAATCTTTTCAAAATCAAAGCCTAAAGGTAACTGTGTACTGTTGGTTTTGGCAACTTGGATTTGGTGAAACTATAGGTGAAACATGTATTTTCTGGGTAGATATAGTTGGGCAATGTCACACATGAATTTAACAACTCAGTTTCCCCCTTTTAAATACGTCTTACCTATTTAACAGAAAATTTAAAAAATCATAACTTTCTAGCAATTTTCAATGTTCAAACTTTTACAAATATATTCCTCTTCTTTTGTCTTCACACAATTCAACTTGCTAAAAACATATTGGCTTTTATTTCTTGACTCCTTCCGCCTAAACAGAAATAATATGCATTATATCATGTCAAATTCCGGAAAACATTACAAAATCAAATAAAAATAACTTGAAATGGTGTGTTTCTTTGTTAACACACAACTATAAAATAAAAAAAAACTCTGTTGAATGCCAGAAAGGCATTAATTCTGTATTAATTCACTCCACATAAGATAGAACCCTTCTGGCTCTTAACAGATAACATGTGCAGGATTACCAATACTACACAAGAGCTTTAATATGTTCTGGCAGTTGTTCAAGAAGTTAACTCTTCTAAGAATAAGAACTCCCTCACTTTCCTTCTAAACAATTTTTGGAAAGGTTCGTAATTAAAGAGGTCCACATCCCAAACTTATGAATTATCCATTTTCCATTAAAGGCATTAGGTAACTTTACCTCATATTCTATTAAAAATTCCTGGATTTAGCTCATGCTGCAATCATAATTATATACATTTAGGTCATACATGAATCCCATGACTTTTACAAGCCAATCACCTGTCTGATTATCAAGATATCTATGATTGGAATTAGAAATTTTATTATTTGTTTTCCTAACGGTTTTATAACACTACAGTCTATTGGGAAAAATGAGTAAGTATGGTACAACTGGTTACTCAAAGATTTTTACTTTTTTGAGGCACTTCATGATCATTTTGAAGCGAAATTTGTTAGGGCTTCAATATTACACCATCTCACATACACTGATAACACGTAGGGCCATGCATCTAAGATTTAACATTGTTAAACGATGCCTTTAAGATTCTATGAAGCTGATGTGTTTAAAGAATTATCTCCCCTGCTTTGATATGAATTAAATTTGATCAAAATAGAACATATTTTTAGCTATGACAGTTGCACTGTTTACGTCTAAGTTCTGTATTCCCAGAAATCCAAAAAAGCTAAATGAGTTTGTTCTACTCTGGTGGAATCCCTGCAGTGCAGTCAGATTAAAGGTTAACAAGAGCTGAAATAGTCAAGTAAACAAAATGGTTTAAGATTAATAACTTGACAATTTAAGTGTAGGTTGTATGGTCGACAACTAGGCTGACTTAGAAAGTTAAAAATAGAATTAAGGTATTAAGTTTTAAAAATTTAATGCAGGTTTGGGAGATAAATACATTTTTAGCAATAACAGCAAAATAGAAATAACTCTGTCACAGATTTCAATATTTTTTGTTATTTACCATCCCTTTGATTTTTACAATAAATATGATTAGCTCAAATGATTAGCTTAAAAAAAATCTGAGAAAATAATTTTTGATAATGTGATTATCTTTTTCTACAATGAATTCCAGGTCTTCCCTTTCAGACATGCTATTTATAATTACACCTGGATGGAACATAAAGACTATTTTAAACATTAAACATCTTACTTTAAGGGAAGCCAACAGCTGTTTTAAACACCAGGGGAGGTATTTCAGAAGACACCCAAGCTCAACACGACACAAAACCAATGACTCCTTTTAAATTAAAGTCCCTAGAGTGATAATACTAATGAGATATATCAACGACATATGCGATTCTAAAGAAAGTTGGCGATAACCTATTCAACAAACTTTTGTACTTGGAAGTGTTTATCCTTACAATAAGTCAGATGGTTCCAATTAAAGAGATATCTGATCACCCTATTTGGGGGTATTTCTTTGAATACAACTGGTATTGTGAACAAAATCTATACCCCCCCCCCCCCCTCTTCCCAACCAACATTGGTTTTAAAGTGACACTAC
Source organism: Strongylocentrotus droebachiensis (assembly GCA_035222895.1). Taxonomy (NCBI): domain Eukaryota; kingdom Metazoa; phylum Echinodermata; class Echinoidea; order Camarodonta; family Strongylocentrotidae; genus Strongylocentrotus; species Strongylocentrotus droebachiensis. The sequence continues at coordinate 76,342 of JAVYIG010001966.1, forward strand.
TAGAAAATCTTTGGCCCCTGTGAAACCTTAATTCATTTGGTACAGTGATAATTTACATTTCACTCACAATAAGTGCTAGAATGCACAACAGCAAATCGTTGCATGTCTCAAGAAGGCTGTAAGAACCATGTATTGTCAGTAACAGCCTTGTTGCAGGCAGCCGATTAAATATTCATATATTCAAAATTCACCTACAGAATACTCCTCCAAAATATCATGACACCAATATATGAGGATAGCGTAACTCAATAGTTCTTACTATGCACAGGAAGTGGTCTGTAATTAATGAGACAATTAAAGAGCCATGTACAAAGAAACATGGAAAATAACCTTCAGGCTATGAAAATGAATACAACACAATTGATGTAATGTAAGAAGTACCCCAAAAAATCATTTGAAACACTTCATACTTCATACAAACAAGCTGTATACATCTCTCTTGCTAGACAAATGAAATCTATAAACAGTCCTCACTTATCTTTAAAACAACATTAATCTTTTTTTCCTATTTGGTGTGATTGTACATATTACCGGTACTCATGTCATTGCCCTTTACAAAATACACAATTTTAATCGGAAGATGTAGTATTTCATAATGTAGTCACATTTTCATAGCACTTAGTACAATGTTTCTGAGCACTTTACATTGTACTTATCATTACCCTGGTCATTGGACTCAATTGCTCATCCACACATGATAGTGCACACGTGCCGCTCCCTGAGGAGTATTCATGCATGATCCATTCCCTTTTGTCCATGTGATGTATCTTATTCTACTGTTATTTCTAGTGGCATATGGATACGGATATCCTTAAAAAAGAAAGAAAAATTTTAAACGTGATATTTTCTTTTTCTTTCACCCTTCTCATGGTATTTACCATCTTCTTATCTCTTACCTCCCTTATTTCCTCAATTAAATTATACCTCTCTCTCCCTCTCTCTCTCTCTCTCTCTCTCTCTCTCACAAACACTTTCCTGTTCTGTTTTTTAAAAAAAAGAAAATTGAAATCACTCAAAGTTTGAATGCAAAGTTGACTTGCCTACTGCTTCAATTTCATATTCAATCCACTCTTAAAATCCACTTTTAAATCCAATTCAACCACATCCAATAGGACAAAGTAATTGGCAAAATTACAAAATTCAAGTAATTCAAGTCCCATTATCTGGATGGTTGCTTCCAATTTTGATAAAATCTCATAAAAATATAAAAATTTAGATCAATGCATTCACTCAAGACCTTTCTACTAAGATCAAATTAACCAATTACACTACGATCTGACAGAAAAGCCTATTATTTCAATGCATCAAGTGCTATTTGGGAGAGGGGGTAATTGAAGTGGCAAGAAACTGTAGAGGTATCAATTTTCATGAGTACCATTATCTTTATCATAATACTCTTTATTAAAAAATAGAAAGACAGTTGACCTTTATCATATTTCGATTTTACATTTATACCGACACTTTAGATGTAAATGCCTTTTCTTAAAATATTCTGTTTCAATGTTTTTAATACTATAAAGCCTGAATGAACTCAGGCTGAAATCTATGAACAAATTGAGTGTTATATCAAAATTAATTGCAAAGAATGGGTTAATACATGCAAATTTGAAATTACACATCCAAATTTAGATTAGTTTTTCTCCCTTCTTCTTTATTCATTAGAGGTTAAGTGAGAGTTGTCGTCATTGCAACTACTGAAGGAGAGTTTGATGACATTCGATGAAGGAGAGATAAGTGAAGAAGGAAGAGAAAATTAACCTCTTGGTTTCCTCTGAATGACAGATCACTTGGTTACTTCTTATTAGCTTCTACATTCCAACAACAAAAAGCAATTTTCAGTGAGAACCTTAAAGACCTTCTGTACTAGAGTAAAGGAGGGGTTAGACCACCCTGCAAGGTCACTGGACATGTGGTTATCTCATCAACTCACCTCTCAAATAACATAAGAAAAAGAAGATCATGGGGGACCAATGGTCACTGATAAGGCCTTGTTTGTTTTATAGAGGGCGCAAGTAGCTACAAGTAGTGCAGTGGGGCTTTAATGAGAAGTGAATATGTGCCTGTTCTGAGTAAAGGACATTTCTACAAACTCGTAAACAAGAAAGCAAGGAACTCCACTCTCATTTCTATTAACAATAAAATCAAAATGTTAATTTCTAGAAAATGCACCTACCAGTATTGTGCCATACAAGGACAAAGCCATTCATATTTATGATAACTTAGGCCTCTTTTAGGCATACAGTTAAGAGGCAATTGGAGTAAATTCTTGATAACTACCTTGATCAAATTTCTTGGAAGTGTTTTCCATCCTTTACATTCTGTATGAAGCCAGAAAACACCTGCAAACTTCTTGAAATGAAGACGAGCCAAAAAGCATGAAATCAGACGACTGCAAGATATTTGGCATCCAGGATAAACAGATGCCCTCAATGTCTACATTGTTTTTATGTACATTAGACAGCGATTCAGTCATGTGCTTTTTACTGTCTAATCCCTATAACAACAACAACGCAGTCTGGGCGTTAATACGAGGGACATCTTCTTAGTCAGTCTGAGCTTGGACGTCAGAGAATGACAGCTCCTCGTTAATCCGCCAAATACTAACATGATCCTTTTCACCCAGCTAAAGTGCATGCAGCCAAAAAATGACAGCAATCGACCAGAGGAATCGTTAACAGCATGTTAGTAATAGCAGAAATTTGTGAATTTCAGTGATGGGACTCTTAAATACCCCCCCCCCCCCCCACCCCCCACCCCCCTCCAAAAAGTTTGGTAGTTTGAAACCTGAATAAAACATTCTATAGACTTGAGGATAATATATGAGTCGTGATAAAGCACTCAAGGAATCTCTCCTTACCGGTACTCGATCACCTTTTACTTCACCTGGGCCAAGGGTGGCAAAAGTACATTTGATGCACCTTCATATTGGCTTTGGAGGGCCAGTGGAGAGCCAAGGTGCCAGTTTTGTGTTGAAGTATCTAACAGATGGTAGTAGACAAATCAAAAGGGAATTTTAATGAGAGGAAGGAAAATGGGAAAAGGAAATGGGTGGGGGAGGTATTGAACATGACCAGCAGGAGGAATACTACACATGACACATATAATCATGTAGTCATTGCTACCCATACCAGCAATGATGACAGACCCACCAACCACAACAAATCTAGATACACCAAGAGCACCTCTTTCATTCCTTGACCAGATGCACAGTGTAATGGGACAGCAGGATACAATCTAGCACAATCTGACAATCAGATTAAAGTTATTCTTCACAGAGTTTTAAATTAAATCTAATGTGTGTCATGGAGTTTGAAGGGGAGCATGATGGGTGTAACGACTGAGCTGCCAAGTGATAATAGGGTTCTCAACCACAAGGGGGAAGTAATGGATCGGGATCATAGACAACGCATCATCAACTATTGAACTTCTTAATATGAAAACATAAGAAGCATTCACACAGGCAATTTAATCTTGGTCATCTTGACATGTGTGAACTTCTTAACTAATATTAAAAGATGAGAACATTCACACAGGCAATTTAATCTTGGTCATCTTGACATGTGTGAACTTCTTAACTAATATTAAAACATGAGAACATTCACACAGGCAATTTAATCTTGGTCACCTTGCCATGTGTTTACACTGTCTTTCATTTCCCTACAACATCCTACATGACTGTCACACATTGTGAATGGACCTGGGTGGATCCAGTCTGGAGCGAATCTGGACTAAGATCATTTGAAACTGCTTTAAAAATAAATCACCCTAAACTAGCTTTAGCTGCAGCAAACATTGCACTCACATGGAATAAATTCTACTACCTAAGTTCTACACATTATAGACCTAGGTTAAGTGACACAACTTTCACTATATATTCCTTGTCTCAGGGCATACACAATGGACAGGAGTTCAACCATCGAACCATGGGTGGATCCTAAGGTTGCCCCCCCCCCCACCCCCCCCCCCCCTCCCCCTCAGCGTCAGGCAGAACCAAAATCTGACACATCTGCAGTACAAATTAAGTACAAAAAGATAAAAAGTGCACCCAATCAACTTTTGCCCCAAAAGGAATCTCATAAATGTGATGGTGGGCTATCAAAGAATTTTTGTTTTGTTAGCAGAACTTGAGAACATGATAGAATATTTTCTCAACTATATAGCAAAACTTTTCATTCTTATCCATGTTGATATCTTTTGGCAAAGTTGTGAGCAAATCTGGTCCTTCTACCTCCACCCCACTCCTCCCTCTTATTTCTAGTGATGCCCTGGATGTCTGTCATGTACCCTCCCCAGTAGACCCTTGCTACATAGGAGACAGATAGACAGAGAAAGAGAGTTTGAGAGAGAAAGAGGGAGAGAGAGAAAGAGGAGAGAGAGAAAGAGGCGAGAGAGAAAGAGGGGGAGAGAGAAAGAGAGAGAGGGAGAGAGAGAGAGAGAGAGAGAGAGAGAGAGAGAGAGAGAGAGAGAATGAGAGAGAGGAGAACAAGAGAGAGACCACAACATGAACTATCTTTCATTCAAAGAATTGATGGGGATGTCATCTGCAAACATGACCTTTACAGAAGTTCTCAAACTGTCGCAAAATGTGCTGAAATGTGTCTATTCCTGCTCCGATTCATTCCAAAACTGGCACATATCACTCTGCGTACTCCAGCCACCGATATTGGTTTTTCTCAAAAGCACAATTTTTTTGAAAAGGCGCTATTGTTTCATGATGTTAACCCGGATCACATCTTTGAATACAATTAAGTAAATTTCAATGACATATGTTACCACTAACAATGGTTTCTACAAAAAGAAATAGAAGATGACCTTTAAAGGGTAAAGGTATTTTATTTTCAGGTTCAATACCTTTTCTTTCATCACATCAGACTCACATTTTCAACCTTTGACATAAGAAATCAAAGAACAGTTTTTGAAAGGTCACACTTTTTTTTCATACATTACTGAACACTTTTAATAATTTAAAGATTTTTCTCTCTTTTTATATTTATGACATTAATGATAATCTTGAGTTCTAAAAATGGTGAAAAAAAACATTGAAACAGTTTCTATTCGAATTCATACCAATAGTTAAGTAGTAACAAAATAAATGACTCTTGCTAAATGAATTTGAAATACTTTCATAAAATCAACTTTTTGATTTCAGTACAATTGTATTACCTATAGATATGTTGAGATTATGTAATATTTACACAATTCAACAGGTGACCCTGCTTTTATTACTAAATTAGTTACTAGAAACAAACTTGGACATTACCAAGCAGATATTTGACAAGTAAAATTTATGATTACTTTTATTCATTTTGTTAGAATTGTATTGCTCTTAAAAGTGATTTTCAATGATCACAAATAACACTATTTCAATCAGTATTTTGTGGCTTTAATGAATTATTTCCAAGTTGATTACTGCAGGGTCCTGTATAATATCCTGTTACAAAACTGGAACACAACATCATTTCTTTAAAATATCAAATCAAACATTGTAGAAGAAACAGCTGGCATTTGTCTTTCCATACAAATAAAACTCCTTCCTTGATCTATATCTTGCTTAATAATGAAAGATTCAATAACAAGTACACAAAATTAGGAAATTAAGACAGTAAACATATTTCAAGTTAAAGAAAGTTGACTGCTTTTTCTTATTACAATTCAGGAAGTTCTAGTTTGAGCTGAATCAAAATATAGAGATAAGAGGACATAAATATGTGAAAGCAAACACATGGAGACAAAGACCTTTGTGAAACTTAAAGAAGCTCTGATTTTTTTTTTAAAGAAGAAAGACATGAACTGCATGTACACAACAATGCAAAAGAAATACTCTTACAAAAGGAAAACCCATAATGAGTTGCGTTGAAAGATCAAGATTTCTTTTACATGGGTTCAACCTTTTACACATACAATTTTCCTTTCTCCAAATGATTTCTCCAAATGATTTGGACAAAGAGCACAGAACTGATGACTGCTATCTATTTTAGTCAATTTGATAATTAATTGGTCTTACACTTCAGAAAAGATGTACGGTATATTTTTAACAAATCAATTATATGTGTAACCTTCACATTACTGTGTTTGACATCAGCATTTTACACTGATACTGATAGGGATCATATGAAAGCAAAACAACTGCAATGGAAGGGGTTCCTGCTTCAAACTTGATAGAAATTACATATATCACAAACTACATCAACAAAGCTACCCCTATGAATTTTATGGATCAAAGCCAAGGAATTGTAGAAATAAAGTGCACATAATGACCCACTAAATCCTTCCGATATGGAAGTCCAACCAAAAATCTGTCAATTTCCACAAACCTCTCTATCCAATAGATATCAAATATAAAGAGAGGATTTGCCAGGGGATGATGTTGCATTTTTTAGGCATTATAGGAATTATGAGATGAAGTGACAGAGAGATGGGATGGCAAAGGGAGGCTGGCTGCCCCCTCCCCCCCCCCCCCCTCCCCCTCTTCCCATACTGATCATGTTGACTGTCAAAATCAAGCTCACAAAACCTGATAACCATGCTTTATTTACTATATAAGACAGTTATGAGGTTGGCAATAATATGATGACAATGATGGTGGTGATGAGGATGATGATGAAGATGATGATGATAGTATTGATGATGATGATGATGATGATGATGATGATGATGATGATGACGACGAAGACAACAACGATGTTGATATGATGATAATGTTGATAGCGACAATGATGATGATGATGATGATGATAATGTTGATGATAATGACAATGATAATGATGATGATGATGATGATATTTATGTTCATGATAATGTTGATGATGATAATGTTGATGATGTTGATGATCAAGATGATCAAGATGATGATGGTGATGATAATGATGGATATGATGTTGATCATGATGAAACCGATGATGGTGATGGTGATTTAATTACATTCAAATCAGTAATGGCAATGCAAAGGATTCCTTCATGTCAACAAAATGGGGAGCATAGAATGAAGATACACTTGTGGCATGTTTTGCCTCTAAAAACACCATTCCAAGAACTTTGATGTTAATTGCTATCAACACTTTGCATTATGAATACCGTAACAACAAATTATTTCTATTTCAACGAAGAGATATTATGAATGTAGGACTGATTCGTTCTGATGAATGTGAAACTGGTTTTATTTCATCTGACACAAAACATGGCAAACATGTGACTCGATTACTATTTGACATATTGCATTCATTGTAGTACATCCTCTGGCAGACTCTTTCAAACTGCAAGAAAATTGATATTTCCTGCAAACCCTTTCAGTTCAAGAAAACGCATTTTCTGATCTCAATCAGGCTTCATGCACCCTCCCATTCCACAAGGCTCTTATTCTACTTCATACATCCAATATTGGTACATCCTAATCACAGGCTAAAGCAATTAGTGTTGGGAAACTAATCTGGCAAACTAACATTTCCACTTACATTAAGGGGGTGATAAACGGAACACATGCCTCACGTGTCTTTGTCAAGATTTCATTTCAAAGACATCATAATTTCCAATCGCTTCTCCCAAAAGCTGAAATCCGGAGGGGAATGAGATAGAAATGGACTTCATATGGACTTAATCATTATTGATTTTAAACTTCGCATCTCATTATATCATACAAGCATGTGGAAGTCATCCTGTCATCATCATTAACCTTCTGAAGTCTTCCATGGTTGGAGGAATCTTGGCTGAGTTACAAGAACGTCAACATGAAAAACAAGTTTGACTTCATATAGTTACATTGAGAAAGGAAATTTGACAGATTTCCACTTAAAAATTGTTAGTCCACAATAATTCAATTCAGTGTTGTGCCAATCACTTGGTTAAGAAGTTATAAGAAAAAACCTTTGTCTCAAAAAGGGATATTTTTTCTTTTTCCACGACAAAATTCTTAATACAACAATACTTGGAACTCTCTTCTTCTGGGACAAGGAGAGACTATTTCTTGGAGCTGTGATGACTACTCTGGGCCCCATCTCATTTACAAAGAGTTATGATTGATCCAAATCGATCCCAAGTCCTCCAATCAATCGCAAGTTTGCAGTCACCTATCTCTTATGTAAATAGTTGCGATTTATAATAGCAATCACAAATAAGTTGCGATTGATATCAACTCTTTATAAGACGGGACCCAAGTAATACTTTGTCTATGACTACTGTGAAAAACAAAGGATTGGACTGGTGTCTTCAAGTAAAATGACAAAAATAAGATCATATTAGCTTATATTGTAGCCGTTCATACCTGCCACAAATTGAGCTCAATCAAGGTGATCCAATATTACCTTGACAACTATGGCACTCACAGGATTCACAGAATTCATTCCCATCTTTTTACTACTCATGGGTACAATGTGGTACATATATATTACCATCTTGCCAGAGGACTTCAGTACTGTGCAGAAGCTCAAATCCTCACAGTATTCACTCAAGTATTCAAAATATTTCACCACAACACCTCTAAAAATGCCCCAAAACAGAACAAAACTATCAGTTAATTGTAAATATGTATATATTTCAGCATTGATGTGCTTGGAAAAGATTTGCAAACAAATTTGCATCACTGACAGATCAATGTAGCTTGAAAGGGAAACGCTAATGGCTACATTCCTAATTCAACTCCTGCTTCTACAGACAAACTCTACTAGAATCCTATTCTCATTATCAAATCACTAAAGCAACACACTCTCCATATCCAGTGCCATTAGCTTTCAAGTGTGGTTAGGCCCCTAATTGCTCTCCAGACACCATCAGGCCCCATTCACACTCACCTCACAGGTGCTGTATTAAAAAGTGGGTCAAAACAGGTGCAACAGTTGACCACGGTTAAGACAAGTGTGAATAGGACATAGGTGTGCAACAGGATGGGAGAGTCTGTCTAATGGTCAATAGTGTGAACACATACCTAAATGAACATGTCAAAAAGAATAGAAAATGATAGTCCTTTTCACATTGAACTGTCAAGTACAAAGAGAGTGTGCATGTGTGGAGGGGAGGGGAGATTCTTGAAAATACATTAGTGTTGGTTATTCCTGATATTGGATGTTTGAATCTCGAAGGGTACTGATAATGGTATGGTATCAACAACAACAAAATATAACTTCAATGTTACTTGAACTGTAGAACAAATAGAAGTCCCATTAATCTAATTAAAGATGAACATTATATTTTCTCTAACCAGACTTTGAACATTTTTCAATGACATTTTTTTTCTCAGTTTCTTAACCCAAATTAACACACGGATACAAAGTTTCCTCAACCATGAAAAAACATCAAAACTTTAGAACGATTTGTCAAAGTAGGTACTTTAAATTAGGAAGAGTGGAAACAGATACACCAATAAAACTGATACACAAACATATATGCTCATCCTCCAATTACATAATCTCTGTTGCTATGTTTGTTAATGAAATCGTAGAATCAAGTCTTTTTACACACCCCCCCCTCCACATCCTATCACTGAGTTTAAGTACGTTACGAACCCATGGGGGTAACCGAGGAAGGGTAGAGGGTAACTGAGGAAGGGTAGAGGTTTCCTGCCGCTGAACAAAGCAAAACTAAACACATAATCTATGTGAAACAAAACTCCGGAAACACCTCGTTAATGGTCATTAGCTGAGATCCAGCGCTCGGGCCGTCGATTGCCGCACAACTAGACGGGATCCTATGCACTCCGAGGGTCAGTTAAGTTCGCAATGTCCGGCCAACTGTAACGTAATCGCCTTTACTTTCGTGAAATTGTTTGTTTGCGGCCAGACGAGATTGGGCATGGTGCCCAAACGTAGGGGGGCAAGGAGGGAGGCGATGCCAGGTGTGAGGTGGCTGAGGAGATTGTTATCGCCAAAGATGACGTGAAAGATGACGAAGGGAAGGTTGTTTGCGCTCCGGAGGCTCGACTCGCAAATGAGAATTGCTCTCTTCCGCGGTGCTGAGAAATTCACCTCCCTTAAGAAAGGGAGGGTTTAGTTATAAATAAATCATCATTTACAGCAAAGTCCTATGAGACTGCTCATCTGCCTACATTTAATGAAACAGTGAAAGCCTTAGCCTTGGCATTGGGAATTCATAAGTATTAGTGTCAATCATAGCTATGAAATGGTGTACATTTGAGACACTACTTCTGTTAGAAATTATCCTTTGTAAATTCTTATGGCTTTCATTCAAATTTAGAGAAATAATCACGTTTTTGATTAAAATCTGTGAATCCCCTTTTATCCTCACATTTCTACAAAATATACAAATATGGTATGCAATCATTATTGCAAGAGAAAATCTTGCTGATGTAAGGAAAAAGGTCTAGGGTTGGAAATAAATATTAAAGATAAATATGATAGGAACACAGATCTATAGAAGTTTCATAAAATTGTCAAGTAAATGACCAAAATGTAAATATGATACAGGAGTCTTCCATCAGATATTGAGTCCCAATTTGTGTAATAGTGTGCTGTAAAAAAATATTTAAAAAAATAAGTAGAGTAATATGTCTACATCTTCTCAAGATAATAGCATCCTTACCTGCCTATTCCTCAATCTCTCTCATTTCAGCCTGAACACTATTTTGTACCATCCAATTCATTGCTCACTTTCTTTTTACAACTTTATCAATAACTGCCGTTTAATGAATGCTTCTTTAATATGTTGTATTGAATGCACATGTAAAAGTAAGACAGCAATGAAAACATCCAAAGTAATATGGAAATGCTATCGAAATGAAAGGAACAACAAGAGATTTGATTGACTTCTTCCCTGAATTGTAATGCATGCCCCCCCCCCCCCCCAGATTACACAAATCCCACCCCATTCAATACCTATTTCAAATTTAGTCGAAACATGTACTTCTGCCCATCAATATCCCTTTTTATCCTTACCTCATTTATCCTATCCCTCTGCTCCATACCTCCATCTTCTCCATTCCTGCATCTATTTTATGTGCTAAAGATCATGTTGTAACCATAGCAACCACTGTCATCCCTGGATGAACCTACTATCATCCATCAAGCCAGTCAAGCACGTTGGAACCAGCTCTCAAATGATGCAGGACAAGGCACACTTACAACGCATCTTTTACATCACTCGACATCAGGACAAATATTAACAGATAAGATTTGCCCGCTAGTTTCATAAACTGGCGTACGCGCATAGGGTTAAGCATTGGAGATCCGTTGGTACGACAAACGAGCAACAGATTATTCTGTTTTCATCCAATAAATGAATATGCACAATTAAACAGATTATGAAAAGCAACACATATTCACAGAAATGGACAGAGAGTGCACTAAAGAGAGAGAGAGAAAGAGGGGGCGGCAGGGCGGGGGGGGGGGGGGGGAGACAGAAATAGAGAGACACAGGGCCGGCAGATATAGCTGCTCACTTACTTTGAAGTCAGGGGGGGGGGCTTTAAATGTTTTCAAACTTGTCCTTTGCTGAGAGGCACCTTTGCTGAGAGGCATATATATATTACCTTGAGCCTTTTTCTTCAAATAAAAAGCTCATATTAGCTAACATTTTAATGTCAGCATTTCACCACACAAGAAGAGAGGGTTGAGAGAGAGAGAGAGCGCATTAGGAGTGCAAATAAAACTGGGCGATATAGCGAGTGACCCAGAAAAAGAGAAAGATAAGAAAAAGAACTGGAAACAGAACTCAAGACAGATGAGATAGACTTTCAAGGCATTCACACTGAAAAGAAATAAGTACAAAATTCAATTAAAGGATTGATGAATAAAGAATCGTAATATAGTGAAAAGGCATGTACAAAAGATAAGAATGTAGTAGAGTCTAACATCAGAAAGAAAAATTTGTTCTGGCGAGGTCTACTTACATCAAATGTGCCGGGTAAGCTAACGTCATGTGCATCGCTCGAGGGTACAAAATAAAAGCTGCCCCGTCACATCAGGGGGAGCTCACACAAGCACTGCCCATGTAGTGTTCAATTGAATATGATATTCAAATATGAGAGATGGACCCACGGCTGTTTAACTAGTGTTAATTAAAAACTACATGTGTATGTTCAATCCTTTGTTTGAAATACAATGCTCATTTCACTAAAGTTAGATACAATAAACTACAGGTATATTACTTATTATTAAGTGTACGGTTTTGTTAAGATATACAATAATTTTGCTAGTTTGAACGGGGATGAGAAAGATTTAGCATGATACATTATAAGCTTTGGCAGCAGGAAAACAACCACTCTATTTCTTGCCATTTCACTAAATACATGTAAATCATTGCGTCAATTAATACTGTTGGACCTAGCTCTTGAAACTCGCAATTACTTTAAATGGCAACCCTGTCAATTTGTGAATAATCGTGACATTTCTCTTTGCTGCATCTTGAAATAACATTTGTCCATTTTCCAGTTAACTTCATCCAAAAAGACATATATCATTCCTGGTCCGATTCCAGGACTTAGTAGATTTTCTGCAACATTTAGCACAATCATTAATTGTCTATGAAATTCTGTCCTTTTTTTTGGTCATCGAAAGGATGACTGGGGGATGGAAAGGGAATAATGGAAAAGGTCCAAACTTAACTTGCTATCAGCAAAGCGAGAGCTTATATACTTTCAGAGAAATGTGTTTCTAATCTTGACGGGTGTGTTTGCCAAATATAACCTTTCATGTACTATGGATCATTCATCTCTTATACAGCTCTCAAATAAAGCTAGATGTACCTGTAACTTCTCTTTCTCTTTCTTACTTTCAAATGTTGATATCACTCCTTTTCTACACATCTAAATTCTCCTTTCGGAAACATCTTTTCATTTTCCTAAATCTTTTTTACTCCTTTAATTTGTTTACCTTTTCCTCTTTTTCTCCTTTTTTTATATATTTTCTAATTATGTGTCTTTATTTCTCTCTCTGTCTGTCTCTCTCGCTCTCTCTCTCTCTCTCTCTCTCTCTCTCTCTATCTCTCTCTCTCTCTCTCTCTCACTCAGATCCTTTACTTCTCTATCTTTCTCTCTTACTGACTACTCACTATCTTTATTTCACTTTCACCCTTTCTCTTTCACACTTTTATCTTTCACTAATTTTTGTTTTCCCTTTTTCTCTCTTCATCTTTCTTCCTATCATCTTTCTCTCCACCATTTTATACCTTCATTCTCTCATCTTCAGCTTCTCCTCTAATCATTGCCCATTCCATCCCAGCTGACTGTTCTCTTTCTTTCTTGCCTGTCCTTCTTTCCTCCTCCCACTCGCTCACTCAATCTCACAGCATGCTCCAACCAATTTCAAGCATCGATAGCTCCAAATCGCCAGTCAATGTTCCGCTCTGAATGCCAAACAATGCAACAAGCGCGAACGACACGTGTTGACACTCCCAGTTAATGACAGTTTATTCTGTATAATGTCCTCTCGTTTGGACACGTTTGGAACCTGGTAGAACTTGAGCTTCACAGCACAAAGAAAAGTGCACGGGACTGGACATCATAACCTATTCAAATTTACAGTCCATGTGTCTCGCAGAAATCAGCTTGGTAAAATTTCACTCCAATCTTTCTCCTTACATCTGCACTTTGATTTTGCTAAACCAGCTTCATACCTGCTTTCAAAGTTATGATGATGAAAATAATCCAGCAAAAAGGGTACTGTAAAGGGATTCCATAAGATTTCATGTTCATGTTAATATTGTTCAATAGTTCATAGCTGTCTACACCTCTAGTCAAGACATGGTTTAGTTGGTGAGTGCACAGTTCAATAGTCATTTTCGTAATGTAACCACATTTATGCATATGCCTTTGTGAAGCGCCTCAGAATTATTTGATTCACCCATTACAAATCAATGTTTCTGAATGGTCAGAATTCAAATTGCATACATTAGTTGTTGCTAGGTAGGACAAACATTATGGCCCGAATTCGCAAAGCAAGGTTTGAGCTCAAACCTCCTTTTGTTTCGCCAAACCTCCTTTTGTTATTTACAAACCTGGTTTGCTTTGTGAATTCGGGCCTATGATTTGCCTTACTTAACAACACGTAATATATGCAATTTGCATTCAGACTATTTAATACAATTATTTATATCAGGTGAATGAAATAATTCGTTTTGAGGCACAAGTATGAATTTGGGTACATTACAAAAATGGCATATTGTAGTCATTGCACTGCCACACACGGCTATTTTTATTTTTATATCTCCCGGTAGCATAGTACCATGATATCCCAAAGGTTTCAGTGATCCTGAGTTGGTTGGTGAAATAGGAGATGGATAATTTACCCATTTACTCACTCACTTCTAAATACTAGGCTTCTTCACCAGGACATATGAAGCCCTCTCAATGCACTTTGGGTGGAATGTAAAAGTTTACATAAGACCCATTTACATTGAAGAAAAAGCAAATTGTTTTTTTTTTTCGTTTTTTGAACTACCTGTTACATTTACACTACTGGAAAGACCCATAAAAAAACATTGGATTTTGATAAATCTGTTTTGCGTGGCGAGTTGTGCGCAAGCACCACTTGTTGCTACTCTGAATGCGTTAGCACGGAAGCGAGTAGAGTCACATGATCAAAAACAAGAATAAGCCAATGGTGTTTTGAGAGTGAGATTCCAGTTTTTCATTGTGTTTATGGGTAGTTGCCTAGCAACTTCGACAAAACTCTGGAATGTGAGAAAAAACAATGTTTTTTGCTTGCAGTATAAATGCCCCCTATACTCGATGCTTCTCAGAGGGATTTCCCACCTCTGGCTGTCTCCTAACTTTGTAGATGGGTAAATAGACACAGATCACACTCGTTACACAAAGACTACATTAGATTGTACTACCTGCTCATCTACAAATCAATCTCGGGACGATATGTCAGTTGGTGCAAAATTTCCTAATTTGCTGCAACACAATTGTCTACATGCACTGATCAATACTCAGTTGTATACAATGCAGAATGTATTTATGTTTCCTCCAACTTTCTTGAAGGTTTTTTTTTCCAAGAAGACAGCTTTCTCAACGATATTTTAGTCGCACAGGTTTAAAAAGGGAAGTGTTATTGATGAAAACACAAATGTATTTATTACATTCCCCTGAGCAAAAAATCCTTTGGGATTGGTTTCTTTCCAAGAATTCCAGATCTTTCCAAAAGAAGGAACTGTATGTTATATGCCTGAGAGTTGGGTTCTAAATCATTCTATATAACAGGGAGAAACCACAGAGTACGAATTTCTTATGCCAGCCAAATGTCAGAGTGAAGCAAATGTACACTATGATGATGATGAATACTAGTATGGTTTATCTGTTTTTATAAATTCTCTGGAGATGTATGATAATAATGATTGATTATGGAAGTATGGTATATATAAGAATGCTGCAATGATGATAATGATGGTGATGATGGTGGCATTGATGATGGACCACCAAAACTACTGAATGAATACAGTAATGTATTTAAAACTACTATTATCATAGAATCATGATTATTGATGATGAACATGACGATGACGACGATGATAACAACGACAACGATATTGATGATGATGAAGATGACGATGATGACATGACATGGTATCCTATTGCTGTGATGCTGTAAATACAACCAGTAGTTGTTACTTTAGCTTTTCAAAGTTCATTAGCTCGATTTTTTTTTTAAATGAATACATGGCAGAGTTGGTGTACTTGTTGAATGACTGATTGGTCAATTATACCATAAGAACACTACTGAACTTGAGGATAATTGCTTCTCTTAATTGAGGGTTGTCATTCTCTCCTCCATCCTCACATTCTCTCATGCAGCCTCCTGAAATCTTCAGCAGCAGACATACCAAATGCACTCTTTTCAACTTCAAATCCATGCCATTTCAGCGAAGCCTCTCAAGCGTGCGTCTATTCTCGGCCTCTTCCCGAGCCACGAGGGCTCTCACGCCATAACACTTTGTCACTGTTTTTCTACCGCTCGTAAACCACAAAACTCACAAGCTCTGTCTAAATTTCAAGCCGATTTCAAGCAATTGCTCCCCTGTACTGACAGAAAGAAGCAGGGAAAATAAACATTGCCTACATCAGCAGGTGTTGATAAAACAGATAAATTATTTATTAGACTGTGTCCATATGTAATGTAATATTGTGCAGTAAAGTGGGCTTCGCTGGACTTGCATACAAGATTTCTCTTCGTTTCCATCAAATTTGAAGTTCAGTGCACTTCCCACTTTTCCATGCTATTTTCTTAGTTTTACCAAGCAAGACAGAACATATATCGTCTTTTTAGAGCCAGAAGGACGTTCAGTCTGAGTTAGAGTATGTAAGTTAATGCCCTTCAGGCTTCAAACAGAATTATCTCAACCCTTCTTCAAACCAATGTGAGAAAAAGTTTGACATTATGATGTTTGACCTTGATCTATATTATAATAAAATGACTTAAGGAAGAGCTACTTTGTTAGTTTTGCACAGGAAATATTTGATAACTTTATGGGATCATTGGAAAATAATTTTACTTTGCCAAAACATTCAACCTTATTAAATGCTAAGATGCTAAAAGCATTCATGGAAGATGTTCCTACTAGGTACTCATTGACTACACCTGGGTTGTGAGTGGCAAATGTAGACTGATGTCCAAAGAAAATTAGTACCATGTGGCATGGACTAGACCTGAGACTTACATGTATTTGACAAAGTCCAGAGACTGATCCAATATGAGTTATCTCTTCTTACTGAGCTTTTTTTTCCAGTTTATAATTATGTATACATTATTAAAATGATTTATTGATATTTTATGAAAAAATTACGAGTCAGTTGGATAAGTTCTTTTACAAATACAAATGGACTTGACTTCACTTGGAGCTCTATTAGACTTATGACAAAAGTTTAGAAAATATGAACAATTGTCTTGGTAAGAAAAAAAGCAAACATAAAAGAGAATATATTCTATTTTTATGACTTCCATAATATCCATCAACACGAAAAGATAAATCATATTTTTATTAGAAAATGCTCCAAATTTAAATATCGACACACCTGATTAGCTAGCTTACAGCATTTTGAATACAAGGGTTATTAGCGCACCTGAGCTCTGTAAGTCCTTGCTTTCCCTTAGAGGAGATCACAGGAAATCAAATTATTCACTACATTAATTTCACAGAATAGTAAGCCCCCTCACTTTGAAACACTTTGTTATGATCGATGGAGATGAGGATGGGACAAGAATAGAGCTGTAATTTTGTGTGTCTAATTTCAGAGCACGGTCGGCTAACTTCTTTGTGGAGCCCTCTACTGACTCATCAAGAATATGGGACATGATAAATGGCCTTTGTAATACAGACTAGGTCATAGTCATTTTTATCTAAGTTCTCTTTAGCCCCAGGAGATTTTTCTTTCCTTTTTTTCTTCTTTCTTCTTGAAGCTGACAAAAAGAGGGCAAATTCAACGCTTTGAATTTCTGCACAAAGACACTCAAAGCAATACAGGAAAAACAAATTTGAAGGAAAGAAAACTTTGAAATATTTTTGTTGATTTTGCATGCTTTATTGCTTTTATATAGAACAGTTACAGGAGTTCTCTGAATGACCTGTGTGATTAATTTAAAGTATCACCTTCGTTAGAACTATGAAAATACATAGCTGTCAATAAAAGCACTGGAAACTAAAGACATAAATTTAACATACACTTTCAAAATTCTAAAAACAACATCAAAGAATGATTTAAAAAACTCCTTTAAGAACTACTTTCTCTTTAAATGCTATCAATGTAATTTATGCTCAGGATTGGTAAATACATGAGCGCTAGGTCTTGTTCGGTTTAAAGCGATAACGAACTGATGTCCCAGCGTACTCTTTAAAGAGGGCACGATGCAAGAGCCTACAGCGCAGCTAGAGAAGCAGTAAGTTACGGGACCATACTGTACAGCTGACCTGAGATGGCACCAAATAGTGCTTCTACTACAGTATAGCTTTAAAAGTAGCCCTGAACACAAAAATCCTTTACTATACTAAACACAGCTCATTTTATTTTTGGCTGTGTGTCTATTATATTCACAATTTGTTTTCTTCTCATAATCTTTCAGGGGTATCTTGTACATCATATCATCCTGAGATTCTTGAAAAGCGCTTATGACACTTCAGCCAAGACAACATGAGAAACACTGCCATGGACATCCTACACAAAAGAAGCTTGAGATTAGTAATGTTGTGTCACTATTATCATTCTGAAAATAATGCACTTTCAAAGCTTTGAATCACCTGTTCAAGCTTCCGATATATCTCCAAATGCATACCCTGTATTGTCTACTAAAGCCTTTTAAAGGTACCCATCACCATTCTTGGAGATAGTAGGAAAAAAAATTGAAATGTTTTTTAATTTGCCTAAAAATTATAAGAAAACTCACTAATACGGTTTTGAGAAATATCTGGAATTTTATGGATTTTCAAAAAGAATAAAAAGAGCAAAATGATTGATACAAGTTCTATTTGTGCTACAAAGATTTGTATTATAAATTGTGTTAATTATGTTTTTTAAATTATCTAAAACAAGAGAAGTGCCTTCCAAAGAAATTCGCTCATTTTTGTCTACATGACATTGCTTCCCATTTAATTTTTGAGTGGCTTCTCAACATTTATTTATCAAAGCTTAAAAGATATATCCCATGATATTTATTTAAAAACAACTTTAATCATCTGTATACATGTAAGTCATAAAGAGTACTTATTTTCATCTCCATCAAGTATAATCACTGAAGATAACAGGTAAATATAACAGATCTTCATAGAGGAGAGCAGAGTAATTAAAGGTCACGATTATTTGGTTGAGAATATGGGTAAAAAACCTTTCTCCTATCCAGGCAAAAATAGGTTGATCGAGGGGTTACCTATTATGACGTAGATGCTACGTGGATTGGGCAGGCAAACTGGTTGCTGTAACTGCTAAATGGGAACACCTTAGCCTCTTTTAGACATGGCACAATAAACCACCTTTAAAACTAAAACCACTTCCAATGAATGGAAAGTTGGGTTAAACTTTGGGGTTAAAATAAAAAGAGCTGCACATAACAAAGGCTTCTAAATATATTTATAACCTGTATATTTTAAAGCATTCTCCACAAACTATGACTGCGTCAGATATTGCATATCATCTGTTTGAAGCAAGAAGGCACTATGCTTCGATACAGACTTAACTCTGAACAAACGATATCACGGACATATCACGGTTGCATTACCATTGAGTGTGTGTACAAATCTTGCACGCAGCAAAACTCTGGTCACACCCATAACTTGTCGTCGAGTCTCAGACAGCATTCAACTGTGTGGGATTTATGATTATGATGATGAGCTGTATAGGGCAGTTCTTGTGAAGATGATGGAGGCTGTGCACTTTACATAAGACTTGTAAGTTGTAAAAGTACCCAAATGAGAACCCATTATTGTGTGCCTTTAAAGGTGAAGACCAGTTTTGGAAACGCCCCCCTCTCAAAAATTGAAATTGACGCTCTTATTACTGATCATGTGAAAGAATATGTTTTGACTATTAAGTGATACAAATTTTGCCGGAAAACCGCCTACTAATTTATATTTTCGGTAAATTATTATATCTATTTGGACCTGATAGATATCGTGCACGTGTCACATAGTCCCATATACATCTTTTTGTCTATAGTGCTTGTAACTTTACCAAGACTGTGCCAAATTGCTTATCATTTGATGATTCTAGAACCTTGCAGTACACACCAATCCTTACAATGTATATTCCAAAACGTTTCTTTCACAATGCAATCGCATGACCATAACTAGTCTTTATCTTAAGATACAGATATGTGGAGCGCACTACATGAATGTCTTTTTATTTTGCTGTGGAGGTGTTTTTTTTTTTTAAGCCGGTTCATCGTGTCACGTATGAACAAGGCCTCGGGACTAACGATCACCTGATCATCCCATCCAGACATTAACCAGACATGACACCTAGAGTTAAGAACTTCAAAAGCTCAGCTAAAGCACCTGGATTAGCCGTGCCAAGCCCAATCAACCCACCCAGAAACAAACAAACGACATCAACCTGAGCTCGTAACAGGCAATGGTGGCGACAACTTTGGACGTCTGAAGGCTGATGGACTAAAAGCGTCCGTCCCATCGAAATGTACATGGAAGAGAAAGTTTCTGGGACTTAACTTGAATATGAAACTGTCGAGTCATGTGATGCCTTGATGATTTTTTTTTGGAGGGGTGCTTTTTTATAGAGATTTGGGGGGAAATAGGGAAAACAACCAAACTCATGTGCAATGCTGCCATCTCGTATGCTGTTGTCATCAACATGACATCTGTGTAGCTTGTTTCTTGTCTTATCCTATCTCACTTTTTCACTATTTAATACTCCCCCCCCCCCCCTCCCCCCCCCCCCTCCTGCCTGTCTATCTCTGTCTCTCTCCCTTCACCACTTTCACAAGTATGTTTAATGTCCTTTGTGGTTCAAATTTCACATTAAAATTGTACATCACAGATATGGATAAGAATTAAACAAACTCTTTTTTATTTCACTTGAGACAAATGTCCAGTGCACCTCCAAAATATAAATCTTTCTGAATTATTACCTCAATCATAATTTCTCTAATAATGTTCATGTTTCTTTCCAACCTGTTGTGCCCCCCCCCCCCCCCTCAACATTTTCCTTCTTTCTTCTCACTCCTCCCCTCCATCTCTACAACGCATACTAGTAAACAGCTCCTCTTTCATCTCCTCCAGCACAATACCTGATACAAAAAAGAAAATTTAAATTCACTTTTTACCACAAACATACCACACTAGCCAAATTGATTAACAGATACCTTGATAAAAAAAAACTTTTTCAAAATTGATGTCATACATTTGATGACCCATCTAACATCAATGTAATTTTGATTACACCTTTCAATCAATCAGCAGATAAATAGGATTCCACATAAGCCTTAGCTTATACCAATGGATTAGTTAAGAGCAAACTAACATTATTCAATTCAACCACTGTTTCTGGGGCATTTGAAAGGCAGAAAAAGAGTTGAAAGAAATCCTTTAATCTACAGGAAATCTGCCTGAGGTTTTGTCAGACTTGGGCAGTTGTATACTAGAAAACTTTCAAAGAAAAAACTAATTTCTGCAACTTATGTGCAATGAGGATTACGTTTGTCACAATGGGAGAATGGTCAAATCCGACACGCTCATGTTGCCTTCATTACCGGCACCATCCCACAGGCATCATCTCCGCGCCGTCAAATTAACCCTTGCATCCTGCCTGGTACCGCTCCGTCACTACCCCGGGAACCTGAGGGTTAATTGCTTTGGAGCAACGTGGGTATGCAGCAGGTGAAGGCAGCAAGTGTGTGATGGGATTGCGATTTTTGCTGCACTTTCCGTGTCAGCTGTTACACCTACTGCTCACTCTGTTTCTCTAATACAACTTCTTGTTCTTGCTCTTTTATTCCTTGACTCATATTCTAACATGATTACTCAAATACTCTACCCTAGAGCAACTTGTGGTTTCTATCATAGCTTCACACAACAAACATTGGGAGAGAAGATCCGTTATTTACATTAGCTTTTGTGTCCATTAGGAATTTTAAAAATCACAAGTGGGTCTCCAAGGAGAACATCGAGATGGTAAATTTGTTAGATATCTGTCCCTTGAAGAAATATTGCTGGAAATGAATCCTTTATCAGTTAAGATGAAGAAGAAAAAACTTCCTAAATGCAGAAAGTTAAACAACAATTGTTACTGATTGTTTTTCTCATTCTCTCATACTAACTGCCAAATGCAAAATATATAATTTGTAATCAAGTATTGGAATCCCATTTTCCAGTCAGGTTTGATCGGCCAATAAAAGGTCACTGTCAAAAAATTAAATAAAAGTATAAATGATAGTACTTTTTCAAAAAATGTCACCAAATCATAAAGTTTAATCATGAAAACTGGTAATTTGTTATAATTGGTTGTAGATTCTTTGTTGGATTTTGCAAAGTGTTCTTCTATATCCTTTTGGATAATCATCATCTTGCATTTTATAGATTGCAACAATATCCTCCACTAGACTAATTCTTTAACATTGCTACGATATGTTTGTAAGTACAGACAACTTTTAAAGCTTAAAACTACATTATTTTTTATGTATCTTAATTTATTTAACGGATCAACAGGAGGGGATCGATGCAGATGCTTGCAGTCATTAAAGCTTGTAACAACTGTCATCAATATCCTCTTAAAAGGAAACACTTGATTGATTTCTTGCTGTGACATTAACCTATTTTGCATCCCTGTTTTACTATCTTGCTTAAAAACTTGCATAACAACTCCTCAGTCCAGTGAAGGGGGATTTCCTTGCTTCACTGATTCTATTTATAGCCTATGATGTCATAAATCAATCTACATCCATGCATAAACACAATAAGGAGAATCCTCTATCTCTGAGCTCCCGCTGATGGACGATTGTCCTTGGGCTGGAATTAGCGCATTATTAGGTTGCAGTCTGATATCCACCTAGAGAAAGGGGCTGGCTCACAAAGCCGCTAGAATTTCTTAAGGAGAGGAAGAAGGAATTTCCCAACCTCTTTCATCTACGCCCGCTTGGAGATGATATACGTCATTGGCTCAACTTCAAGACATCACGTGGAACATCATGAATGACACTAAACTTGATAGACATGGAAAATGTATCACATCGTTACATTTTCTCCTAACAAACTCTCACATACTTTCCTTACTTTTTGAAAGACTGATCTCTGATCATGCAAATTTAGCACACTCTAAGATACAGCTTCCCATTTGATTAAAGTCCATTAATCAATAGCCCATTTATAATAACCTATTTAAAAAGTATTTTTTAACAAAGAGTTACCTAAGATTTGGCTGACATAGTAGCAAATCATGTATGAAATAGGCTATGATTAATAGTTAATGAATTATATAGTTCTTTAGCACAGATTCAGAGTAGGAATCTACAGGATTATTTGAAACCACTAGCTTCAATCTTCAACATTTCTTTCACCTAAAATGCTGACTATTTCATTGAAATAATTGATAATTGGTCCTTAACATTTAATAGATAAATTAGGTAATATATCACTGCAAAGATTCTCCATTCATGTATCTACTCTGTTTGCAAAGAAAGCAATATCAACCCTAGATAAAGCTTGCCTAATAGAACAGTATCAGACCTACATGTACACGGGCTACCACCTAAAGGTACATGTAGGTGTCACAACTTTGTTCAAAACCACCTACTTTTCACTCAATCACAAATTTCAAGTACTCGAGGGGACTATATGAAGTTGCCGATGAGAAATGGACACCACGATTTTGTTACAGTCCCAATCCTGCTGTTGTTGGTCTACGAGCAAATGCCTGTGGGTGAGATCGAGTTGGCCTGCATCTATCTTTACAGAACGGCGGCGGTGTTGTGATAAAAGCCGCCCTCTTTAACTTCAAGTTATGATTCATTCCTTGTCCTTACGAATTCACAAGGATTGGAGAAGGAGGAGGAGGGGGAAATTAAGATCCGAAAAGGAGACAAACCTAAGAGAGACATTACCTCATAGCTAAAGATAGACATGTCTGTAATCGGTGTGTAGCTTGCCCTGGATGACGTATGTTGATTATCTTCAAACCCTCAGTGGCCAATGACAAACTATCTTGCCAAGAGGATACTCTCAATTGACAAGCGTTTGTGACCCCTTTAAGTTTAAGCAGCAGTGAAGACAAACTTGCTTGAAGGTTGCCAACAAAAACCTTTTTTAATGTCATTAGGTGCAAAGAAGCAACATTAATTGGGAGCTTTGTCATATTTTAGGCATTTATTTTGTAGAATGGCATGAAATGAACAGTAATAACCAGAACAGCTATGGACTACTCAAACAAATTATGCTCCACTGAAGTATAATCTAACTTTAACAACAAGTTGGATTGTGTAAAACCTAAAAATCAGACAAAAAATTTGGTGACAGAACAGTTGTAAGGAAAAACAATTGCATTTTGTTGATACAGCTGAGAAGGGCTATATGCTGTATTTGTATCTTGAACTTTATCATGCTATTCATTATATGTAACTGATAATGGAAATAAAAACAGGGTTTGAAAGTAATTGCTTAATCTCATTTTGATAAAACTTTCAACAATCTGTTTCTCTGACTTTCTGTTTTTCTTCAAAGTTGTTAAAACTTGCTGTATCTCTACATAGAGTTTATTTCTAGATGTAGTAATTCATTTATGGTCCTTGTCAAAGATGAAGCTACAGGGGCTATACTCTCTCTCTCCCGAAGAAGTTTGTCATTAGACACTTTGTCGAGAAATGTTTGGAAAAAAACTTGGAATGGCATTGAATAGAATGATGTGAGTGGGAGGGTATGATGACATTCAAGTCACAGATATGTCAGAATGAATGCCTCTAAATGATGTGATTCATGTTAACTCATTCAAATGACAGATGGAAACATGTGGGAGGTATACAGCTTGACTTTTCAGGTGTCTCTTTGTCACCTGTCAAAGAAAATTATTCTGTAAGGGTAGTGAACAAAATTGGAATGAAACATGTTGAGTATATATGTACCTTTAATTGAAAGTATTCATGCAAATGATACCATACATGTAACTGTAATAAAAGCTTGTAACATGATTTATGTAATTCATCATGTTACACTGTATTCTTTCTTTGTACTAATTAAACCCAACAAACTGCTCCAATGTGTATTCAGCCAGAAAGTTGCAAACTTCAACTGTAAACCAAACTGTAAACCAACTGTGGAATCCAAAAAAAAAGTTACTGCTATTAACTTTAGTCAAAGCACTCAGTCTAGTAAAAGAAAGACTCAATCAAATTGAAGTACACTGCATTCTTGATAACTCTACATATATTTTAAATTTGCATTAATATACATCACTGCAACAGGAGGTTATATCAACTTATTTCACAAATTATATAAAATTTAAGAAATGTCCAAACAATTTCAAGTCAATTATAAGTAATGTCAAGTAATACCACTGACTTTCTCAATACTATAGCTTCCACTATAGTACAAAGGCCATTAACTTCTAGAGTATTCAACTGCCTTATTTCTAGTAGTTGCTAATCTGTGCCAAATGGGAAATAAAAGTGTGGTTTTAAACAGTCCATTTTAAGCACAACATTGACATTGCAATGTCATGACTGAATGAATAAATACACAAGAGGATTGGATTCAAGGTCATTAACTAATATTGGATCAACTCATCAGAGCATTTGAGGACAAAAACAGCTATTTATTAGTCATCATATTTAGTTTCTTTGTGCCCCGAGTTGGCACGCGAAGAACACAGTTAGACACTCTTCCACGAAAAGTTACTTTCATTTTGAACAATACTTCTAAGTTAAGCACTGGACTGACTAAGACATTTCTCTTTCTTTTCTTTTCTTCTTTTTTGAAGGGTCACCTGCAAAGTACACCTATAGAAGCCATCTTCACAGCTGCAATAGAGACATTTCTTTTTTTTTTCAGAAAAGCAAACTAACACATGACTTTCTTATTAGGTTAAAGCCCCCCCCCCCTCCCCCCCCCCCCCACCCCCAAGTGTTGGGAGCCCCAAATTTGCAAAGAATTTGATGGCAAACAAAATGTAGTCTTTCATGATTCATCAATATACAACTTCAAACACATTTGTATTTGAAATCCTCACAGAAATATATCTTTATGACATCCTCTTTCACATTATGATACAATTTAAGTAAAATTTTGCCATCAAATTGTTGGGGCTCCCAACACTTTAGAGGGCTTTAACCCCTTGACTACTGAATTCTCATATCCCCATAGGTTTAATACTGAAACCACCTGGTCACAGGAGGTAAAGAGTTAATAATCCTTCTGTTATAATACATGCAGAATACATTTGAAGATCTCTTTACTTTCTATCTACCTGTCTCAGAGCTGCCAACCTTGTGCGACCAAAAAAAGGAATCATGATGGCAAAAAAAAGGAATTTCAAGCCAAAAAAAGGAATTCATAAAAAGAAACTTACAACCACGCGCGACACACTTCCAATGCAGAAATGTTTATTCATCATGCTGTTTTTTTCATACAAGCAGGTATTTTTTTGGTGGTTATTTTCGTATTATCAGCATTTCATTTCTTTTGAGAATATTTTTCTCTTCAAGTATGTTTTAGAATTAGTTTTCTATTGAATTTGTGATCAAATCACCATTTAAGGGCAGTTGTTTGACGTGTGGTATGTAAAAAAAAAAAAATAATAATAAAAAAAAAAAATTAAAAAAAAATAATAAATTATTAAAAAATTTATTAAAAAACGTATTTTATGAAGAAAAAACGTAATACCGTAATTTGGAGGAAAAAACGGAGTAATTCCGGCAAAAATGGAATGGTTGGCAGCTCTGCTGTCTGTTTGTTAATCAAATTCATAGATACAGTTTCTGCAAAGTTCTCTCCGATGAAGACAGGCCTGATATGACTACTCAACTTTTCAACTGCAAGAACATGGTACAAAAGCATGCAGGCAGAATTTTACTCATTCTGTAGATCTTTTTTTATTATTTTTTATATCCAATGCTGCTATAGGAATAGGATGATGTCACAGTTTACAGAAAGTTGATTTCATTACATATTCATAGATGCAGAAATCATATTACATTTTGGGGGCATTTTTAGAAATCTTTTAATCATAAGCAAGTCAACAAGCAAACAGTTTATCTAGGTCAATAACTTTGTAAATCGTTATTACAAAGGCTCAAGAGCACTTCACTGCAATTTCAGTGCCATTTCATTTCATGCCAGACTGCTTAGATTAAAGGTAATACAAAGTTTTGGTATGGGGTCGTGAATTCGGTTCAAATGAACATATTGGAAGCATATGCGATTTTACAATATTCAATTGTTCAAAAGTTATGAAATTGTAAATAATAAACACTTTATGTTGTATAGCTCCCTCTCAAGGTCAAGATATTAATAAAGCTGTAAAACAATGTTTTTTGACTAAAATCTGATAAGCTATAACCGTTCGGAAATTATATACCACAACTACATATTCTGAGATTTTCATGGTCGCAGCCACCATTGTACGGCCGTAGGAGCTATTTGAAATTTTTCAAAATTTACCGAGAGCACCGGTTAATCTTTATATTCAATTTTTCTCAAAAGCAGAAGTGTATTAGGGGCTTAAATTTCTAGTGCTTTTAATACATCCACAGGGGCATCCAAATATATCAAAATTGTAAAGAATCACTATTCACCCATTTTTTGAAAATTTCCCAAAACTTTGTAATACCAAATGCCATTATGACTATTATCTCGATGGCAAGGTATGACCCTAATACATTATTTGATACTAAATTAAATATCATTTAAAGCAATATATTTTCTACTTCAATTTTGAAACCTGGATTTACACTCAAACTAATTTTCTTGTTTAAATATTAAAGATGTTAAAGGGTGTCTTAGTTTGATTTAATTCATTCTTTGTTTGTTAGGTTTGCCACAACAACCAAACAGTTTATCTGGGTCAATAACTTTGTAATTGTGTTTCACAAAGGCTCTAGAGCACTTCAATGCAGTTTCAGTGCCATTTCATCCAGATTGCTTAGATTAAGAACTGTATTTCAATGCCATTATCACTATCTGGGTGAAAAGCCAAGGTATGGCCCTTTTCCTTTGATACTAAATCAGGCCAGTACCAGGGCTTACATTAATCCAAGGCCACCAAGGCCATGGCCGTAGATGCCCCTTTGAGTGGCCTCAATGCCCCTCTCATTGGCCTTGGAGATTTGTTGTGCCCTTTCCAATTCTTCCTCATTGTGCTGTAATATAGGAATGTGCCCTACAGAAAAGTGGCCTTGCCCTAAAAATATTGAAATTTAAGGACTGCAGTGCTATATGAAAAAGATAATAATACATCTTCTGCAAAAAAAGAAGGTGACTCGGGTCACGATATGCCAAGTTTCATTCCAAAAGGAGCTAAATCCACTTTGGGTACTTCTGAGTTAATCAATTTTTTTTATTTCTCAACTTTCCCTTTAGCCATGTACCTTAATGTTGTTATATATGTTAAAGGTGTCACCCTGGACCAATAATATATGATAAGAAAAAAATCTACCAGTTTTTCCTGATTTTTACTAAATTTGTAGATTTTTTTTCCTCATAGATTTAGCTCCTTTTGGAATGAAACATGATATTGTGACTGAAAAATTTCATATTTTCTCAATAAAGTCACTGAAATTTATTCAAATTTAGTAGCAAACCTTTGCTTTTAAATAATAATAGTGAAATCACAACTAAAAAAACCTTTGAAAAGAAAGTAAACAACATATCACAGTTTTCTTTCCAAAAGGAGCTAAATCCGTTTCATTCCAAAGGAGCTAAATCCATGTTTCATTCCAAAAGGAGCTAAATCCACAAAATCTAAAAAATTAAGCAAAAATCAGAAATAACTGGTAGATTTTTTTCTTATGATATATTATTACAGACCTGTATTTCCAGGATGATAATATTCTGTTTGATATCTACTGTATTTCATATCTAATTTCTTGTTTCAATATGAAATCTATGACAAGTATTTTTACACCAGAAATGTGCATCAGAGGGGGGGTTGATTTCAGCATCTACATGTAACTACCAATGGAAAGTATCACAAGTGGTAATGATACAGTAACAGGTACTTAAAGGCACACTGTCCTACTTGTAGCTACTTGCTCCCTCTATATAGAAAACTTCCCCAATCGGTGCCTGTTGGTCCCCCATGATCCTCTTTTTCTTATGTTAAATGAGAGCTGAGTTAATGAGATAGCCACCTGTCACAGTGACCTCGCTGGCTCGCTGGGCGGTCTTATCCCTTCTTGCTGAAGTAGTAAAGCCTACCTTTAAAGTGACTCGATAACATTTTCTCAGATTCTGAAACAAAATCCTGGATTTAGCTAATGCTGTAATGATAATTATAAACCTTTAGGTCAGTCAGGAATCCCATGACTTTTACAAGCCAATTGCCTGTCTGATTATCAAGATATTTATGATTGGAAATCGAAATTTCATTTTTCGTTTTCCTAACGGTTTTTACAACACTACAGTCTATTGGGGAAAATGAGTATGGTAAAACCGGTCACTTAAAGTTTTTTTCATTTTTATATAATTATGATCATTTTGAAGCACAATAAATTTAGGGCTTCAATATTACACCATATCACAGACACTGATAACACGTAGGGCCATGCATCTCAGATATAACATTGTTAAACGATGCCTTTAAACTCCACTGAACTTCAGGTTTGTTCACTCTACACTCACGTATATTAATATCCAGGTCCTCCTGATGTGTTCACACGTAGAGAAACAGGATTACGCATACCACAAGGATCTTTGTGGTAAATACTACACACATTAATATACATGCATATTTACAACAGGACATAAATGCCGTTCATCATCATCACTTTATATCATTCTTCTCACGTGAGTGCAAACATGAGCTACGATAAAGCGATTCTAAAAAGGACACGTGCCTTGTTTCCACATAGATGTTTGCGGATAACGATTGGGAAAATAATGCGGAACAATGTTGCACAAGCGAAACAGGTTCATTTCAATGCAATGCAATTCACGGCAGCGGAGAGCGATGTAGCTAACTCTCGAAAGCTTAAAAAGAACTCTGGTAAAATAAATAAAGCTTATAAAAATGTGTGTGACAAACCTCTTTTATCAATAGAATTCCAAAAGAAACATCCATGAAGTGACCAAATTAGTACTTTACTACTGATTCGAGGATATCATCCAAAATCTGGCAAAATGTATTTCATTTCAAAGATCTCTCAAATTTTGTGATTGGCTCTAGCAAGCCAAAGATGGCATGTTCCCTAATTGTTATGCCTGATGAAAAATTCTTTTGACAGGCCAACAAATTCTGCAACATACAGTCTATGGCTTGCATCAGGCAGGGAAGATCGCATTTGGAGAAGTTGTTGATATAAAATTAGCCAAATTCTGGACTAGCGAGGGTATTGAACCCAGACTCTTCTTACTAACAGTCCATAATTCACTAATCTAAACCACTGAAGCCTTTTGCTTTAGTATGTCCTATCTGTGAAATTTAAACATTAGCAGTGACCTAGTCGAGTCAGACACTATTGAGTGACTGACTGACTTTTAAAAATTTGTCAATAACATAGATACAATTAGCTGTGATGGGTACATTATCATTTGTACACATCAATGACCCGCTTATAATAATGAACAAAATTAAATTTATTGAGTCTTTACTCAGCATAAAATGTACGCATATGCCCTACAAGGGTCTGAAAATCAGACTACCTCCTACGTCTATCTTTTGCAATGCATTTTGAAAATGGTCGATATAATTCCACATACAGGCAATTAGCAGTTCTAATCTTTTAAGAGGAGTTTTTAGTTGGTATTATCTCTGGTTTACCATAGGATTTGAGATCAATGGTAACAAAGTGTCTGAAAGTTTTGCCTAGTTTTTCCTATTATGCATTAATATCACTTCAAAAAAGAGTAAACAGCAAATAGGCTAATAAAAGGAAAATTAAAATACCTCCGCTACTACAAGTACAACTAATAATAATAATTCAATATGTCTTGTTTACCCTCATCAGTATCATCTGTTCTCTCTGAAGGCCCTGCAATCATATTATTACCCGTTTCAGCCGAGCTACCATGATAAGGCATGATAACGCACTAACGCATTCAAGGAATGTCTTCCTACCGGGTACTCAAGTTCAAGTTCAAGTCAAGTTCAAGTTTATTCAAACCAATCAAACACAACATTTTACAATCAATTGACACAAAAGAAATAAAAAACATGATAGGTTTGGGACCCCGGAGAAGCAGAGCTTGTGATAAGGGGCCCCTTAAAAGGTACATAAACAAAAACAAAATAACAGTATTTAGAATAACCGATGACAAAAACATATTTACAATGATAACTAATGAGTAAATATGGGAACAGAAAAAAAGATAACACACATACACATACACACCCACACACACACACACACACACACCCACATACACACATACACACATGGCTTTCCAGGATTTACTTTAACATATTTTGTAATCTCTCAAAAAGATATTCTCGACATGTATGTTTAAACATAGGTAGTGTTGGACTGGATCTGATGTTTTGTGGCAACTTATTCCATTCTTTGATACAATTAATTACAAAAGAGTTCGAAGCAGTTTGTGTTCTCGCAAACGGCTGATGGATAAGATTTCTCTGACGTGTGTTGTACGAATGGACAGTCGAATTAACAATAAACGCATCTTTTAAAAATGAATTATTTTGAGCAGATTGAGATTTGTACATGAATATCAAACAATTCATGGAGACTAATTCATCAAGAGGCAACATCTGAAGTTGCACAAATAAAGGATTACTTGGACTTCTGTAATTTGAATTTGTAATGAGCCTGATAGCTTTCTTCTGAAGGACTATTAACTTGTTTAAATGGCTCCTATACGTATTTCCCCATGCAACATTACAATAAGTTAAGTGAGGCATAATGATAGCATTATAAAGAGTTACTAAAGTTTGCTCTGGTAAAAAAAAGCGTAACTTAAAAATCACACCAACACTCCTCGAGACCTTGGTACAAACATTGCTGAGGTGATCTTTCCAAGTTAAATGATCATCAACTGTAACTCCAAGAAACCTTACATTTTGACTCCGGTTGATCAGATGACCACCTATTGTCAGGGGGTCAATATTATCTGGGATTCTTTTGCCCCTTGATCTAAAAACAACATATTGAGTCTTACTAGCATTTAACAAAAGTTTGTTGCAACAAAACCACTTAAATATATTGTGAACTTCATTATTTGCAGACAAAATCAGATTATGCATGTCTTTGTGGTGAGAGAGCAAGCAAGTATCATCAGCAAAAAGTGAATAAGTAAACAACTGAGATGAGTTTATAATATCATTAATATAAATCAAGAACAATAAGGGGCCCAGGACTGAGCCTTGGGGTACGCCATATTTTACCTTCCTAGATTGTGATTTAACTCCATTAACCACTACATACTGTAATCGATTATGTAAGTAATTTTTAAACCATTTCAAAGCTATCCCACGAATGCCATAATGCTCAAGCTTGCTTAATAATATATCATGATCAATAGTGTCGAATGCTTTCGATAAATCCAAAAACACACCAAGACAAAACTTCCCAGCATCAATTGCATTTATAATAGTGTTTACCAAATTCAAGACACCCATACTTGTAGAGCAATTCTTTCGAAAGCCAAATTGTTGTGGGATCAGAATATCATGAAGTCGAAGGAAGTCATCCAACCTTTTATACACTATTTTCTCTAGAATTTTTGAAAATATGGGTAACAAAGCAATTGGTCTATAATTCTCAATGTTCTTACGATCATTCTTCTTGAATACAGGGATTACTTTAGCTATTTTCAATTTGTTTGGGACAATACCCTGAAACAAGGACTTATTAAAAATATCACACAAGGGTTCAACAATGCATTGAATACAAGTTTTAATGACTTTTGGGGAAATGTCGTCAGAACCGCATGCCTTGGATGGTTTTAGAGTTAAAACAAAGTTAGAAATTTCATGAACAGACGTTGGTCTAAAGTACAAGGACGAGGAGTGATTCTGCACTGACAAAAATTGTTTGTATGATGTTTGGACAGGAGGAATTTCCATGTTTATTTTAGAGGGCAAATCAATGAAATATTCATTAAAATATTTTGCTTTTTGTAAGTCTGATTTTAACAGTAAATCATTATGATACATATCATTTGGAAGTGGCGTCTTCTTCCCCCTCCCAAGCAAACCATTAATATGAGACCAAGTCTTTCTAATATCATTCTGAGTAGTTCGAAAAACATTATCATAATAATCCTTCTTACTTTGACGAACAAGGTTTGTCAACAAGTTTTTATAGTCAACATAACTTTTCCGATTAATCTCATTTTGGTTCTTAATATATGTATGATAAAGCTTATGTTTCTGATTAATAGATTTCAGAAGACTTGGAGTAATCCATGGTTTCCTGCATTTCTTCTTCACACTCAATTCAACTAAAGGGAAATGTAAATTATATAAGTTGGAAAAAATATCACTAAAATAGTCATAAGAAACATTTGCATCAAACAAGCTATATAAACTAGACCAATCAACTTGAAGAAGATCGCGTTGGAAATTATTCATTCTTTCATCAGTAATCACACGTCTAAATAATTTATTGTGTACCTTTCCTGTAGTGACTGCATTGCCTTTGTTAATGCTACAAATTGGCATGTGATCAGAGAAATCAGAACAGAATATTCCAGAATAGAAATGGTCTTGAACACAGTTTGTAAATATATTATCGATTAAGGTTGCTGAAGATGACGTGATACGAGTCGGTTTAGTGATTAGGGAAAGCAACCCAAACGAAAACATAAAGTCAACAAAATCTTTTACCTTTTCATCTACATCAACATTTAACAAATTGATATTAAAGTCACCCATAATATAAATGTCATTCTTTTCTTTACTCAGTATTTGCATTTCATGATCAAAGCCATCAATAAATGATCTAATGTCATTACCAGGTGCTCTATAAATGCATCCGACAATCGACTTTTTGTTTGCAATACTAATTTCTAAAAATACACATTCATAATAAGCATTAGCCATAGATAGATCATTACGTATCTTGTAATCAAGCCCGTCTCGGACATAACATGCTACTCCACCACCTTTCTTATTTGATCGACAGACTTGAACAAATGAATATCCTGGAATATCAAACATAGCTACATCTGTAGATGGTTTGAACCAGGTTTCTGAAATACCAATAACAGAGAAATTATGTTCTATACAGGATAGTAATACTACCAGATCATCAAAGTTTTTAAAAAGACTTCTGGAGTTAATATGCATCAGAGAAAGTTTTTTATCGCCATTAAACTGGAAATCGCTGCAGTTGATATAGCTACACTCATTAACAACAGCATCATTAATATCTTCAAAATCATCATCCATGAGGAAAGATTAGATGTAAACAGTATATAAAAACAACAGATCTGAAGCGGTCATAAAAAATATCAAATACCAAAACAGAGAGATAAAACAAAGCAGTTTGCGGATAGCCATCACATTCATTCACATACAAGAACACACACACAGACACACTCAGAACGACATGAACATAAAAATATATAGAGATGTACAGAGTATATTGATAAAAAAAAGTGCAAGTGCACATAGTAAAAAGTGAAAGAGAAATAAGGCATAAAAAGGGAAAAAGAAAGATGTATAAAGAAAACAAGACGTAATAAACAGAGAGAATATATATATATATATATATATAAATGTAAGAGGGAAAACAAAAAGGTGTAAAGAACGTTAGATAACGCACGGGTAAAAATGCAAACCTCTAGGAGAGGCACTTGGACTACACCAGGGTGGAGAGGGGCAAATGTAGATTAATACCTAAGTGAACCATGTGATTCACAGGCGAGCAAGGTATCCAATACACCACAATACCTCTACATTTTGTATTTTACCTTAGGGTCAAGTTGTTGGTACTTAACTGTAAACAAACTAGTATTTGACCATGACTTATCCCCGGATTTGTGAACCTTCGAAAGTGAAAAACTTAAGGCTACGGGTGTGGATCGGTTCAACTCCAAAACCCAGTGATGATGCATGCTTTTAATTATGAACACATTCATTATAACCACAGGCAAAATTTCACAGACATTAGTTTCCTTGATCATGCGGTAAGACACATTCATATTTACCACACAGTCAGTCCCTGGGATATTGAAGATTTATTTGATTTTTTTTTTTAAACCATGTCTGCGTTTTTAACCATCAAATTTACTATAGTATCGGTCGGTTCAAAAAATGCCTTGCAAAAACCCTTCTGCAGATATCTCTTTAAAGCCATATGAAATTTATATTTTTGAAAGTGCAATTCTTAAGAAAGAGATGTTAGATAAAGCTTGGCACACTGTAGCCAATCATTTTCTCAATAGTTAACCTAAGTATTGTTTTAAGAACAAACCCACAAAATAACTTCTATTACTTGCATCAGCGAAAATTTCCATCAATTTCCAAAAATATGTTTCTTTAACCTGATCATACATGTACTGTAGTTGTTAGCCCACTACAAATCTTGCAGACATCCTACTCAAGAACTACTCTGATCAAATCTGTTTGCTCTGATCAAGTCTACAAGCTAATTTTGAAACTCCTCGATCCAACTTCCAATATCCCACACAGTCAAACGGTTGAGAATAACATTGACAGGAAAAGAAGCTATATGGGAGTCTCAAATTGGGTAGGCACGATATGGCTCAGTGGTATTGGTCTCATAGCTGGGAGGTCCTTGGTTCAAAACCAAGTCGATGTGCTTGCGCCCTTGGCTACTGCAAGTCCCTCGGAGAGAAGATTTATATACAGCCATTTATCCATGGACTGCTTGCTTAAAAGTTAAAAGCATACACAAGCTCTCTTAGCAGTCAGATAAAACAAAACCATTAAAGCACCAAATTGAGATTCACATTATTTAAAGAGAAGGTTGAGTTCTGGGAAGAGGTAAAAAATAATTTGTGAGCGTTATCATTGTTATTATGCAAGGGTGGAAGAACATCAGATTAAACATGTTCCCTGAAAAGCATGGCTCTTCAAATGCCTTCATATTCTAAATACGACATGAAACATCGTAAAAATCGGGGGGTAGGTTTTTTTCGCCATGTGCTTGTGTAGTCCCACATACATCATTCTGTGTACAGTGCTTGTAACTTTGCCAAGATTTGGCCAAATTTCTTATCATTTTGATGATTCCAGAACCTTGCAATACACACAAATACTTATATACTAGATGATCAACCTTTTCTGATATATTCCACACCGTTTTTTTTACAATGCAATCACATGACCAGAACTCAACTTTATAAAACTCTGTACACGTCTCATGACAAGCATGGATAGATTGTGTGAAGAGAATCTCATATCTCCCTATTTGGAATAATGATCAATGTTTGTGTGGTATTGTCTCTCAATTCCATGACTTTTTTATGACCTTTTGGCCTAGTTCAATCACATTTGTGACAATTTAAGAACTCATGAATTAAGTTCATATTCTGTACATTCCCACCCCCCAGAATTTAATTGCCAGATGTATCATGATATAACATCTGTTCATTTGTACAAACATGATCATCAGAACATGATTTCATTAGGTCTTTACGGACATAATGGCTTACCCTCAAGAATGTGTCCACACCTGTAACATTAATTAATAAAACAACACTCACATACCCCTAAAACAATAATTATGCTCTGAACTTAACAGTATCCCTGAAACAATTATCCATAAGAGGCATTAAAAGATGGGCTGTTGTAAAGAGGGGCTGGGGGTTCCATTAGAAGAGAGAGAGGGAGAAGGTCTCGATGAAAGATCAACCCAGTTCTGTAGAGCATTGATGGATGGTTCTTCCAATAACAGACTCCGTAATCACTGCTTGAATTTATTCATTTACAAAGGACAATGATAAATGATTATTGGAGCTCAAATTTGTCCTGACGAGTCAATGAACTTGAATACTCCATTATCTTCAGATTCTGGTCTAGTGAGCAACGTAGTGTGCTCTCGAATTAAAGGACTTCGCTGTGGTAAGGGAGAAAATCTTCTTTTTACTACTACTCCATACATCTCACAATGCCAGTGAAATACTGTCTGTTGAGAGCCTGAAGGGGATTAAACCCTGTACTTTAACATACAGTTAATATCCTTCTCGCTCTCAAAGGACGAATACAAATTAAACTTGTCTGCTTTAACTGATAACAAAGGTGTTTTCTGATTGATACTTTTTAAACGTTTTTTCTTTTGTTGTTTGTCTCATTGGACAGGAGTTATTATACTATCTTTCTATGTTTCTCATGAATTTTAGAGATTTTACATCATTAAAGAGAGTGTACAAAATTTTCATTAAATATTCAGGGAAATCAAATGTATTCTTGTATTTGTTATTAGCTCAAACCGTATACAAATGAATGTTACTGGGAAAGGTCATTTTAGTACAGGACAAATTACACATCAGTTAATTAAGATAAGCTACACATTAGGAAAACTGGAATTCTTATTGTTATTTTGTTTTCAGTAAAGTGCTATAATTTTCAAACACATAGGCCTTCTTGAGGCTGAATTTTTGCTTTTAATACACTTGAATAATCTGAGAATGAGAATATTATGATCTAAAATAAGTAAAGAGGCTATTCTTTTCATGAGGAGTACAGGTGTTAAAACTACCAGACTTAATCTCGGAGGTGGAGTCATCATCAATACCTTATAAATGCAATATTTCTTTTGTTTAAGTAACTTGTTTAGCAGCACTACTTCACATTCAATGAGTTTTATAAGTGAACAACTCTTGCTTGGATTTTCCTTAGCTTTAAAACTGATACACTTTATTAGGTACAAACATCAATAAAATGTATTTTTACTGCTTTTTTCTTCATGTAAACTCTCCAGATTCCAAGAGATCAAACTATATCATGAACCATCATCATATAAAAGATATTTATCAGTAATTAAAATTATTAATTATACTAAACTTCCCAGTCCATGGTAGGTCTTTAATACTTTTAATTGGGAGTGCAAACAGGTTATCGAAACTAGGCACTCAAGTACTTGTGTGGCAAGAAGTGTTAATTTACATGTTTAATTAATCGTATGATTCCTTTATAAATCACAAATGAGAGCTACCGTTAATGTTTGAACAAATTCAAGCGGACTTTTACATTACTTTGTTTGCAACACAGGTCTCAAGTAATTAACTAATTGACAGTATTTAAACATTTTACTTGGCCATAGAGCCTAATAGACCCCAAAAATATATCCTATCAATGCTATATTATTTATTTCTTTTCTTTTAACTTTTTTTTCAACGAAGTAAACTAATAAACAGTCTTTATTGTGATAATTAAATATCGTTTAAATGCATATTTTGACCAACTTTGATGGCAGAGCTAGAGAGTTTATTTAATTCTTTTTATTTTCCCATCGGGCAAATCATGAGAGTGAAATAGAAAACATTTTTTTCAGGTTTTCTTTTTAAATGCAACAAACCACTTTAATGAAACATCCAGACACAGCCTCTTTATCCTGACAATGACAAATTTGTGAGGTATCTTATTTTTAGTATTTATCAAGACTTTAATAAACCTAAGCACGCAATCTGACAGAGGTGATTCACAAAGTTGCATCAATCAGTATAAATTATTTCCTTACTTTTGTTAAAACCTGTGAAGGGCCAACATAACCCCTAAATAAAGACCTCCATAATTTTGATAAATCACAAACTCATTCTTTAATTTGTGTAGGATTTATCCATCCAGAAATCCCTTGTACATTTTGCCATGATGGATTCACTCAATTTCACAGATAAATTATTCACAGATACAGTTCTATTCATGTAGATAATTCTAAAATTAACAAATATTGGACATTCTAAAAGAAGATCTCTGTTCAGTTTTTTTTTAAATACAGGAAACAGGTTTGTCTAGACAGACTGATAACCAAGACTTGTTCTTTTGAAGTTTACAATGTGAACTGATGAGGAGGGATCATCATTCTGGTCTTTAGAACCAACGATGCCCCAAGGACATCACTTTTCACAAAATGTATGACCTTGACCAACGACCTTGACCAAGGCAATGTATTCATTTTACTACACCATATAATAAGGAAACCATTTCAAGAGAATGGCGGATTTATCACATTTAATTGGACGTAATCCAACGTTTCTCGTGTGAGGAGTTTGAATTCTTTGCAGATCTCAAGAGCAAGCGCATCCTCAATGATAATACAAAGTTCAGTGGTCTGAAAAATGCTGTGGTGAATAATATTAATAATAATAAAAACGGATGTCTCTAAGCGCTGTAAGTCAGGATTACATGTTATTCTATCTCTCAAATAGACAAGAACATATGTATGGGGTAGTTATCCCTCAAAAGATGTACATATAGCTTTGTTAATCTAAAGAGGAACTTCGTAAACAATTTGCAAAGAAAATAGAATTCAATGAGCAATTATCATCAATCATTTTGTGATAGGTTGCAATCAAGTGATTGATTCTGTTAATCTTTCTAGGTAGTCGTGATAACAAAGAGGATGTTTTCACCTGTTAACTGCTATTCATGAAATCCGGAGTTTGACCCTATTTACAACAACTTAGAACACAACATGACCTCAATTAATAGGTCATCTATCTATTTTGATCCCTGCTAATTCATCTCTTTTTTTCCTTCATTTTCCCTTCTTTATTTCAATTTCCTGTATTTGGCCCCTCCCCTCCCATCACTGGCATCCTGCATCCCCTTCCCCCTTATCTCTCTCTATCTCTCTCTCTCTCTCTCTCTCCCTCTCTCTCTCTCTCTTGATCTCTCTCTTGATCTCTCACTCACGCTATTTTACTACCGGTATAATCTCTTTTCTTTTCTCTCCATCTCATCATTTCCTCCATCATCTCTCTCCATTCTCCTCACATCCTCCTTCTTCTCACTCTCCCTCTTTCCATTCTTTAAGAAAAAGATAAAACATAGAAAGATCACTTATAAATCAATTAGATAATACTGGTAGTGGTATCAGATCATTTCGTCGCCGTTTTCACGAACCGGCACAGCCCAACGCGCAACGAAATAAGTACATTCTGAGAAAAACGCGTTTTACGTTTAGCCCGTTTTGAATTCGCCAGAAACATGCCTTATGTCAAATTTTATATCACAAAATACATATCAATGAAAGGAAAATATTCTGTATTTTCTATACATTCCATTTGTTAAGCATAATGACAATTATTATTAATATTACGAAGCTTTGGACTCTCGTGCCGGTTCGTGAAAATATTATTTTGCTGTTTACGTAGCAAAAATATTTTCACGAACCGGCACAAGCCACTGTGTCGTTTTTCCTATGTAACTTTACGCGCAAGACAAAAGCGCTCGCGCTGTCTTAGCGCGTATTTTATTTTCACGAACCGGCACAACCGCCTGTGTCGCGTCGTCTAGGTCTTGTAAGCGCAAAGGTATTTTCACGAACCGGCACAGCCCATTGACTTATAACGGCGCGTGCCGGTTCGTGAAAATATGAATCGTGCTTTTTGGCTCGTGTGTCGTTTTGTCATTTGTGTAACCATGGATATCTCAAAAACTAAAGCGATTTGGATGTTGAAATTTGGTGAGATGAAAGATTGTTGATAACTTATGCTAAAAATGCAATAAAAAATAAAAACTACATTTTGAAGGGATTTCGGTGGCTTGTGCCGGTTCGTGAAAACGGCGACGATTTGTATAAATTGTCTCCCATCCCACAGAACATTTTCTCAAAGGTCATGAAGCAGTCAAATAACATTTCCAAATACTCTTGTAAACAATGGAATGGCCAACTTCCAAAGCCATCTGAGGAACGCAAGTTAATCAATAACTCAATTTTCTTAGAAAGCCCAAACTTAAAAGAAATCAAAGACTAGAAAAATAGGATAACAAATATTTGCTAACATGACATCATGAAAATTTAGAGACAACTGTTTTTCTTTTTCTGTATATTGCAATTGTATTCTGTCCTCCCAGTCACTCTGATAACAAGATACCATGCTAACAAACAAGTTTCAAATACCAATTCTAGAAAGTTCTCAAATGCCTAAAAGAAGTAAACAACAAAATGCACTCTATATGACATCATACTCAAGTTTTTATGAGATACTTTATCTCATAATTTGAAAGGCCCTTGTGTTCAGCACCTCCAACACCATGCGTGCAGAAGTGCCAAAACAAGATAGCATCAACAAACAGCAGCTACATCAAAACAGGATTTGAATGGGACAATGTATGTAAGGGGGGCGTGACCACAGATGCTTCAATAGTAGATTACAATTACAACAATAACAACGAACAAATAGATGCCAGTCGGTTGCCCATGAGGTTCAATGACCTTCAGGCATGTTTACACTGAAGGGGTTTCGAGAGTGAGTCAGATTTATTTCCTGAGCAGTGTACACTACTGTAGGGATGAGTGTAAACAGGGTAGCATTCTGAGTCTGCGTTACTTATGATATTGGAATTTGGGGGACTTCATATGACTCACAGTAGGCATACACGTGTATGATTTACACTTGATTTAAAGAAAACATCGCCCTAAAACTGTTTGTTTATTGTTTCTGATCATAATTTTTGTTAGGTATGAGACATGGTGACAGAAACAAACAAAGAGTTATGAATCACACGGCTCCTGAGCTACACTGTATTCATACAACAAAAATGTATTTATAACAAAGCATGTCCACTTCCTCCCCTCTGTCTCTATCTGTCTGTCTGTCTGTCTGTCTGTGGGTGTCCCTCTCTCTTTCTCTCTCTCTCTCTCTCTCTCTTTCTTTCTCTCTCTCTCTCTTTCATTTTCACATGATTCATAATTAAAGGAGCCCATCTTTGTGATATAAACACACTTTAGCAGGAAGTGATTTTGCTCCAAAATCACTGAAAAATCTTGGTAATACTACATGAAAAATACCCTTTTTTTTTTTTACACTGCTAATTCAAAAGGAGCCCCTTCAAAACTTTCGCCTCAAAGCAAAATGAAAGTCCTTCTCCACATGGGTTTTCAAACGTACGGTCCTGGCTTGCTGCCTACGGTGTCGGCAAAAAGGCAAATAAAAAAAATATATATAGTTTTTGTTCTCGGCTGTATCTTAAAGATAGGGGTAGGTGCATCTAATACACAGAGATTAATGGTTCTACACCTTCCACATCACATATGCTCCACACTTCAAAAGTTTAAATGCTTTTGGGGGAGCATCCCTCATCTCAGGATAATGGAGACAGAGACGTTCAATTTTTGACTACATACTCTTGGGGCTCAGATCTAATTTCTGAAGTTCAAGTTTGTCCGGGCTAATGAGGACAAACCTTTCATGAGAGAGAGAGGGGGAAGGGGGGATTCCAGGATACCACATTTTGAGGTTTTTCACATTCTGCTATCGAACCATGTTCTACATTAAGACCAAGTCCCAGGGACCCCGGCGTGCTAGTTCTCTATTTTTATCCTAAATTAGTCGCTGAAAAGCCACAAGTGCAATTCATGTGTTAGTGATTGATATTGATATTGAAGTATGGAGGACTAAACTGGCAGTCAATATATCGTTTACGGCAACCAGCATCATTTGTAGGGCTTGTAACACTTATCCCATGGTTAACCAGTTCCGATTATCCGTCGAATACCACTCATTATCCCTGTCTGTTATAGAACCGCTCTCTCTATCTCAGCTAAAATAAAGACATGAGAGCAATGAGCGATTCAGCTCCAGTACGTAGCCCAAAAGGACCTCAAGAAACTTTTGAAAAAAGCATTGTTAAACGAGCACAGATGTATACAAATTATTATGACAGATTCCCACTTTTGCTACAGCCAATCCAAAAACAGCTATGGTGAACAACAAAAGTTTGCATCTTTACCCCACCCCTTCTCCTTCCCTCTCTCTCTTTCCCTCCCACTTTCCTCTCCTTCCCTCTCTCTCTTTTCCCCTCGCAACTTTCTTCTCCTTCACTCTCTCTCTCTCTTTCTCTTTTTCTCTCTTTCTCTTTTTCTCTCTTTCTCCCTCTCTCTTCCTCAATCTCTCTCTCTCTCTCTCTCTTTCTCTTTTTCTCTCTTTCTCCCCCTCTCTCCCTCCTCCTCAATCTCTCTCTCTCTCTCTTTCTCTTTTTCTCTCTTTCTCCCTCTCTCTCCCTCCTCCTCAATCTCTCTCTCTCTCTCTTTCTCTTTTTCTCTCTTTCTCCCTCTCTCTCCCTCCTCCTCAATCTCTCTCTCTCTCTCTTTCTCTTTTTCTCTCTTTCTCCCTCTCTCTCCCTCTTCCTCAATCTATCTCTCTCTCTTCCCATCTCTCTTTTCAATAGATACCTCTCCATCATTCTCACCTTTCTCCTCCTCCACCATCTCACATCTATATATTTTTTTCTCACAAACTCTTTGAAATGTATTACTTACTTTCTGCCCTAAATCTTTCAGATAACCATGGTCTAGAATAGATAAAAGATACATTGATTGAATCATACCAATTTATTCATTCCTATATTTTGTTTATATTGTTAGGTTAAACCTATTTCTCAGAAGTAACCATTGATGGCAAAATTATTGAAGGATTTATACTTTTCAGCAATTTTGAAGGATCTCTGCTTGTCAAAAAACGTTCTTTATGTTAGCATGGTATCATGGAAATCTCTTCGCTCTCTG
Organism: Strongylocentrotus droebachiensis; assembly: GCA_035222895.1. Taxonomy (NCBI): domain Eukaryota; kingdom Metazoa; phylum Echinodermata; class Echinoidea; order Camarodonta; family Strongylocentrotidae; genus Strongylocentrotus; species Strongylocentrotus droebachiensis. Next base: position 119,520 of record JAVYIG010001966.1, read on the forward strand.
CCATGCACATTATAAACCCTGCTCTCTAAATAATGAATGTTTGCTGAACATGAATATGTCATTCTGTCTATAAACTGTCATCACATGACTTCATTTCACATGACTATGGGCGTGTTCATGCTTCACTCTTTCTGGCCAGAATCAGGCATCTGTTACGCGTTTAGTTTAAAACACGGTTGCGTCCATGCTTACTTTTGTAGAATCACCGAAAAGCTTTTGGTAAACTCACAAAAAGATGCATTTACAATTTGTAAACGTGTTTAAATGGGGTCAACGCACTGACCTCTAGTGGGTCTATGTAGCATGCACAGTGAAGGTTTGTGTAAGGTAAGGGTCACTGAGTACATTATAAATACACCAAGCTCCTTTTTATTGGATTTTCTTTTAATGTGAAGCTAGGATATTAAAGCCCCACTGCACTTATAGCTACTTGCGCCCTCTATATAGCAAACAATGCCTAATTAGTGCCTGTTGGTCCCCCATTATCCCCTTTTATCTTTTGTTAATTGAGAGCTGATGAGATGACCACCTGTCAGTGACCTTACGGGGAGGTCTAATCCCCTTGGCCAAACTAGTGCAGGTGGGCTTTAAGATTTTCATCTTTCAACAAAAAATCAACCCCTGACCTTGAATAAACTCTATATTTAGTTCCTGCACCGATTTAAAATAATATTTTCCCCAATAGTTACATTGCTCCTAAACATATATTCCCTTTTGCTCTATTAAAGATAAAGTTGAGTTCTGGTCATGTGATTGCATTGTGAAAAAAACGGTGTGGAATCGCTCAGAAAAGGTTGATCATCTAGCATGTAAGCATTGGTGTGTACTGCAATGTTCTGGAATCATCAAAATTATAAGAAATTTGGCAGTCTTGGTAAAGTTACAAGCACTGTACACAGAAATATGTATATGGGACTAGATACAAACATGTGGCATTAAATTCTGTCCCTAATTTGTATGCTAGTACAGTACATGCCATATTAAGAATATTAAGGCATTTGAAGAGCCATGCTCTTCAGGGAACATTTGCTATCTGATGTTCTTCCACACTTGCATAATACAATGATAACGCTCACAAATTATTTTTCACCTCTTCCCAGAACTCAAACTTCTCTTTAAGTACTTTGTTGCATGTTGAATATTCAGAGAGAAACTTTCTTCAACAAACTTTGCAAAGTTACAAAAAAAATTATCCTCTTGGCTGATAGTTTTGACAGAGCTTTTCATTTGATTTTGCGGTCTACATAAAGATCAACGATCTGTGCATAAACATCATATGATTAGCTCATATAAGGCACTTCACACTATTATTTCACCACGGGCACTGGCGGCACACACAAAAAGTGATGAAAATTTATTATCTACCCACTCTTGTCGGAACTCTGGTGCCAGGTTATCACCCAATGAACAATGGATATGTTCACACGAGACTATCGCAATTTTAAAATTTAAGTTTATGGTCCATTAATAATGAGTAGGGTTCACACAGGAAGGAAACGTCAATTATTCCAAGTTCCAAAACATTTTTAAACTAGTAACTACTACAAGCTGGGAGAGCATTTATGTTCAATTACAAATTCAAAGTTGATTGCAAAAGGCACATAACTTTGACTGAGGATCCCCGGCCCCTCCCCTCATAATAGTTATTGTGCTTCCTATAAAATTAAACAACAAGATAACTTTGGAGGTTAAAACGACAACCTAAACGGGACTTTGTGTGAACCTAACTTATATCTCTATAACCACAGAGGGGGTCTCTCCTGACAACAAATTCCTAGAAATCTTGTGAATATGGCACCCATCCACAGGAAATTCACTTCCATAACTATTTGCTCACTTTGACATTGGATTATTCAGACAATGTATCTCTAGTCTCAAGAAACAGACATTTTCTTTCTTCAAATGACTTTCAATTTTAAGAGAAATGATCAGAATCCTTGTGGCAGGATGTTAAAATTCAAGAAGAAGAAGGAAAAGATGAAATAAAAGGAAAACAAAGAGGGTATACAAATTAACTACATGTAAAACTAAAAACAATATAGTTGATTCATACACGACCAGGGCCCCGTCGCATAAAACCTACCATTGATGGTAATTTTGCAATCAATGGTAACTACCATGGAAACCTTGATTTTGAATTGCTGTTCAGCCCTGTTGACCATCAATGGTAAATTTTATGCAACGGGGGGGGGGGGGGGGGGGGGCCCAGAACCTTAAAATGTTAAATGCTCAAGAAGCTCTTGGGAATTTCACAAACTCAATGGTCCACATTTGTAAAAGCTTTATGTCAAAACATAAATGAACTATAAAACTGTCTTTTGGGGATCCTGAAAGTTCCTCTCTTTTCAGCAACAAACAAAACTGCCGCCATTCACAGTTTGCGTCTTTCTTTCTTTTTCATATCAAGAAGTTGTTTGGCTTTACAGATGACTCAAGACCTGAAAGTGCGAGACTAATTGTCTTCCCATTCATACCACAGGGGCATCTGATTGGTCAGTTGTGCACGCAATGCACAGAAGTCATATTCTTTTGCAGAACTTCTTTCAAAAGTTTGTTGAACTGGGGAGTGTTGGGCCAACAAACTTCCAAACATTTGAAAAATGCATGGAGAGGGCAAAAATATATTGAGAAATATGAGAATTCTCTGTAATTTGTCTGTTCATGGCCAGATAGGATATGAGTTAATGCCCTTCTGGCTCCAAGATTTAATTGACACCCATAACAAATTATCTTCTCCTCAAAGAAGATTGTGTTTGAAATACTAGATCTATCAAAAATATTTCATCTTCTTCTTTATAAAGTTTGGTAGCTATACTGAGAAATCAAAGATGGATGAGCAGGCAAGTAATTGACGATGAAAGTAGACAAAGACAGGTGGATGATAACATCTGTTGAGAGGCTAGAAGGGTGTTAAAGTGTGTAGGAGTTTAACACCCTTCTGGCTCTGAACAGCTTTTAAAAATCCACAGACAAAATGCTCTAACAGAGCAAGAAGGAACAATGAACAGGGGAAGATGTAGGAGAAGGATGAGAGAAAGTCAAATAGAATAACAGGAACCCATAATGGGAAGCACCTATGGACAATCATACAGACAGAATACATTTCTGATAGAAAAACATAACAATATAATCTAAATTCATTGTGAAAATCAGGAAAGTACAACATGAGAGGTTACACGTGGGTCTACTATCCTGTCACCTGCTTGAAACACAAAGAAATTCCTTTCATTTGAGACATCAGGTAGCGCTAAAATAGCTTGATGACTCAACTTAGCACTCAACATGTGTCTCAATGGAGCCGCTGATATTGGACAAATGACCCATTGTATACCCAGAAGGAATGAACTCTGGGTTACAGGTTACAGTTATGTTGCTAATCACTTTGGTTAATCCTATCCAGTAGTCTTTAGAGGACAGTTTTAATCCCCTTGTTCCAACCATTTTAATCCTCTTGTTAATCCAATTGACAGGGCTTGTTAACAGAACAGTCACTGGGTGTTTCTTTGAAGGTTACATCAAGCATGTCTTGTTAGCAACCCTATGAATATATATTTTTCTGTGAGCTCTGCTTTGAATGTTCAACTAAAAATGAGTTGAGAAGGAAGATTTATGTCCTAAACCTTAGCAGCTGCAGAGCTATAGGGGCTACTGTCATAGCTCAAAGAACTAAAGTGCCCATAGCCCCCATGAATGGGGGGGGGGCACTCTTTGTAAAGTGTAGCAACAGATTAAATCTGTACTCAGGAATATATTTCATTTATATCTACATGTATGTAGTAAGAGGATTTTCTCAACTCTAGTGTCACTCAAGAGCAATGCTTCTTCAGTGAGACAATACATATAAAAAAGGCAAATATTCCTTTTACATTTCATGTCATATGGCATCACATTTTATCAGAAGTATTCAAAACAAACAAAAAATCAATTCCAGGGTTCTGACATGGACATTTAATATAGACATTAGGGTCATGTACATGCACAGCAGTTTGTAAAAATAAAAAAAAAAATTTCTATAACCACAATAGGAATCTCACTCTTTCCGTCTTTGTATAGCATGAACTAAAAATAATCTCACAAATTAGTGAAATTCTGATCATTCTTAATTATCAATAATAATGCACTCTTCTATGCACAGCCAAGGGCACGGTCTGTGCAGCACTCTGTGTTATAACCAAGGGCAGCAAATGTATGCATCATGAAAATGATTTTTTTACATATCTCAGTGGTTTTGTACCTGTGTGTTAATGAGCTAATTATATTATTCCATTGATGACATACCAATCACCAAGAATGTCATGATCAGTGATTCACTGGACTATGAAAGTAATGACATTCCATAGCAAGTGTCCTTGACCATGGCATTCTTTTATATCCTATTCTTTTTCCTTCCTTTTCTTTTTTTCATTGCATGAATAGTTCTGAATCATACAAGGATCTGAATTGAAGTAGAGCACATCCCACTAATCCTAACATGTCACAAAGCATACAATTGTATCTACAACTTCAATCGATGTGAAAAAGTCGGTCAAACTTCAACTGACTTGACTTCAGAGTAGTGAGCTTTGGTCCCACATATACACTTTACAGGTTGTGAAAGTCGAGTCATGAACAGTCTTGACTGACTTTTCACTATCACCTAAGTGAAACATGGTTGAAAAGGTTTCAAGTTTAGAAAAATCAACTTGAGGGGTAATTTTAATATCCTATTGTACATCCCACACGACATCATGTTTGGAAATACGTCATATCCCATGTATTAAAATGTTCAAGAATTCCATTGGGTAATTGGACAAGGTTACTAAAATTGCCTTTAGATGATTTTTGAAAGTCTTTGTGATCACATTGACAGCATTTTGTCACTACTGTCCAAGCACTGCCAACAGGGGTTCACATACACACCATGTGCTATCATGTGTTGTAGCAATAGAGAAGTAACTGTGCTGAGAGCCAGAAGGGTGTTAACTTGGAAAATTATGACTTCTGGCTTTCAGCAGATGTCATCAAATAAAATATGTTTAGGAAATATTATACCACTAGATTTTCTCAATATTTTACATAATTAACAAAGGATGAACACAACTAGTGACAAAAATGTTATTTGAAATGATCTAAAGATAACAAATATTTTGTATTTGATTGTGAAATATTCTTCCATTTGTTTACAGCATGCATGTGCACCCTAATTAACTTTGCAATGGTGATAAACCACTTTTAATGATAGTGGAAAAGCACTACTGGTCCTGACTGATGGTGCCCATCCTCATTAAGACAAAAGTCTCTAAAAAGAGCCTCTCTTTAAACATTTTGGATGAGGTAACTTTAAACTCATTTCATACAGGTTCTTGACCTTAAGTTCAGAACCATTAACCTCCACAATACCCCCAGCATTGTACACATTGTGTCAATAAGTCGCTATTTAGGAGCCTCTTATACCACCCAGTGTAAATCCTACCCCAATTCAACTATTGATTCTTGCAGACCACAGCCGAACGTTCCGGGAATCGGCGCGATTATCTTCAGATCTGATTGTGAGGTAGTTTACTGGGAGGAAGGACTTGTCTACACCAATTCACTCAGTAATCTTCATCAAGCGATCATGTTGATCGGTGGCCGACTCCCAAAGGATATTTGGAGTAAAAGGAAATAGGGGGCTTTGACATGAAAATCAACAATTGCATTAGTAGCATTCCAATGACACTATAATATTACTTCTAAGAAACTGTCATTACATTGTTGTATTGAATGTAAAGAGAGAAAGATGCAGAGAGAGTAGTCATAATTTGAAAAGAATGGACATTCTTTCTACCGAACAACAATTGAATTTTGATCACTTCCCTTCTTAGGCTCATACTTGTCATGGAACAGCATTCTTGTATCTTTTCATCTTGAATATGGTGCCAAATATGATGACATTGATCTTACCCCCCACAAGGCATTACTAATGGAGCTGTTTGCTCAGTGTAATAACTTGCATGGTATCATTTGAATAAAAACACATCTATGGGTATTCATCATACTCACTATTCTCCTCTTGATGTATTGACAGTCAACAAGTGTCTCAAAAGGAGGCAAACAGTGATTCATAAAATTGAAATGAAATATTGGCATGTACATAAAACATACAGTATATAATACATTTATCAAAGTCTAGATTGAAATTGCATCCTAAAGTTTTACTCATACATGACAGAGTATACTGTCTAAAGATGACAGGCAACACAGCACCAAACAGGCGAGTGCATCAAAGGCCCGAAAACAATTTTCATAGAAAACAGTGGAGCATTGTTATATATTTGGGTCTTCTTCTTTTTTCTCTACTTTTTTTTCCTTTTGTTTCTTCTTTTTTTTCTCTTTTTTTTCTTCTTTTTTTTTTCTGATTTCTTTCTTTTTATGTTTTTTTCTTCTGATTTCCATTCTCATATTTTCTCTGTTTTTCTTTTATTTTGTCTTTTTCTCTATATTGTTTTCTTCTCTTTTTTTTCTATTCTTTTTTTTTTTTGCCCTTTTTTCTGTTCTTGTTTGCTCTCTTTTTTTTAAACAGTCTGTTTTAAACAACATAATGTAAACAAAGATTTAAACAACCAATTTAACATTTGCTAGAAACATCCATCATAATATATATTTAAAACCTTAAAACAACCCTAGCTATTCTATTCCATACAATTCAATTCCATCAAATCTGCAGTGGTCCTATAATCCTGGTAAACCTATGCTAGCTCTACCAAGGTAAGAAGGACCTGACTGGGCGTGCTGTTCACCCATAATTTGAGGGACAAGGCCCTGTACCGGTAGGTTCATACCACAGGTCACCATCTCCCAGCCAATACCGGTATTACATTACTGGTACCACAATTTAACACCATGAACATTTCCAACAGAATGATCCCCCCCCCCCCCCCACAAAAAGAGCATCTGACTGGACGTGCCGTTCACCCACAATTTAAGGAACAAGACCCTGTAGGTTCATCATTCACAGGTCACCATCTCCTAGCCAGGCATTAGGCCTACATACGCTCATTGCATACGGCCACCTCGAAATTGAAAAAATGAATGCATACAAATGAATCCAGTCTGAACAGCTTGTCCTGGGTACGCAAGAAATCAGATGGAGTTTGGTTCTTGACCTTGGATTCTGCAGAGTGGGTGACCGGTAGGTGCATACTGGAGATGTGGTTGGTCTCACACAACATATGAACAAATTTTGGGCATCTGCTCACGCGGTCTCGCTCCGCGGTCTACAACACGTGAAATCGCCTTTGAAAATGCGCTAAGTGTGCAAAGAAATGCTCCTACGAGGTAAACAAACTTTGATTACACACCATCTCGGGTGGAAATCACATATTCAAATACTGTTCTTTCCACTGATACCAATTTCGAACTGATTTGAATACTGGAAAATAGGGCCTTTTCGTCTTAAAAAATGGACAACAATCATTCAATTTGTGATTTCTCTATGGAGGTCACAGGAAAATTCGCTTTTTTCACTGGGGTTGTGTACTTCAAGGAGCTAATGCTCGTAACTGCGACATGTTATTGGGCCATCTCGGGTGCCAAAACATAGGGTATATAATCCTGTGCCGTCTGATGTAAAACATAATTTGATTGGTTGTCGAGAAATTAGGGCCAATTTCAATCCAATGAAAAGAAGCTTTCTGAAATGTACGCTTCGACCTCCGTAATTTATGCATTGTGCGTAAGCGAAGTTTTTACACAGCGGACAATGAGGCTTACACACCGTGCTCGCAGCCGTGCGTATTTCGACCACCAAATTTGACTCAGCTCCGCGGCGATGGAAAAGACACATTTTATGTTGATTTCAGCAATTTACTGAAGGGAATTTAGATATTATTGACAATATTTTACAAAAAAGGTGTGTAGGGATTAGATTATATCTCTCACGAGACACTGAATTATTTAGTTTTCCTGAAATTTAGCAAATTAGTGGCACTCTGAACTCGCTTTATGAGCAGATCTAAATATTCATGGTCGATCTGCTAGTGAAGGAATCGCGTATTCATATTGCAGGGTGATCCCGCCTATCTTAGACGGAGGGATGACAATGGACTTATGAATTGTGATGTGCATCTGCATCTACTAGACTAACATATATAATTTCCTGATTTGTTTTCTTCTTTTTTCGGGAGAAGAAGAGGGAAGAGAGAGAGAGACAGAGAGAGAGAGTTGACAAGTCACGCTCGCACAGCGGTGTTGACATTCACACTCTCACCAGTTTTCTACGATAAACCCCTATTTCATAAAAATCGACGAGTCCGGTACCTTGGTGTTACGCTCTAGTGCACTCGAACGTTCGTCGTCTGAGTGGGATGTACACAAAATGCCTCATTGATCTTTTGGCCGAATGTGGGTCAAATTTGTTCATATGGCTGCATCACCTGGTAGGATATCATCCAGCCTCAAGTACAGTGAATGCAGGATGTCTGGATGAAGGTCCTAACACCGAGGTAACTCCTCTTCTTGTGGCTCGAGGGGAAAGTACCAAACTTGAAGGCCTCTTCAAATTTTAATTTCAGTAATCATTAGGATGGCTAAAAAGGACATTTAGAAAATAATACAAGCCTCCCTATGCTATGCAAACAATTGATTCAGTATTACTTTGTGGTAATTCTAAAGAACTATCAGAGTGCCATAATAATCACTGGTCACTGGGAACGACTCATATTTTTGAGGAGAAATAAATGGAATTTCGGCATACAGTCATACGGGACATCTTTCATGTCTCATACAGCAACATACACGCATTACTACATGTACTTATTGAATGTCTACTTTTCCATTTATTTGACCCAAAAATGACAAATCACTCAATTATGATCATTGAATATGGTTTCTTTCTGGTTTTACTCTATAAATACCACAAAACAATTTGTCATCAATTATTTGCTGACTTTGTGGCATAGCAAATGTTATCAAAATGGCATTGGGAAAATGTTGATTCAATAAAACTTTTGCAGGCCTATTCAATCACCACTAAACATGTATAACAATTAAAATGTTAAAACAAGTTTAGATAAGGTTGTCATTTGTTTAAAGAGGTTAAAAGCGTTCAATTTGATTGTAACATAAATACTTAAATGACTTTCTTCTCTATGTTCATGTTGGATAGCAATTTTCTAACTTTAACACTTAGAACAATACTACACATAACCGCCTTAACCCTACACTACTGACAAAATAAAGCCGGAGCAAACATCAACAGAGCGTATGTTGCTTCATCTTCAATTTAAAAGTATTAAAAAATAAATCATTTAACATTCATTCAAAAATTTGATTGAGAATTGTTTTGTGGTAATTATTAAGAACTATCAGAATGTTATAATAATCACTGTTCACTGGGAGCAACTCATATTCTTGAGGAGAAACAAATGGAAGTTTGGTATATAGACATTTGGGACATCCCATCAAGGAGCATTTCTCTAAGCCCCTTGGTCCCGTACAGCAACAAACAAGTAGGAATATATACTTAAATTCAAACTTTCCATTTATTTGACCCAAAAATAACAAATTACTCAATTATGATCACTGATTACTGTTTCAATCTGGCATCACCAAATAATGACCACAAAGCAATTGTTCATCACTTATTTGTATAGTCGGTAGAATAGAAATGTTAAAAAGTTTTAATTTCCTGAGGGGAAATTGCTTAAAGACATCAGCTGACAGTGAAATGAGTAAAACAAACACTGGATGGAATCATGAAAAAGACCATAAACCACAAACACATTACCATCATCTACATTTGCCACACATTTAATTGGTCATGAAAAGATGCACATGCGATTGAAGAAGGGATTGCTTTGACTGTTTCTCACTGCATTGTCACTGCCAAATCGTGACTGTAACACCAAATTAGCCTCATTCAAGCCAACTTTTGTTATCATCTACTTTCAAGTAAGAACACATACTGAGAGAGGTCACTAGTAAAAAAAAAACACTAATGAAGAAAATATTAAGTAATATATTAGGTCACATATAAAGTATCAATAATGTTGTGAAATACCATTACAAACATTTGTTCACATTAATCATACCCACAAGAGTCTGGAAGGATAGACTAGTTCCAAAACTGAATGTCAATGCCCATTAGGTCATTCACCCCATTCCTTGAGTAGCTTCACTATGCCTGTGATGTATGATTAATGAAAGGAGGCGGCAGTGTTACATGGTACTTCAAGGAGATATGCTAAGCTATCCACTCATCCCTTATGAATGGATGGCCAGCTCAAGGGGAGATACAGGGTATCTAAAGAAAAAACAAAAATTGGCGGTTGACCAGTCGAGACATCTTATATCTGGACATCTGGACATCTAGACATCTGTATGTGCATGCATGGAATTAATGTACACCCGGAATCATTCTCATTTCCCCCTCTTCCTCCCCCCCCCCCCCCAAAAAAAAAACGGGATTATAACATTTGAGCCATTTTGTCTATAAAACAGGGTGAATGGTAACAAAAATGTTTTTTTTTTTTAAATGAAGCAGATCATTTTTGGTGTTAAATGAAAAGGCTCTGTCTCATCCTGTTAATACAAAACTATGTCAGAATACTTTTCTTGATTTAATACCTCCATGTATTTACCCCCATTGTTCCTATTCACCTCCTTTTACAGTACACACTGTTACACTCATAAAAACTGAACTTTATAAGTAGGCAAGAATACCTAGGAGTTGAGCCCTGGGAAGCTCAAAGAGAGCTCTTGAAAACTAAACTAACAAACACACAAAAGGGCCCTGGATGGTATTCTGAAAAATCATTCTATTGTTTCTTTCAGATAGATTTTGAATTGTCATAACAAATCTAACTTAGGATGGGACATTGGTTACTGACTGTGTATATAAGGTGGTTGCTTACACCTTACAATGACATTTGTGCAAACACCACAACACTGTTTATTTCACACAATTTGAACTTGTTTTGACAATTGAAATATGACATTAATCAAGAGGGAAAAGTTGGGGAAAGTTTTAAGAATACCACCTCTGGTATTACTCTGTGACACAATGACGTCAACAATGACATCATCCCTTACTATTACATGTACATTTGCATCTCCACATAGAAACTTGTACAAGGTAGATCATAAAAAGTATATAATTCTAGAATAGACTGCCATATTCTTGCCTGTACAATGTACATTGTATACAACAAACTGGAAATATTGCTCAGTTTGACCAATCAGGTACACATATCTGTGCTCTGTGAAATGATACCAGTCAATGCCTCAATGAAGCAATGCCCCAACTAAAGGAATTATGACATTTTATGATTTTCAAACTTAAAAATGAAAAAATTATACAATAGGCCCCTTCACACACAAGATTTTTGTTTTAATCTCAACTCCATCACGATTCAAATCTAATTTTTCACCTGTTCATTTAAATTTCTTAAATCACTTCCGCTGACCTTGATTTTAACTGAGAGTGCTCCACTGACCTTCAATGTAAAATAATGTACAGCAAATAATCTTGGTTACCAAATGGAAAATATAAATATAATGCAATTTACATTGTGATCAAAATCTTACTGTACTTTGTTTTGACACAAAAAAGTGAGATTCTAAGTTTGGTTCATCGATTTCTTTCTATATGTCACAAATCAGAATGGTAAACTACGACTTGCTGTACCTTTGATTGTCAGACTATGGAAAATAACATTTTCTTTTGACACACTGTGTAGTACTGACATAATTGAATGCAGGCCCAAGTTCATTTTGACAATGGCATGTAATCATTAGTACAAATCAGTCTAGACAAGACGAAGGGTTTCTCTGATCACTTTCCTCTGAGACATGACTTACAGTCTCATCACCCCATCTACCTATTCTCTAGGCATCAATGATTGTCATCCCACCTAAACATCTTAAACCTTGTTCATACTGGTATTTAACACGGGTCAGCCAAATGAGAGGCAGCTCGGTTCGAAAACTGGTACTATAATTTGTATAAAACTAGGAGCGTTCATGACCTGACTTAAATTTGATACCAGTCTCATCACCCCAACTACCTATTCTCTAGGCATCAATGATTGTCATCCCACCTAAACATCTTAAACCTCATTCATACTGATATTTAACATGGGTCAGCCCATGGACTGACCTGGAGCAAGCATGCAAGGCAGCTCAGTTTGAAACTGGTACTATAATTTGTTAAAAACTAGGAACGTTCATGACCTGAAATCTTATATTAGTCTCATCACTCCAACTACCTACACCCATCCTCAAGGCATCAATGATTGTCAACCCACCTAAACATCACAAACCTCATTCATACTGGTATTTAACAGGGGTCAGCCCGAGGTCTGACCTGGAGAAAGTATGAGAGGCAGCTCAGTTCAAAAACTGGTACTATTATTTGTATAAAACCTGGGACGTTCATGATATGAAATCTCATATCAGTCTCATCACCTCATCTACCAATTATCTAGGCATCAATCATTGCTATCTAGGCATCAATAATTGCTATCCATCCTGCACATTTCAACAAAATAGAATAAAGGAAATTTAGAATGAAACTTTGTTAAAGAAACATCATCATCGGATGGCAAAATGGGCATAGACACTGGACAAAGAAACCAGTTTTTAAAAGATCAGTTGCCATGACAGCTGGTCAATCATCAATGCATCTTTACTATAAGCCCCGCCCAGATATATACAATTTTTGTACCTCACAATGCTCAGACTAGAATGGAACCCTGATTCTTTTGATATTGAGTTTTCATTCAAAACGAGGCTCAAACATGTGTTTTATTATACGTTCCGTTATTAATATAAGATGTTCAAACTAGAAATATGTAATGACTTATCGTGTAGCTACATGTATACACTTATCCTACATACAGCCATGCAATGAATTTTGGTCGTCTGAAATGAAACTGTACACCTACACCGAACTTCAAATGTTCAAAACCTGTAGAATTCATGGAAATGAATTTAATGGGACACCAATGTGTTTGAATAATACACTATACATACGCGTACATCACAGCCTTTCAACTCATGTTCTCAAATAGAGTTGTTGAATTTTACTGGTACTTGATTACTTGGTAGTGTATAGAGGATGAATCAGGTTTTCCTCAAGTATGTAGTTGCATCCTGGATTAACTTGATATTCTGTTAGACACTTCTACTCAAATCATACTAAGAATTATAAGGTTGAAAAATAGAAATTGAGGAAAGTTTAAAAATATACCGGTAATGGATATTTACACCTTGGATGGATAGCACATTATTTTAATCATGGGTACAAATGAAAACTGACATGATTATTGGTAACAAGATTGAATGTGACATTATTTTAAATCATTAACGGTTTTTGTGCATGGTACACCATTCAATTCTAACTAATTTGATGATTTGATTTTTTTTTATTTGAGACAAAATCCATCCATTTATTTTGATTATAACTTGTCCTCAATATTTGAATACAGCCAAAAGTTAATATACCATTATTAACATTTTTCTATCATTCACCTAGAATTTGTGTTGTTAAATTTATAAGATTCTTCCCGAATCTCTATATCGACTGAAATCTCATTGCAAGTAGAGCAGCATAAACATTTCAGGAACTGTGAAGCTCCACTAGTACACCAATGGAACAGTTTCCATGACAACCAAACATGTTTGTTACACACAAACACACCACTGGCAGGCTAGATTAGAGTTATCTGGTGAATATGTTGGAAAGGAGACAGAATAATCACAAGACCTTTGCAAGTCTGTCCTCTGTATAGTGTGTACATGTGTACCCAGGAAAAACTCTCCCCATAATAACCCCAAAAATGGTTAAGAACAAGTAGAAATTATTACAAAGTAACAATTTGTTTTCACTTTAAACAAGCTTGTATTTGTTGAGAGAGGTTACAAGAAATTTAATAACAATACTACAGAAACAAACAAACTTTACAAAAAAAAAAAAATAGTACCCAGTCATAGAAAGTTCACTTCTCACAAAGGTGAAAACTTCTCAACACACAAATATTTCCTCCCATTTGTCATCATGCGACACACAAAGTGACTCAAGGGTCTGACTATGTCACAAACTCCTGCACAGATTTCTTAGAATTGTTCTGTAATTCTTCTATATCTCCCTCTCTTTGCTTTCGCACAAACAGAGCACCTATGTTATTGAAAATGAATTGCATATTTGTGAGACGCTAAGGTAGTAAATTGTTGTCTGACCACAAGAAGCTTAGGGATCCCATAGGGTAAAGGTGACGGGACGGAGGAGGGTTTTGGGTACATGAGGGGCAAATGGTGGCTCCAGCATAGGGTGGAGCTGGGGTACACCCCTCCCTCCTCCCCCCCCCCCCACCTCCTTAAACTTAAAAAAACACAGATTGAAGAAAGAAAAAAGTGTGACATCATACTGGCCAAGTTATCAAGGTTGCTGGTTCCAAACAATTTTGTGCTAAACAATGGCATGGTGATCATACCAGAACAAACACTAAATTTGCCCTGCTACAGCCTGTTGCTTGAATAATTTCATGGTGTACCTCATGCGCAGGCTGTCGTTTGGCGCCAGTAACCTGGACGACAAGCAAATATGACATTGGCACTTCGCTACTCTATGTATATTGGGCTGCTGTAATACACCATGCCTCCCTCCCCCAGATGCATGAAGGATTCCACCCTCTTTCTTACCAAATTTATGGATATGCCACGGGGTGAGGTAAAACCCGGAAGGAGTGGAAAAAAAGAGCGGAGAATGAAATATTATAGTAAACAGTCAAGTAGAGAGAACCAGACAGAAAGAACCCATGGGTGTCAAAGGCAGCAGGAAAAAATGAAATATAGGACAAGATGAAATGAATGCATTTGAACTTAGGATGCTTACAAAAGAAAGTTTGTTCAAGCTATCTTTACAGACGAATCATCTGTACCAGTATTTAAAAGACAGATAACGCTGCTAATTGGGGAATCAGAGACTGACAGAGAGTAATATATTGTTCATAGAGAAACCAGACATACATGTACATACTAGCATAAATATAGACTGATCAACTAAAAAGAAACTTATAACAGAGGGGAGGAACAGAGAGAGACGGGAGAGGGAGCATTGTTTTAGAAGGATACAAATAAAAAAAATCAGTTGGTGACTGAATTTGATATCTTAGGAAATAAGATTAGCTATACAAATCTGGCAAGATATTGAAAAATTAGATACAGACAAGCATAGAAAAATAAGAAAAGCCTCAAATACCCTTGAACTTGAAAACACAAATTCAGCTACAGGCAGTGATAACCAAACCAATATAAAAGATATTACAGACAGTACTGGTAAACCACACTGCAACACCATACCACCACACTCTTATACCAGACACATAATACCCCCCTCTAGATGACCACAACTATGACAACACCCTCCTTGTCACACATACCACAAGTCCACTCATGAATACTAAAGAGATTGCTTTTTGGCTACTTCTGGACAAACTAAGAAAAGACCATCTGGCAAGGTTGATCATCAGTTATTAACTTACTTCAAGACATATTGGGTAATGAGACGTACCAAGCTGTCATCCTGTGACTTTCTTATACTGTTTTCACACTGGCAATATTTTGCTTAACCCCGTACTATAGGTGGGGTTAAGGGGTCTTAGCCCCACCTATAGTACGGGGTTAAGCCTATTCCACTTTCTGTTCAGACTGGTTTTTACCAAAGTGGGCTAAAGTTGGCTAACCCCACCTATAGTACAGGGTTAACTAACCCTGCAAAATAGCAGGGCTCACTCTGCAATTGTGGTGCTAACCCCGCAATTGCCGTGCTAAGCAAATGAATGAGAACAGAAACGAAAAATAGTCCGGTACTACGCAATGGAGCGTATCGCAGCTGGCCAGATGCGAAGTATGTCCAATCATAACATTCACGATATCCGGGGTTAACGAAATGCAGTGAGAACAGCAGGAATTTTCTTATTCCGGAATAGGCGCTAGTACGAGACTAACAAAAGCGTGTGTGAAAAGCCAAAAAAAATAGTCCGGGGTTAAGGATAGTAGGGGGCTAAGCAAAGTACGGGGTTAAGCAAAACCAGTGTGAAAAGAGTAAAAATGTCATGTCAGTTTTGCACAAACTTGTTTGTTATCCTATTCTAGGCTAATCTGACTATGACAAATGTAACAGGGTAGATTTAAAGGCAATGATATTTCATTCCTTGGTACTGGGCTAAGAGTGAATCCACTTTTACAAATAGCATTAGGGTCATTCCATGTCAAATCACCCAATGGTTTTAACCCGACCATTTTTTATTTTGATGAAACTACTGTAAGTGTACTTGGTGAGTGTGATCTCACAGCACCAATCAATCGGGTGAGGGGTTTGGGAGATAGGGCCCACCAAATTTTGAGATTTTTGGCAAAAAATGGGGGTGGCCGTCTATATGTACCTTTGAACCCTTGTATATCAGGAACTAATGGGTCAATCTTCACAAAATTAGTATTGTTGGAAAGGGGATTCAATAAGGATTCCTAAACTGCCATCATTTTTAAGATTGGTACATGTTGGGGCACTTTGACCTTCTGACCTAAGATTTGACCTTGAAATTGACCTTTTGGATCATGTGACCTTGACAACATTTTCATGAAATGTAATCTATGACAAAATTCTACTGAGAGCGAGAATAGCGATGACTCAGCATTGCCATTCTTGTTCTCAACAGATGAAATGATGCTATTTTCAATATTTTCTTTATGGTTGACTTAAGATAGATACTACATTTAATGATAATCTGGAATTATATAGCACTTAATACGAAATACCCTCTCTATTAAAGCACTTTACAGAAATGTACACCATCCCCACTCCTTGGGAATTATTCCTACCATACGGTCCATATTTCTCTCCTGGGTATAGAGTGGTAAAATAAATGCCTTGCCAAAGGACATTACCGTAGTGCCATGTTCCCCTAAACCCCACTACCTTTGCATTTCAAGTCAAGTGCTTTGACCATGCGACAACGACACTTGTACTGGATTTTGTCTACTAGGGTATTCATTTTGTTTTGTAGCCAAACACCTTGTTTTCACAATTGTACCGGTATCTTATAACTATAAGAGCTCATGCCAGTATTATTAAAGCATGGCAACCAAGTGAGCTGGTCGGAAGCAGACATACTTGTAAATGCATCTACAGGTAATTAACACATACACTTGTCAGCATAATGGATGCACAGAAGGAACGGTTTAAAATCCATGAGAAATGTTGTATACAAGGAAGTGCAGGTACACTTTCAAATACAGGGGAACTGTTCATTGACACACCTACATGTACTTTATTATCTAATGTTTTGATTTGTTTGTTTGTTACACCTGACTACTAAGAAAGCATTGAGTCCTCTTTGAGGGACTTGGTAACGAGGATTAATGACTTACTAAAGAGCACTAGCCCATCAACTTGGTTTTGAACCAGGGACCTCCTAGTTACGAGACCACTGCTCTACCTCACCATTTGTTGAGTAGAGCACCATTTAAAACTAATAATACATCAGTTTGCAATGGATTTTGCAAATCAAGTGCTTCATAAATAAAATCGTGAAATTGTGCAAAATTGGTGGAAGCCTCATGTTCATGTAGCATCACACATGTGCTACCTTTTCATCAACAAGTGTTCTTCTTCTATTGAAGTGTAATAATAATAATCATAATCTAGATTTACATAGCGCTTAATACGGAATACCGTCTCTAAGCACTTTACAGATATCATTACTCCAATCATCGGATTCATTCACAAACAATGCGCACCATCTCCACTCCCTGGGGAGTATATTCCTACCATGTGGTCACTGTGAGGGCATAGGTAATTACTAACACAAATTCTTTCGTCATCCTACCAGGTCCCCATTTCTCTCTTGGGTATTGAGTATGTACAGGCCACCTTGTTAATAATGTATCATGACACTTTAAAACTTGTGCAGATGTACAGTGCAGTGGAAAATCTAATCTATGTGCATTTAAAAAGAACAGAGTCAATTAGTTTGTGGTATACACTTACATCATGCTCTGTATCTCTGGAATGAAACTGACTCTGTTTGGTGCTTTAGCAGGGTGAGCTGGGGGAGACATGGGGTTGGCATCCAATGGACTCATTGCTTGGGATGAATTACTCTGTTAAACACAAAACAAAACACAGTATTTTATCACAAGAAGAATTTATCATGAGAAGAATAATCTGTAGTAGCCAAATAAAAACAAAATGTATCAATACACATAAATCAAAGATACAAGGAGCATAGTAAGAAGGGGCAGGCCAAGGTTGAAAGCATCCTAAACGTTCTTTTTTGGTGCTGCACTTGAGAGTTTGACGGTATATAGATTTTATTTTTAAAATCTCCTATTTGATACTGAGATCAAGTGGTCTCAACTAATTATAGTCTAGTAAGCTTTTCTGTGATCAAATATAAATTAATGCTGCAGACAAATATTTAGAAAATATAGCAAAACAAGTTTGGTGGAAAAGTATCCTTTTTAATTTGGGATTTTCTTTGATACAGTCAAACCTGTCTATAGCGATCACCCAAGGGAAACACAAAGAGTGGCCATTGTAGACAGGTGTTCTTTGTAGACAGGTTCGTTTAGTACATGAGTCAATGAGAATCCATTTTCAACAAAAACAACAAATGTGGCCTTTGTAGACAGGTGGTCACTAAAGCAGGTTTGACTGTATCTATCAGTATGCTTTGCTACAATTGAAATCATATTTAAGACACTAAGTTTAAAGGTACTATGTCCCATTTGCAGGCCAAAAAAATGAAAAAGTTAAATTTCAACTGCATTTGAAAGATAATACTTATTTAGAACTCCCTAAAAAAGGTGGGGCTTGAAAATGTCTTCAAGTGGGAAAATAATGACTATTAGTTGTCAAATCGACTTTAGGGCTATAGAGCCCAAAAGTAATGGTCTTGATTTTCAGACAATTGTACCGAATGGTCATACGTTTTATGCTGCGCAAAGATTCAATCAGTTTAATCTTGGCCATCACAAGAAGTGGGTTATTGATGTAGACAAATGCTCATGTACCCTTTACAACTCTTTTCATGTATGTTATTACCAAAGAAGAAAAAAGCCAGTCAGTCACTCAATAGTGTCTGACAGTGAAGTCTAGCAAGTAAACGGGTTTCCTTGCATAATTTGAATATGAGGACACTGCTAACGTTTAAATTTCACAGATAGGACATACATGACATATTCATAATTCGTGCAAAGTTCTACAGAATTTGAGGTTGGCTGCAAAAGGGACATAGTACCTTTAATATACACATACATGTACCGTACAAGTACATGTAGTTGTAAAAATATTTTACAATGAATTGTGGTGATTTTTTGCATAGTGATGAGGGAAAGTGTTTACATGCATATTCATATTAATAGCTAGCAAAACATACTTTGATATATGTATTGCCTGAAAAGCAAGGAAAAAATATTTGCATAACGTGAGAGCTTTTTAAAAATAAACATCTGTTTTGAAGATTATTTGATGGGAGTGGTTAAAATGGTAACTAAAGAGATAATGCTATAAATTTTGAGACATGAAAAAATACAAAAACATAAAAATCTGGTGCAATTTAAATGTCAGGCGCGTAGCTTTGTACTATGTACATGAGCACAGTAACATTGATAAATATCTAAAAATCAATGGTAGGCCTACTGATATGTTTTTGCATGCAGCATCATGACACCTTAGGAATAGGGCCATGGAACATAAGGACACTGAGGCGGCTGGGGCCCACTCATATCATAAGGGATAACCTTGTACAGTGAAACATGTACATAAATACCGCTCAAGGGAGACAAGAAAAGTGATAGGCAGGTGATGTGTGTGTGTGTGTGTGTGTGTGTGTGTAACTTCAATGACAAACACTATTGAAGGGAAACAAAATGTTTTTGTTTTTTAATAGACAGGTGGTCTTTCTATACAGATGGTTGCTCAAGCAGGTACAGTACAATCATGGTATGATCACTTATGTGTGTTTTACCAAGGATTAGTTCAGAATATACCATACTTGGGGAAAAGGGGAAAAGGAGAAAATGAACATTTGAATACTCCCCGAGTCCCTGCCATCTAGGATTTGGAAACACAAAATGTGTAGCAGAGTTATTTTGTAAAGGAACTTAAATCATCCTGCAAATTCAAAATTTGCAATGAATAATCCCACATACTATGGAGCTAATACATAAGGCTGTATTACATTATATAATTTCTCTTCTTGAAACATTTATCATTTCTCTTTTAAAACATGGAGTAAGCTTTTACTCATTAAAACATAAACAAATTACAGCAATGACCCTGCTCTGCTACACCATGTTGGCTGACACGATTACAATGTAGCTATGTGGGGCTATAGCAATTTCTTTTTTTCATTAAAAATATCTAACAGTAGAATAAAGTTTGTTTCTTTTTAAAGATGAAGTTGAGTTCTGGTCATGCGATTGCATTGTGAAAGAAACGGTGTGGAATCGACCAGAAAAGGTTGATCATCTAGTAGGCCTGAGTCATGTCGGGATTTTCATAAACCGGGTCCCGACGGCCTTGTACCGATCGGGAACCGGTGTCCCGAAATCAGCTCGCAGGATTTGTCACTTGCCTCTATAAAAAGCGCATATCATCAGTATGTCCCTTAAAAGTGACCTTTTTTATCAGTCAAATAAATCAACACATGCATACCTCGGCTCAGATCGGTATATTCTTTCATTTGACATTATTTTCATCCATGATTGGCGATGTTTAGTGCCATTTTCGTGCCTCTAAAAGTAAAAAAACTGGGGCAGAAATTTGTTGACAACATTCGAGCCGCCATTTTGATTTATGCAGGTTGAATAAATCTGGTCAAAAAATATGAATGTTAGAATAATAAAACGGCTTTCTAAAAATTTCTTCTGTACAACATACCAATCATATAATATTTAAAAGACAAAATAAATATTTCTCTTATTTTAAACATCGCATGCTTTTTTTTAAAAGCTGAAAATTACTTGGTAATCAAGAGTTTCGATACGGATAGCTGTTGCAAGGCAAGTTCAGACTAGTCTCGGAAAAATGCGCAGTGCTCCTCGTAATTAGCTGTAATGCGTGCCAGAACGAACCCAAACAAAGACGTGATCGTAACGAGAAAAAAATCATTAAAAACTACGAGAGCATAATTGGAAAGTCAACTACTGCTCAAAATTACCATAATCAGATAGATAACTTGGACAAAGAATTCAATAATCACCCAAGAAATGCCACAGAAATTGTGATAATCGAGGAGTAACTGGGTAATTTTTATTGCAAGGGCCCTGCTGCAAATACTCGAATCCTTTGTTATACCGTAGAGGGCGGTATTTGCCTCGTATAGCCTCGTGTTCAATTTTAAACACGTGTAATTCGGATATTGCAGCAGGCCCTTCCGATAATGATTGTACCTATAGTAACTCCTTAAATATCACTATTTATGTGGCTTTTCTTGGACAACTATTGTTTTTTGTTCCTCCAAGTTATGTATCTGCTTACGATAATTTTGAGTAGTTGTCTTTCCAATTGTGCTCTCGTAGTTTTTAATGATTTTTTTTTCTCGTTACGATCACGTCTTTGTTTGGGTTCGTTCTGGCACGCATTACAGTTAACGAGGAGCACTAGCTGCGCATTTTTCCGAGACTAGTCTGAACTTGCCTTGCAACAGCTATCCGTATCGAAACTTCTTGTGATTACCAGTAATTTTCAGCTTTTAAAAGAAGCATGCGGTGTTCAAAATCAAAGAAAAAATATATATTTTGTCTTTTAAAAATTATTCGATCGGTATGTTGTAAAGAAGTACTTTTTAGAAAGCCGTTTCATTATTCAAACATTAATGTTTCTTTCAACCTGATTTATTAATCCTGCCAAGAGACCCGGCCAGTACAGAAGCTACATGTAGCTAGCAGCTGGCAACAACAACCCCATGGGGCGAACTGCCTTGCAACCCATATTTATATCAGCAGTTCGGATTGATTCAGGATGAGCTAGAATACGATTGGTAACAATTAAATACTTAAGTTTTAAGGTGGATTGATTTTAGTGGTGTGCAAAACTGCAATTTCTTACATATTTCGTTATTTTTTTCGGAGCGTCAGTTCTCAAAAAAAAAAAAACGGGACCCGACGGCAACGGTCGGGTCCCGGTGTGATCGACCGTACCGACTCAAGCCTATCATCTAGCATATAAGAATTTGTGTGTATTGCAAGGTTCTGGAATCATCAAAATGATAAGAAATTTGGCCAAGTCTTGGTACGGTTACAAACACTGTACACAGAAAGATGTATATGGGACTACACGAACACCTGGTGTAAAAATCCTACCCCCGAGTTTTACAATGTTACATGACATATTTAGAATATAAAGGCATTTGGAGAGCCATGCTTTTCAGGGAACATGTCTTATCTGATGTTCTTCCACACTTGCATAATAAGAATGATAACGCTCACAAATTATTTTTCACCTCTTCCCAGAACTCAACCTTCTCTTTAAAGATACATGTATATAAACAAATGGAAATGCAGCATATAACATTGATACATGTATATCAAAAGTAAAGCAGTTTCAAATAAAAGTTATTACAAGTCAAAACTCTATTTACGATAATGGATAGTAAGTTTACTAATCATTTTGGGCTAATTCCTTTTGGGTTAGCAAAAAAAAATCCACAATCAATGTAAATAGGATTATTGTTGCTACCATTGCTGGATGACTCGATTCAAGGCACTTTTCTAATGCATCCAGCTCAAAAGTTAGGCTTTCTGAGAAATTTTATACAGACTTCTGCAGCTCGCGATCGCGATGTTGCAGACAACAATAGAATTTTTTCTTAGATGGCCGAAAAACCCCTCCCTTACTCTACACGCAGAGTTATTTTATTTTGTTAAACAGCTGCATCACGCGATGTGCAAGCGTACGTGTGTTTCTTAGCTGCATGCGCTACTTGAGCGCGTTCGCAAGCTCCATCTCCGTTGTCTTCTGTGTGTGGGTCCGTTCGCCAATTCACAAACACACACACATGTGGCCGGTATAGCGGTAAAATGCATACACACATGCGATCCGAATGTACACACGTAGTACTATGTGTACAAAGGCTTGCAACACGGATAGCACGCACAAAGATAGTTTCGCGCCGAGCGTGAAATACATATTCATGTGCATGAGTTTGGGCTGAGCGGAATTCTGAGATGACGCCCCTTCGAGAATATGAAAAAAAACCTGTTCTTTGTTAATATGACACCTCATTTATCGAGTATCACCTTCAGGATCATGAGCAATAAAGGTTTGCATCTCGATTTGGTAATAAAAACATTGACCCATTTTCCATGATCGCGCAATGCAATACACGCACGAAGACTGCATAGAGATGCGTGCATTCTCTTGGAAGTATTTTAGCACACAAAATCGAGTGCGCGATCAGACACCTTAATGGTACATGCAATTGATTAGATGGGACTACAATACAAAAATCTACTAGAAAAGCCCCTCGGAAATATTGATCCCAGAAACTTACCTTACTATCATGGCTACTACTTGCAGCAGCTGCATCTCTCGATTTATCTGATTTCTTCGATTTCACCTTTTGTTTTGTCATTTCGCTTTCTGAATGGATTTCCGAGATGAAAAAATCAAATCTGATTTTCGCAGTAACTTGTTCAAGTCAACTCGCCAGTATACGTAATACGCATGCGCAAATCTTTAATTACTAGCAGACGACGCGACCACAGTTCGCCTTGACATTCATCATCATTGTCTGTGTAAATTGTTGTATTGTTTCCTCTAATTTCGTTGAAAATCTTAACAATTATCTAAACAACCTCATGGCGTATCCAGTTTGAAGCATTGATCAATGCAATAATGCCAGTCTAGATATATCATTCGTCCAAATTTGTTATTCCAGGGGCGGCGGAGCGTCTTTCAAAGTGGGGGAGGGGGCACCAACAAAAAAGGGGCATCTATAGGGAAACCTCGAAGCGAAAATATACACATTTTAGAAATTGGTATGCTCTTATATCTCTACATTGTGATAAGATCATCAGGATTATTTCATTGTTTGTTTCTCTCTTAAGTTAGTCCAAGATAAAAATCCACAATGTAAACTGTCATTAAAAAGATAGTTAAAAGATGCTGTTGTGTGAGCCTTGTTTTAAATATTCATTTGTGAGCGAGCAAAAATGTAAAGATTTGTGAGTTCGCAGTGCGAAAAAGTGCATCTTATAAAGATGAAAAAACAATCCTAATCACGAAAGACTGAAAAGATCTTTAATAAGAAACACAATTATATTAACTTAGAATGGGAGCGAGCGTAGCGCATTTATGGTGAAGGGAACGGAGGCACATTTCCAAAGTTAAAAGGACACTTATCTCGAAATGCTAAATCTCAACCTTTAACATCCGCATTTTGAAAGTGCCCCCTCCTCAGTGGCGGATCCAGGGGGCCGGGGGCCGACCCCCTGGAAATAAAACCGTGTATTTGACCCTCAGATGACCCCCTCCCCTCCTGGCGCTCAAGGGGGGTGCGATTTTGCAATTTTTCGAGTGCCAAAAAAAATGTGTTCACTACCCCCCCCCCCCCCCCCCCCCCCCCCAAAAAAAAAAAAAAAAAAAAAAAAAAACTATTCGGACAAAGATTACCTCAAGTTAAGGCGACAGTCACTTCATATTCGGGTAGCTATGTAGTGTATTTGTACTTCTTTTCTATTTCATAACGACTTTATATTCAAATTCAAATTTAGACTAAATTGTGAATTCATCGAGCAATTATTTTGGATATATTTTAGACTGTTGATTGTAGACCAATAATGATGCTTTTTTATGAAACATAAAAGGATTCCTCCGAATGTTAAGGAACGTTTTTTTATCCACCACTGAAGAAAAAAATGACAAGTAATTTGTTTATCGACGAAACAGGAACTACACGGCGTAATGAGCAAAAACGTTTGGGGGGGCTGACAAAAAAAAAATCCGAATCACCCCACTCTAACATGCAGGCCCCGCTGAATTACGTTTCTCAAAGTGGGGTCTAGGGGCAAAGCCCCAGTGGGGTTCAAGGGGCGAATCCCCCCGAAGCTCAAGGGGTATGGGCATCAGTGGCGGATCCAGGAATTTCTTACCGGGGGGGGGGGCACAAAATGACATGGGGTGAAATATATGTAAAATGATGAAGCAACAGAACGAGGCTTTAACGGCGAGGGAGCGGAGCGACCAAGCAGGGGGTGGGTCTGGGAGGGGGTTTTGGCCCCCTCCCAGTGTAAGAAGCATTTGCAATTTTAGAACCAAATTAGACGCATTTTTCAGGCATATATGTCGTAAAATTGCTTTCTCCTACCCCTTCCAAGAGTAGGAATCTTTTGCAATTTGAGAACCACATTTGGCGCAATAATGTCCACCGACACTTCATGGAAAAAAAAGAGGCCCTCTGATTAGTTAGAAGTTAGAGAAAAGTGATCTGTCACGTCGTGAGACGTTGTATAAATTATGCTTTGATGCCGCACAATGCACAAAGACGGTGGTCCGGTACTTCACCAGTAGTACTTGCAAAAATTATCTCGAGTGTATAAACTGTGTCGTTATCAGGGGAGTCGCTAGATCTTTTTCAGTGGGGGAGGGGGGGGTGTAGAGTCCGCTGATTAACGACAAAACGAGCCACCAATATTATTACCGACAAATATAAAAATGCCAATGTCTAAACGTCTACAAATTTAAGCCTTTAAACCCGGGGCCAGGAACTAAGTTATTTTTCAGTTTTCCCCTCCCGCGCGAAGCGCGGAAGCTTTGACACTTCATTAAATTATTAGAGAAAGAAGACGATCCGTTGTACTGTTCTCGACTCTTAAAGCTTGTTTCGCCCCTCCCGCGCAAAGCGCGGAAGCTATGCATGACGTTTAATTTAATTATTAGAGAAAGAAGACGATTCATTGTATCGGTCCCGAGCCTTCATCCTTGTCTGAATTCAGTTCCCCCCCCCCCCCCCCTCCCGCGCTAAGCGCGGAAGCTTTGACGTTTCAATTCATTATTACTCTTAATCCTTGTCTGAATTCATTTTCGCTCGTCCCGCGCGAAGCGCTGAAGCTTTTACGTTTTATTAAATTATTAGAGAAAGAAGACGATTCGTTGTATCGTGTTCTTGTCTGAATTCAGTTTCCCCCCTCCCGTGCAAAGCGCGGAAGCCTTGACAATTCATTAAACTATTAGAGAAAGAAGACGATCCGTATAATGTTCTCGATTCTTAATTCTTGTTTTGCCCCTCCCGCGCGAAGCGCGGAAGCTATGACGTTTCATTTAATTATCAGAGAAAGAAGACGATTAATTGTACCGGTCCCGACTCTTAATCCTTGTCTGAATTCAGTCCCCCCCCCCCCCTCCCGCGCTAAGCGCGGAAGCTTTGACGTTTCAATACATTATTACTCTTAATCCTTGTCTGAATTCATTTTCGCTCATCCCGCGCGAAACGCGGAAGCTTTCAAGTTTCATTAAATTATTAGAGAAAGAAGACGAATCGTTTTATTGTGTCTTTGTCTAAATTCAGTTCCCCCCTCCCACGCGAAAGCTTTGTCGTTTCATTTAATTATTACTCTTTATCCTTGTCTGAAATCATTTTCACGTTTCATTAATTATTGGAGAAAGATTAAGACGATTCGTTGTACCGTTCTCGACTCTTAATCCTAGTCTGAAATTAGTTTTCCCCCCCCCCCCTCCCGCGCGAAGCGCGGAAGCTTTGCCGTTTCATTAAATTATTAGAGAAAGAAGACGATTCGTTGTACCGTTCTCTACTCTTAATCTTGTCTGAATTCAATTCCCCCCACTGGGCCCCTTAACGGTATATGTGCAGTGTTACATGATGTAAGTATGGAACGCTCGTTCGCAAATTTGTGCATGCTCAGCCCGAGTGGTGGGTAGCATGTTATCTCCCGACAGTGCTTTGCACAGTAGCTTCTGGAAAGGAATTAGTGTTACTGTTAGTGGCCACTATAAGGCCCTTATTAGTGACTATAACAAACATATGCTCTTCCTGGCTATTTGGGAATGGGTCAGTTTGCAAGAAATAATGGAGAAACTAAAGCATTTTGTTGAAAATCATGTGATATCACGAACATTTATACATTAATTGTGAAAATAAGTCATGGTTCAATTTTATTTGGGGGGGCTGGCGCCCCCCCTAGCCCCCCCACCAGTACGCCAGTGCATTCTATTGTGCTACATAATATCGTGCGATGTTAGTACATCAGGTGATGATGATCACGTGATGCAGAATGGGACTTCATAGCTTCATACTTGCGTGTACACATCAGTCATGACGCCATAGATTATGCTTCTGTCCAGATTGTCACGTTCCCGGACTTTTTATGTAAGAAAACAAAAACGTGTGTTCATTTTCGACTGACCTCAATAACGGGGCCTACAAACAGGGACGTTGATAGACCCTTTTGAATTCGGGAGGGGGAATCGAACCAACTTTATATTCATTGCAATTTCTTTTTCATTTGATTTATTTGTTTCTGTAGACAAGCTCGTCAAAAACCTTTAAACAAGTCCAAGTATAAGATATTGTCAGTGGGTCGTTATCTCCCCAGCGATAAATTGAATAAGAGCAAGCAAGATGTTTAGAAGTAAGATGGTAATAAAAATGACTAGCCGAATCATGTGATATTATGAATTAAAACCAAATGTCTTATAAGACCTCATTTCAATTGCAGTTTATTACACCTCGTAATGTATCTTTTTTTTATCTTCTTCCAATTTTTTTTTTTTTTTGGAGGGGGGGTTCAAATATAACCATGATATTTTTTTCAATCTTTCAAATAACAAATCAAATGAAAAGGTTTAAAAAAAGGTTGAAAAGAGAATTCCGGCTTCTTTTGAAATAAAATTATCATTCCTATAACTTACATTATTACTTTTACAATTCTTTATCATTAATTTGTCAGTGATGGCGTGTGGAACAGTGCATAGTCCAAACCTATGACAAGCACGAGGAACATTAAGAAGAAAAGGAAATGTTTAGACTTCTTGGAAGTGATAAGAGGTATGAATACGTTTTCTATCCTGTACCTGTGCACATCCGGGAGTAGTATCGTTCTCGAAACTATTTCATCCTTTTTTTTATAACTCTAAAAATCCTTCCTATTTTTATTGGTATTCTTTCCCTTTCCTCTCTGCACCCCCTCCCCCTCCTCGCCCCCTTCTTTCTTTCTTTCTTTTTCTTTCTCTCTCTCTCTCTCTCTCTCTCTCTCTTACACTCAGCTATTCTGTCTGTGTATGTAGGCCTACATCTATATTTTTTTTCTTTTTCTTCACTTTTCTGCTCAATCTCTCATTATCTTTTTTTTACAGTCTCTCTATTCCATGCTCTCTGCCTGCAGCTCTGTCTCTCTCTCTCTCTCTCTCTCTCCCCCTCTCTGGCTCTTTTTCGAGTCCAATTCTGCGTGCTGTTCATGTTTTCATAACGTGTTGCCTATTTTGTTCATGTTTCGTTCATCAATTTCCATCAGTATACCTGCGATCGCCATAATTATTGACTAGTTTAATTTTCGTCTAGTATAATATGATATATTTTCAGTGGCGGATCTAGGGGGGGGGGGTTGGGGGGGTTGCAACCCCCCCCCCCCCAAAAAAAAAAAAAAATCCGGGGACCATTTGTTTAAATCTTATCGCAAGAAAACGCCATTTTCACACACAGATTTTCAAAAATTTTCCCTACTGTGGGAGGGGGGACACCCCCCTCCCACACCCTCCCCCCTCGCTCGCTCCGCTCGCTTGGACTTGGTCGCTACGCTCCCTCGCATACCACCCCCAACCCCCCCTTTATAAAAAGCTGGATCCGCCCCTGATTTTGAATCTATTAAACATCCTATAGGATGCGATTGTCATTTAAGTTCAATCATTCATTCTGTTCTAAAGGCAAGCGTGGTGATTATTAAATGGAAAATTTATTATAAACCCGGATTAGGACCCTTGACCTTTGAGACCAATTGAAACGCTTTTATTCCGTTCCAAGCTTTCCGTTTCAGGACTATTTTGCCAACAAAACCGGGATATAATGTAACAGGACCCACTCACTAAACTGCCGAGGTCTAGAGGATAGATCAGCGAGCTATTAATGGTCCATGGTTCGAGCCTCAACAGCGAGGATCCGAAATGAGAGTCAGCGTCACAGTGGTCTAGTGGATAAGCCACCGGGCTGCGGATCAAGTGGTGGTCCGAGGTTCGAGTCCTAGGCGGATCATGATGATAATTATATCCATGCAGGACCCCCACTGAGGCGCAAAGCTGCCGTGATATAGTGAACACGTCACTGGATCAAAAGGTCCGTGGTTCGAGTCCCAATCTTGTACTAACGTCCCTTGGCAAGACATGAGTCGACTTTGCCACGCAAAATAAAATCCATGCAGGACCCCCACTGAGGCGCAAAGCTGCCGTGATATAGTGAACACGTCACTGGATCAAGAGGTCCGTGGTTCGAGTCCCAATCTTTGTACTAACTAACGTCCCTTGGCAAGACATGAGTCGACTTTGCCACGCAAAATAAAATTGTGTGTGAGCTTGAAATTTAAAAAAAGCGCAATATGATAACGCGCTATGAAAATAGATAAGTTTATTTTATATTGCTATTGACATAGAAACTACTGTATACATAAATTATAAATGAGATGCCAACAGATTTGAAATTCGAAAGCAAATCACGCGATTCCTCTTCAGGAGACAAATGGATGAAATTTAACTCGCTTGGCATGCTTCAGCTGCGGATCCTGTACTCAATGAGGGGCATCCCAATTGAATCGAAAATTGTAAGTGTTGAGTCCTGGATAGTAATCTTGTAATTCTGAAAGTAATTGTTTCTTTATTAGGCTAAATAGTTGATGGTTATGCGTAGGAAGAAGAATGTTTTGCAAGGTTTAAGAACCATCGATCGTTGATCAGATAATGAAACATACACATACACACAAACAAATAACATTCACACTAGTCATCGATTTTTAACATTGGAGATTGCGCTGAATTGTATCATCAAAATGTTGCCCAGAGTTTAAACTCTTTATGTTGTTTTTGTATAATATATTTGTAATATAAATACATGTATAAGAGCTTTTCAAGAGCATTCTTGACCATGTGATATTGCGTGTAAACCCGGGACGGACATGACTACCACTTGCACCATTTACCAGGTCTATGTCATCATTTTGTTCTTGTTTTTTATGACGACCTATATTTTGTGATAACGTTGCAATTACATGTTGCAATTATTTCACTGGTTCAAACAACTAATCTACTGATTTCGAATAACATTTTAATGTATGATATTTTGTTGGTAATTAAACTATACGCGCTTTTTAACCTTGTTCCGATCACAAAGTCTTTCGAAAAACCAACCTCATGTAATGTAATTTCAATGGCCTTGTCAGTCACCTCGTAAAATGTTCGAATATTGCATTGACATAATGACGTAATCCGAACATGATTTCTATGGGATATGATATGGTATTAAACTTCCCTTGAGTCGATTCCTCGAAAGCCTTTACGATCGTGTCACCCTTGGTCACGTAGGAGTATTTAAATAACAAAATATATATAGGTGAGTATCATAATAATTGTAAGAAAAATTACATAATATACTAATATTAGGGATTTTAGGGATAGTATGAATAACACCTTATACATGTTGTGGTCATGACAGATCATCTGGGTTATATATACTTATTTTATGAAATGCTGAATAATGCCGTGATTTTGCCGTTTCACTAGCTATGTGACTGTGAATCACTTGCAATCTCGGATATACACAACAACAACAACATCGACGACGACGACAATTAAATTAATTAAATTTCTGTCTTGTGTTTTCTTCAATTCTTTACAATCACGCTTACCGCAACCGGATCGTTTTCACCAACAAATAAATAATGAAATAATGTTATCATTTTCGTTATCATTATTATATTAACAAGAAAGCTCCTATGATACTACTGCTAATTCGTCATGCTCAACTACATGACCCTCGCTGCTACATTCATTCAGTTTTGTATACTCGCCTTGTTTGAGGATGGCACGTACATGAGATAAAATTAATATATTAAAACAAACAATGTTATTGTTCTATACCTTGATGTCGATTTTTTTTGGGTGTAACTGGTTTCAAGGCCGTGCAACTGTCTCGAGCTGTCAAAACAGACAATCAAATACATTCCTCATATTGACCCCTTACCCCCCCCCCCCCCCCCCCCCCCCCTCCCCCACTCCGGGGTCGGAGAGACCGTATTCGTGTTTCCAAAATCTCCTGTAAAGGGGTACTTTTCAAGCAACAAAGTCCGATCCGGAGATAGAGGGTGCTTTCAAAAATCAGGCCCGTATTGAGTGGGGGGGGGGGGGGGGGGGGGGCTCTGATATGGGAATCGTATTTTGAGAGAAAATTCTATGATTTATTCCGGAGTGTTTACCCTGAAGTACAGATTGGCTGTTTGAACCAGTGTTATGAAAACAAACGCACAAAAACTTACTGGGCATCATCTTCGATAAAAACCACAACTCCCATTTCCACATAGTGTCGGGCCTACATTATATGCTTACCCGGATTTCCTTATCTTTCTTTGCTCATTTCTCAGCCACTATTAATTTACTACCAAAATTGTTTGTCACATGTCATTTATTTTTAATCTTGAACATTCAGTGTGAGTTTCGTTGGATTATGTGAAAAATTATTTTCTATACTTACCTGAACCCAAGTTTATCTTTGAAAGAGCAAAATGGTCATTAATGATTAAATATTTCGGTTTCAATAACTCCCAACGCAGGAAATTACTATTCCTTCAATTTCTTCATACATTGATGGAAATGGTGGGCGAAAATAGGCCTACAAGCCTTGTCATATTGCCATTTGCTTAACTTTAATCTTTCGAAGAGATCATTGATTAATTTGCTATTATTTTATTTCATAGAAAACGCCTTCTTCCGCCTAGGAGTATGGATAAAGTTACTCCGCAATTTACACTGTTTGAATAAGGAGGAGTTCGATTTTTTCCAGGTGTTCTGTTTGCATATTAATCTATTTGGTATTTAGGGGTCCCATTATTTAATCAGAAGGTGAATCATATTTATTCTCATCTTTGTCTTTTCTTATTGAGTTTGGCATTAGGGTTATAACGTTTATCAACTTATTGATATAATGGAACGACAAATAGAGGATTTAGGGAAAAAAAGCTTTTTGTTGAAATAAAAAAAAGATCATGATTTTTGTCGCCATTAATTTGCCTCTTCAACATCTGACCCAGACGAGTATCTATCTGTAGTATAGGGATAGAGGGAATGGACTATCAGACGATGTACGCTAATCTTATCTCAGCCAAACCGCCAAACCAACTCCAGACCGACTCCAAAATCGACTTATTTTTTTTGCCACAGGGGTAATGATTTTTTTAGTCGGTCTGTTATCGGCGTAATGTCGGTCTTGTCGATGTGGTGTCGGTCTGTTGTCGTTGTGGTGTGGATCTTGTCGGTGTGGTGTCGGTCTGTTGTCGGTGCTGGTGTCGGTCTGTTGTCGGTGTGATGTCAGTCTGTTGTCGGTGTGATGTCGGTCTTGTCGGTGTGGTGTCGATCTTGAAGGTGTGGTATCAGTCTGTTGTCGATGTGAAGTCGGTCTTGTCGGTGTGGTTTTGGTCTGTTATTAGCGTGATGTCGGTCTGTTGTCGGTGTGGTGTCGATCTGTTGTCGGTGTGGTGTTGGTCTTGTCGGTGTGGTTTCGGTCTGTTATTAGTGTGATGTCGGTCTGTTGTCGGTGTGGTGTCGATCTGTTGTCGGTTGTGGTGTCGGTCTTGTCGGAGTGGTTTCGGCCTGTTATCAGCGTAATGTCGGTCTATTTTAGGTGTGGTGTCGGTCTTGTCGGTGTGGTGTCGGTCTTTTGAAGGTGTGGTGTCAGTCTTGTCGATGTGAATTAAGTATTATCTTGTAGTAAGTAGAGCAGAAGGGGAAGAAACGGTTTTGTGAACGAAAATAATCAATTCAATATCGGACACTGCAATGTAGTGATCTCTGCAACAAGGCAAACATGTGACATTTCTAAACATTCCATGATTGGCAAAGACGGTACAAAATCAAACATATTGACAAAGTCCAAATACTACGAATAAAAATGTTTAATCAGAAGAGACGATCAAAAGAGGATCATCCTACCCCACCTTCCTATAAAGTCAGTGTAGTGGAAGTGCTTTTCCTATAGACTGGAAATTTAAGTAATACTTTCTCCAAATTATGCACCCCGGCCGCCCCCCCCCCCCCTCCCACGCCCTTCTATCACTCAGCATCCGCCCTCCCTCCCTCTTTCCTCCTATAACATCCACCAACCTGATCATTTACACAACAGAGGCAAGGTGCGGATATTACGAGAGCTTCATCGCGTTCACCGGAAGTAATTGAAAAATACACAGAGTGGTGCATGAGGTCACATAATCACTCTTGCCCGATTGTGACGTCACCATTCAAAGGGGAAGTGTATATTTAATGTACGAATTTGTACAAGGACAACAAACATGTGTACAAGGACAACAAACATGTAGTTTCAATGTGGAATGACAGTCTTCGTTAGGGCACAAACATGTAGTTTCAATGTGGAACGACAGTCTCCGTTAGGGCACAAACTTTCAAGACAAGGATTTATTTCGTCAGAGATTTGTAGAAAGTTTGTGTAGTTTGCACTGGCCAGGGAGAAACTCTAAAAAGCCTCTCATTATGCATCCATGTTAGCTTAATATGCAATTATTGACAATACAACCTTTCTGCGTTTGACAGACTATTGAAGTCGTTTATTTGATCTGTAAAAATTAAGTTTTTAGCTGCGAATTGATGATTATAAATGTTATTTGAGTGGGAATGGGTCCCTCTCGATCGCGACTTCAAAACATCGGTGCCGCAAGTATGCTCCATTCTGCAGCGCGCAACAGTTATTTCTGAATCTTATAGGTGCTGGTGGATTAAATGTTTATTTATCTGTTTATCTAGACAAATCTATAGCTGAAATTGGAGTTAACTCTTAATTTAAAGAAAATTATAATATATGAGCTCCTTTCTCCTCCTTGTTCTTGTATGTTTTTGTTTGTGTTGTAAATTAAAATTTTGCCAGTTCTCTGAAAGATCGATTGATATCCAGCTCGTTTACCCTCGCTACTTCCGACGGTAGTTTTGCAAAAGTTGCAGGACATTGCGGAAGTAACAGTGATCTTCCCGGTGATCTTACAATACAAAATAATTCAAGTTCTTCCTTGATCGCATTTACACCTTTCAAACTTCTGGTCACTTATAGCTTGAACTTGGATCAGTTTAATTGTCTGTTTATTTATTTTTAAATCATTATCGATGGGCCTATATGTTAGGAAACTATCTGTATTTTGTTTGAATTCGTTTACATACATTCAAATTAGCAAGAGTCGAAATTTAAAGAACCTAGAACCGATGAAATGCGTGAAAGCTGATAATTGCCTCATTTCTGGAGGTTGAATGCGAGGTTTTACATTGGATAATGACGAACATTATACATTTAGGGAAATAAAATAATGGTGGGGATCAGATGATCGTATCAAGTAAAGCAAAAATGTTGCATTAAATTAAATATCAAATATTTAATCTTGCATAATGGGCACATCCCTTTAAAAAAAACATCAACTTGGTTTATCACACAACATATCTCTTCAATTCGTGTTATCACCAAATTCCATATGTCATGACGTACTAAAATAGATCAGAAAGCCCCAAGAACTTGCTCCAGGGATTTCAATTTCTACCAAATTGTAGAAAAAATAACGAGATAAAATAAACCCGCACAAAGAGTGAGAGGGGCAAGGTCCCAATGAATGACACATGTCTCTTGTGAGAGCTAGGAAAACTTAATATTTATGACGTCATTCAGACCACCATAAATTTGGCAGGTTTGAAGTCCCCACTTCCCCCCTCCCCTTCCCTCAGGTTTACCCCCTCACCAATCGCTAGCATGTCTTTGTCTGCCGTGCGCAAGACTAGTGGGCGTTTTGCGAGCCTAATAGCAAATAGGAAATTGCAAAATGGCAGAGTTTTCATACGTTACCATTAAAATAATTTTGTCTTAATCTACACTGATCTCATTCGCCAGATCTTGTATGTCTTGAAAAGGGATGTGGCATTTTGTGTTGTTTTGTCCAAGCAAATCCGGTAAACATTGCTGACTCGAGATCTTTGAAATGTCTTCGACGTATTTAAGGTAGGACAACTTTGGTTAAAACTTCATAGGAAAGGAAATGAATTCACAATTTTTCTCACGAGATTATTATGAAATGGGATCCGTTAGTAACCTTATGAAAAATCTTAATTTACAATATGTTCATGGAAACACTGGAAACGATATGGAGCAGACAAGGTATAGGTTTCAAAGTTATTAACGGCTTTCCCCCATAATTTGTGTTTCTATAGAAGGTTACCATGACAACACAATATAATTCGAAAAACGATTTCCTAACTGAGGTTTTCTTTGTTTCATTTGATGTGTATATCAAATATATCATTATAAAATGGAAAAAACATACATCAACGAATCTCAAAGAACACAATTTGATAAGAAATTATTATATTTCATATAATGTTTTGAGAGTATCGGCAGCAGAACAACATGAAAATGATCACTCTGTATTTTCTGATATCTGTATTCATTTGGCTGCGAAGTGCAATCATAATAAAACCTTTTCAATTCAATTCAGATATACATTTTGTCATTTTTTATTTCATTATTTTAAAATGTTGTATACCTTTCGAAACTGATCAATGCGCTTCTTTGATCACTAAGTAACGTGCTACATAGAAATGGTGTAGGGATATTTTTTCCAAAGATCATGGTTAAAAATATCAGTCCATTTCTTTATTGAGACTCTCTATAGTTAGTAAATGAATGACAAGTTGCAGTACGAACTAGTTACAAGATGACAGATATCTCTATAAAGACTCACTTAATTTGAATCCTTAATTGAAACAGGTGGATTAGTATGACTTTGCATAAAACAAGCACAGAACAAAGAGACAGATATACACATCATCAACAATGTTGAAGTCGAACAGAAGTGGATAATTATACAATAACGACACGATGTTATTTCTGTAAGGGGAAAGAGATTGAAGCGAGAGATAACAAT
The DNA here is from genome assembly GCA_035222895.1 of Strongylocentrotus droebachiensis. Taxonomy (NCBI): domain Eukaryota; kingdom Metazoa; phylum Echinodermata; class Echinoidea; order Camarodonta; family Strongylocentrotidae; genus Strongylocentrotus; species Strongylocentrotus droebachiensis. Next base: position 155,664 of record JAVYIG010001966.1, read on the forward strand.
TAGTATGAGCATAATATTGAATGACGCATGTACGGACTGAAAGCTAATTCCCTCTTCAACTCTAGTCTTGTTATCGTCATTCCTTTCGTCTTACCTCATCGTTGAGAAAGTCTACGAGCTCTTTGTTTCAGCTGAGATGGATCAAGAGTATTAAAGTGTTATTGGAATAGTGTAAAGGGATTTCCTTAAATGACGAAATTGAAAGGATCATTAACGAGGATAAAGGAGGGAAACAGAAAAAGAAAATAACGGTAACGCGTTAACTAATTAGATGTAAAGATAGACGAATAGATAAATACCGTCGACAGACAGACAGATATATAGATCGACAGTCAGATAGATGGATAAATGCAGTCAGATAGAGAGATAGATATAATCAGTCAAATCGATAAATAAATAGATAGATAGGGAGGTAGGTGTGCAGATATATAGAGACAGATAGCTAAATAGATAGGTAGGCCTATACGGATAATAGACAAATGGAAGAAAAGATAGATATGTGGGTAGATAGATATGGAATGCATGTGAAAAGTGAGTGGAAATCTTCTTTTATACACATACATCATGTAAATAGTAACTTCTGCTAGCTTTAAAATTAAGTTATGTGAAGCTCCTCCTAAAATAACACATGAATAATGAACGTTATTTACTGATGATCAACTCAAATTATCTATATGATAGTTCTTTTTGTATTCGTTCCTCTTCTATTCATTTCATGCTATAATATAAAGTGCGGGCCCATTTTGTATTCAAAAGCTAGACTTGTTTTGTTTTTCAACACAGACTTTACTCCACTCAAGTGCATAAACATTATGACGCCTATATTAGAGTAATGTTTTTCTTAGTAATGTTCTTAATTTTTGTTCAGTGTCGAACATTAATGTCGCTGGTTCCTGAAATATTATGAGGTTTAATATCATTCAACATTCTGATAATTTTTTTCATTTCTGTAGGGGCCATTATATTATCTTACTTCTATTTTGTTAATCATTCACCCTCTCAATGCATTTCTTTGAAACAATAATTTCCTCTTCCAGAGTTTACTCATGTAGTTCGATTTGTTCCCTCTGGACGGACCCAACATTGAAGAAGAGAGAGGCGGAGAAAGAGACAGGCAGACAGGTGTAACGGGGTGAGGGAATGAGACAGAGAAAGAAAGACTGAAAGAAAGAAAGAATGAAAATAAAAGAAAGAAAGATGTCGGCAAATTAAAGAGAGATAACATAATAGATTACAAAACATAGGGATTTCTAAAGCGAGACAGAAAGGATAGAAGAGAGAGACCGACTGTCTCTCTAACCACCGGTCATTTTCCTGTCCGTCTGTCTTTATTTATTATTTGCTCTCTATTCTAAGCGCATAAAGGTAACTTTTGGAATTCTCTGAAACCTGTGACTCACTCTTATCTTGTCTCAACCTCACTCACTAACCTGTTCTATTTTTGAAACCCAAAAGAAGCCGAACTGTCTAAATACTTCACGCTGGAACGCTCATACCAAAAGTATCGAGCGTGACTATCACTCCTGCGGTTAGTCTTGGATCGTTCCATGTCATATGGACCAAAATATGGACCACACCCAAACAGGTGATAGACTTACAACAGGTAGAATGTAGTCTTAGTTGGGATCTAATTTTAAGTCCACATCCATGATCTAAGTGTGAGTAATTCTGATCAGTTTCAGATTATAACAAAAATGAAGTTCAACGACTACTTTCTGAAAGTTGACTGCTCAGGTTTGCTCCTTCGTTTGACACGGTGAGGCAATTGACATAAACATGTATGTGGTGTATCTCATTTGGAACGGTAGAATTATTCGTTGAAAATTATGCAAATAAATACACTACAAATTGAAACAACATTTTGAATAGAAACCTTTTTCCAATAGTCGTTCAATAACAGATAATGTTACAGAAAGTACTTTAATAGCAAATAAGAAATTGATGGGGAAACAATTCGAACCATCATTTTTTCCGACGAATTACCATCTTCACAGATTATGAAATGCATGCTACCAAATCATTTACATTAGTTTACATTGATTGATAATCATGATATCGACTCATAATTGCATCAGAGAAGACAATTTTCTATTGTTGTTTTCTTTGAAAAAGATTAAAGGCCCACTGCACTACTTATAGCTACTTGCGCCCTCTATATAACAAACCATGCCTAATCGGTGACCATTGGTCCCCCATGATCCTCTTTTTCTTATGTTAACTGAGAGCTGAGTTGATGAGATAACCACCTGTCCAGTGACCTTGCAGGGCAGTCTAATCCCTCCTGTAAACTATGGCAGATACGCTTTAAGATTACGATTGAGGTTTGCGTTTGTTTGTTTGTTTCTTTCTTTCTTTGTTTCTTTCTTCCTTTCTCTCCAAACCAAACAGCCAGTAATATTTATATGAATATGAATGATCAAGATAAATCAACGACTAACATCTATGGTGAATAGGCCTACTTACGAAAGCTTACAACGTGCATAACGTTGCAACATTTCGCTCACGGTCACATGATGTGTCACGTGACGTAGTTCCGGAATCCCACCGACCTCACTCAAAAGAGCTCATCCATCCAGCCTGTCAAGTCCACAGTGTGCGTTCATGACGTGATGTTACACAAGTTCCGTTCGACTTTTCTATTGACGTAAGTAAATCACTTTGGAAAATCCACTGTCGTAAACACCGTATTCCTCCTTATTATCACTTTAGAATATACAAACAAATTTACTTTGAAACAGCTGAATGCCTCTTTAAATTACTATAGAGCAAACACGCAAACAAACAAACAATGTATTATAATAAAAACACCGACAGCAGCAAATGATTTCGACCGCCATTTCCGATTTCAGCTGGTGACGAAAATCATTTCAAAATAAATATCAGATTTTTCTGTATGACTCATCAGCTACATAAAATATGGATTTTTTCTTCACATCTTTCCAATATTGGTCCGGTTAAGCACTGCTTAAGATGCCAACCTTTTGTTATTCTTTATTTATTTAGGTTTTATTTCCACTTTAACTGCATATGAAAAGAATTTACAAAGTAATGCATATACAAAGTAACAAAACATATAAATACATTCGATAGATAGGTGGTTTTAAAACGATAAAAATCATTTTATGCAAGTCATTAAATACAAAGGATGCTAACTTTAATGAGGAGGCAACCTTAGAATAAGGTTCCCTTGAACAAAGTGATCACGGGACTTTTGAACTATCTTGTGAAACTCAACTCCTCTCGGATAAGTTACATTCATTTCTGCTTTAGGTGTAAGAGAATATTGGGGAATTTAGGCCGATAAAATTGTTAATGATGCATTTCGTAAATATCATTGTAGTTCTTGCAACAATTTTGTCTTTTCGGACTTTCACTTTAAAATCACTAGATTGTGATGTCCTTTTGGTCGGTTCTGGAACATGGTCAACATTTTATTTTCGTTTATGTTTTGATTGTGAAACAAAGAAAAAATAGGCAACTGATTAATTGCACGTAACTAGGCAAACAGTGCGTATTCATGTTCCTGCACGCATACAAATGTATTGTTTCATTTGAAAATACAAAGTTTAAAACAAAATTTTAGAAATGCTTGGTAATCTATATTTCGTTAATCACTGGTCACGGGAATCTGTGTCGTACTTGTTTTGCAAGAGTTCCGACGAAGAGTTTGAATTACAAATTTCCTGAAAAACACAAAAAATATCATCAACTCTTATCAATCGTATAGTCAATTTGAAGGACATCACGACTCGCATGCAAAACAAAAAAGAGAGAAAAGAAAAATGAAATTCGACGATTCATTACACGTATTCAGCAATATTTCCCCCTCTAAATTTGTTATTTTTAGAACCGTTCTAGGGTTACGTAAATGCACCTCGGGATAAATAAAGTTTTAGCAAATCGTGACATGTCGTCATCGCTGAATTATTTCTCAAATGACGTCATAACATCACGTGCGATTCTTCTTTGTTTTAGACTATCGTTGACTAGACTGTGGGATGTACTTTAAAATTATAGTAATGACTTAAAGAGAAGGTTGAGTTCTGGGGAGAGGTGAAAAATAATTTGTGAGCGTTATCATTGTTATTATTCAAGTGTGGAAGAACATCAGTGAAAAAATATTCCTTGAAAAGCATGGCTCTTCAAATGACTTTATATTCTAAATATGACTTGTAACAGCTTAAAAATAAGGCCCGATTTGTATGCCACATGTTTGTGTAGTCCCATCTTTCTGTGTACAGTGCTTGTTACTTTACCTAGACAGTGCCAAATTTCTTATCATTTTGGTGATTGCGAAACCTTGCAGTACACACCAACACATGATCAACGTTTCTGATCGAGTCCACACCTTTTCTTTCACAATGCAATCGCATGACCAGAACTCAACTTTATCTTTAAAGATACATTTTGATTATTGTTGTTTTGACACTTGGTTTGTGCAAGATCTTATACAGTTACTATTTCAGATAATGCACTGTAAATCTTGATAGCAAAATAAAATAAAAATGAATTAAAAAATTATAGGTAAATGATAAACCCAGAGAATAGTTACGTATGTTTGAATGTCGAAATTTCTAAACAATTTTGAATTTCAATATTCATTCAGAGACTTACTTTACCGCCCCCACCCGCAACCTTATAACATATCGTTACCCTCTAACTTTGTATATTGTTAGAGGTGAATTGTTCTTTTAGTATTATCAAATGTAATTCTATTATGCGAGAACTCAGAATATCCAAATGAGAAGCTATTGGCGTACAATTACAGTTGTCTAACATAATCTGCATCTTAAGTAGCATAATACATACAAATTCTTTCCCCCCTTTTTTCCATCGTTTATTAATTGAATAATACAAATAAAACATACAATTGTAATGATTACAAAGAAAAACACTATAGTTTTATTATACGTTTTGAACATAATAAATTTTGTCCCAAAGGTGATACTTTTCAACATCAGCTCTCCATAATATGTCCTAGATACATTTCGAATACGTTTGTAAAGTGACATTTTCTTTTTTGTGTATATAAAACTTAAGAAGCTAAACTTCATATTAACTTTTTAAAATTTATATGATCATATTAATTGCCTAAAATTATATCACTGTAATCAATTTTTTTCATTGCCAATATTACTTCTGTTTTTCTGAGAAAAAATAAGAAATTTGTAGTCGTAGTTTCCCCAATATACTCTATGATTCCGACATTAAACTATCGTAAGTATCTAATTACGTCAATTGAAGGAGAAAAAAAATCTTCCCTTAATCATTAATCTCTTGTCATTCAAATTCTATATACTTTCATACCAAGTATGATAATAAGAGAGAATTTTTTTCAACGAATGACATTTCCAAAGTTGAACGTGACAACATAGACAAGCACATAAAGTAACAACATTATGTTGTTAATTGATTCATACAATCTTCAACTATTCTACTTGACAAGTCGTCTTGACTGTTTACTGAGAGTATCTTTGGAGAAGTAATATTTGAAGCTCGTAATGTTGAATACAGCCAGGTACCCATTTCTTTTGACACCAAGAGCAAAGATTTGGTGATTGGTACCCATTAAATTCTCGTGTATACATTATATGATATTTTACAAAACAATACCGCCCAGGTTGAAACAATTAGAAAGGTAGTCTTTTATTAATGTGGTATAATGTCCATTTGGTCGTTATAGCGAGCGTAACATGCTAATAATGTACAGTCAACAACTAAATTAATGATACCCTTACCAAGTTTTGTAATAATATATGGAAAAATAATTTGTCCCGATTTATATAGAGAATGTGACAAGCGTAAAGTATTCAACTAATTAGAGTCACAAAAACAAACAAACAAATAAATAAACATCAAAATTGTTTTACAAGGGGTATGAATAATTAGTTGTCAATTGTATATCGTCTGTTTAGAGCCAGAAGTGCATTTACTCATATACATTTACACAAATTTAACAATCTACTGGCTCTGAACAGACAAAATATTTATTTTAATGATAATGAATGATAATGAAAATTGATGTAGAGCATTTAGTTGAAGAGGCGATGTGATTAAGGTTGTGAAGACTCGTTCAAATGAAAACGTAAAATATAAAGGAACCTGAAAAATTACCTGATATTAGTAAAAATCCATTATATCCTTGTATACGTTATACACTCTACTTATATAGGTTCCTCGAAAATTAAATTGTATCTTTTAATAATATATTCTCTTGCTCTCTCTCTCCCTCTTTCTCTCTCAGTTCCCTTTTCTCTCTCCCATTCTCCCTCTCTCATTTCATCTCCTTTACTAGTATATTCTCTAATTTCTCATATCTCTCAATCTGTCTCTGTCTGTCTTCATCTATCTTTATCTTTCTTCCCTAGGCTTTTCTCTCTCCTATTCTCTCTCTTTCTCTTTCTCTCTCTCTCTCTCTCTCTCTCTCTCTCTTCCATTTTCTCTCTCCCATTCTCTCTCTATCTCTCTTCCCTTTTCTCTCTCTCTCTCTCTCTTTTCATCTCCTTTACTATAGTTATCATTTTCTCTCTCACAGCCTCGTTCTCCTACCATGCCCATACACTTTCCTTCATTCTTGTATAAGCTCCCCCTTAAGTCTCCTTTTGACTCCCTCTCTGTATTCACAAACGGAATCGTCTATTGACTTTTAATGTAAATTCTCCCGATGAAGACCTTTTTTCCTATACTGAATAGTGCAATGACTTCATAGGATTGGCAGAGTGTGAATAACATGAAATCACTGGCTGTTCCATACCTCCAGTTCTATTATTGGCATTGCTTGATTGCCGGTAAATTCATCTTGTTCAATTAACTTTCACTGGCGTCATGTTATCATCACCGAATATTACTTTCACCTGATTTCCCATAATCTGCACAATCCCCCTTTAACTAAAAATATTATCCTGAATATTTATTTTATCGCATTAAAAAAAAAAATCTTGTCCGAACTCGAATTGTGTTATAGAGTGGGTGTATAAAATGAAACATAACTTGCCAGATAACGTGCTAGAATTTTCTTTGTCCTACAGAAGTAATAAAAACTACACAAAAAAAGTCAGGAAGTTTTCAACGCCAAATACAACATGTGGGCGGGCTCCTGGAAGATGACGTCATCGTGATTGACATGCCCTTTGGCAAGATGTCTATCAGAGCTGAGCGCGCGAGCAAAGCGACAGCAAATCGTTGAAAATCGCATCAAGAAAAAACGCGCGAATAGAATTTCACACATGAATTGCAAAATACGAATCTTGCGAGGCGTTAAGAAAAAGTGTAAAATAAGACGACGGAGTTAGTGTTTTCTTTCCTCTTTTTTTCCTTCTTTGATGATCGTTGAATATGGAAAGAGGCAGCTGAGAATACACCAACGTCAAGATCGCGGAAAACAAAATAGAAATGAAGCTACAGTTGGTGAAACAAAATAGTACACTTACTACAGTGGAAACATTGAGAGAAGGATATTATAATGATTGAAGGAAGGAGAAATGGGGAAAGAGAGAAAGGTGAAGGGATGGAGAAATAGAGAAAATTGAGTGACAGAAAAATAAAAGGAAGATAAGGATAGAATGGTGATGTTAAAAGTAGAGAGAGGCGATGTGAAATGATGGAACGGATTTATAAGACTTCAGGATATGGTGAGACATTATGTGATGAAAGAGGCATACAAAATAATGGAGAGAACTGAAAGCAAGAGGAAGAGTGAGAGAGCAAGAGCAAGGGAGAGAGAGAGAGAGAGAGAGAAAGAGAGAGAGAGAGAGAAAGAGAAAGAGAGAGAGAGAGAGAGAGAGAAAGAGAAAGAGAGAGAGAGTGTGATGGGGGGGGGGGCGGAAAAACGATGAGGGGAGATGAATTCAAAGAAAATGATGTACATGAAAGTATTTTTTAATGATGCACAAAAAGTTGAGCAAAGCCATAACGTGGAAAATGGAAAAGTCAGTATTTGCGCATTATTTTATTATAGGCTATCATAACTTTTTTTATTTTTTATTTTTTTATTTTTTTATTTTAATATGTGTTTATTAAGAAATCAAATCATAACATATACAAACTTTGTTTGGTCATAGCCAGATATTAGGCAAATAAAAACCGACAGAGTCTAAACAGAACGGTACAGTATACACGAGGAATAAAAAGAAAGGGTTTATTGATTCTTGAAATAAAACAACAATCGTTGTATGAAATCATAGAATGGCTTCACGTGATCGCTTATAATTTTGGCGGATCTGGGATTTTCAAAAGAGGGGGCGTGGGAAGTTTATACATGCGTGCTTATGGGAGCTGGTTGGTCAATGATTAAAGGATGGGTTAATAATTGCACCATGCACTCCCGCGCCTCCTCTCCGGATCCTCCCCTATCCCCGTTATCCGTATTTTCTTTCGATGCCACGCCCCCACAAAATATGAATACTTGAACCGGTGCCTTGTTATCATGTTTCATGTCGTCTTGTATTTGTTTACATGGTCAATATTATGTGCCTATATCAAACAAATCATATATTGCATGGAATAAACTATTAAAACGAAAAGTGTTATCATCATCAATAAGGATACAAAAAAGTAATATTTAGTGATAAACATCGATGTGGTATATAAAGTGTATATTGACGTATTGTATTTCATAGGTTTATGCTAATTGGTCCTTTTCTGGGAGGGGGTCTAAAACGTACATGTTCATCTCAATGCTATCAGAGTTTTTCAGAATTTATGTCTAGATTCAATTGAGAAAAAAAATACAAAAATATCAACTTGTCTGCTTCCAAAGTCAAATGATTGCCTAATAACTAGCTCATTTATTTATTTATATATTTATTATCCATTTGGCAAATTGACATAGGCTACATCGGGATAAAACAATACATTCATGCACGAAAGGGGAAAATGATTGAAAACACTAGCTGTGCTAGCTAGCTTGTGGCAGATATGAAATCACATTTAAACTACGAATATTATATGTTCAAAATCCGTTTCCATTAAACCGTTTTACGTGGGAAACTATAACCAAGCTTCGTTTAACTGATAAAATACTGTACATTCGTATAAACATTTTGAATCGAATTTCGTTGTCTAATTTTAATTTAGAATAATACGATTCTGTTTTTGATAGAAGCTTGACTTTCCTGCTTCCTAAGCATTCAATGTTTCAAACGGTGGCCTAAATTAATCAGCTTGTGACTAATCGGACATAGTGATTGACATATTAAACTTTAATAATATTCATATCCGTTTCCAGAAACCTGTTTAAAGTGGGATACTATACCCGATATTTGTTTCAATGGTAAAATACTTCACTTTCTCACCCAAGGTCTAACTTTTGGTGGTTCACCACCTAGCACCAGGATGCGGATGTAGGACAAACATAGTTCCTTTACTAGCTCACAAAGACTACTTATTCCAATAAAAAGAAAAAGGGACACTGCATGCACCTTTTTTAATTTTTGCCTTATTATTACTTTTTTAATCAATATTAATCAATTTTGATATTTCTAGCAAAGGAAGTGAGATCGGATATTATAAGGTCAAATGAAGATTTCTAAGTAATACGGAACCTGAACCTCCGATCGTCGATTTGGATGCAATCGTGTGGTGTCAGACTGTCTACTATACGAATCGATAATGATATCATCTTATTTTATTATTATTTTAGGACTTTCTTTTCGCCAGCATGATGGAAATACAGTGCCCCTTGTATGGTAAAATAAAAACGGTTACAAGGAATTAGAATATTTTCTAGTTTAGAAGGAAAGCAAACTCCCTTTACATTTCAAAAAGTGGAGAATCGATCTTGGTGTTTAGTGTATACACTTCTTTATCTACAATGCTGCCTTGTGTAATTCTGTAAGCAGTTTGGATTTTTTGTTTTGATTATGTATTTTTTGTTGATTGTTGATCAATAAAGACTTAAAGGAGAAACACACACAATATAAACCAGTTTATTAAATTATTTCTTAGATATTTGGGATTTTAGAACCCGTTCGTGATATATCATGTTCAAGACCAATATTTGAGCATATTGCATGTTGCTATGTCATGTAAACCTCGGACAAGCGTTCGTTTAATCTACTGCAAAAAAAAATGAGTTAAAAACATATATATCATACAACATTGTTTATTTCGATAACCATAGCAAATAATTATCATACAACATTGTTTATTTCGATAACCATGGCAAATAATTATCATATAAGATATCATTCTCTTAAATTATTTAGAAATTACTATTTTAGATTGTTTGGATTACCCCCAGAGGTGAAGAAAAATATTTACAAATATTTCGTATTGGTTAATATTTACAGAATAATTATAATTCTCTTCGACAAAAGCAAATACGAATGCTGACGTGATATAAAAACTAATTTATATTTTGTCCTCTGGTATGGTGTCGATTTTCATTTATATATTACGATCTCATGATGAAAATATCCATATAATGGGCAATATGCATTTAAAATGCATGTATTGTATAATGATTGCAATTAGACTAAAACATCGCCAACCACAACGCCAAACCACATACACTATCCGCATTAGTAATAATATCAGCAAAGCTAGAGCAAATAAAAGAAATCTTAAAAAAATAAGAACAACAGCAGCAAAAAGAACAGCAACCCCAGTGGCAATGGACTGTTGCCGGGGATACAGAGATAATTATTTGCCCCGTCCCCGATGTAATGGCAGTGAGAGGGTGAGAGAGTGAGAGAGAGAGAGAGAGAGGGGGAGGGGGCGAGAGGGGGAGAGGGGGGAATGAGGGTGAGAGGGGTGGAATAGAGGGAAGACGAAAGGGAGAGGGAAGACAATTTGAAAATAAGATGAAAGGAAACTTTTCCATCGGTAGCGGTTCTACAGGGGGCTGGGGATTAGACCCAAATTTAGTTAAACTTCCGCTCCCCACTGCTCCCTCCCTCCAAATATAAATAAATAGAATAGTAATAATTAATTTTAAAAAATTATCTCTCTCTCTCTCTCTCCCTCTCTCACCCTTCCCCTCTCTCTCTCTCTCTCTCTCTCTTTCTCTCACTCACCCCTCCCCCTCTCTCTCCCCCTCTCACTATAATTATGCCCCTAGCTGTATATATATTCTTCCTTTCCTCTTACAAGACGTGCACTATACTTCAGTCATTCAACCATTTAAAAAAAACCTATATCCTTTTAATATCCTTGTATATCTTGAGGAAATGAAATTCGACTATCTTTTATTATGTTTATGTTCATGCGTCCTTTTCCCCATTATCAAAGCAAGGGACTTTGTTTATCTATGCAATTTTCCCCATTCGAATTAAAAATCAAACCATCTTGTCGAATAACAATTTATGGTGTAGTTTTCACCCATTATATCACTTTTTATACGGCAAATATTTGGATCTTATACTTAATAATAAGATTATGTTCCTTTCTAAATACGACCAGAATGCTTGCCATAGTAATAACGTCCCTGATACGACAGTGGCACATCAAAGCCTTGATCTATATAAAGAATATAATATTACTTCATAATTATCGTGAGTAGCCTTTGACAAAAATTGAGTGGTGTTATTAGCTTCACCATATCATAATCATGTATAAAACGCCGTTAATGTAATGGCATCAGCCTATTGTCATTTTAATAGCTATCGTGACTGCATTTTAATATACAACTTGCATAGTGTTTACGTTGAGTTTCAAGTTGAAAGATCAAAGACTATGTTCATACTCTATTAGAAAGAATAACATATTTATGCACTATAATAAGAAATACGTGTACTTGTTAATGGCGGATCCAGGATTCTAATGAAGGACCTGCTATGAAAAACAAGGACAACTATAATTATTATAGGGACATTTTATTTGTTGGACGAAAGTGCAGAGGTACCTCCCCCACCCCCACCGGACACACCCTCCCCCTGCTAAGCAAGTAGAGAGAGAAAGAAAAGGGAAAAAACGCAGACGTACATGTACCTCCCCCCCCCCTCCCAACCCAACCCACCAGAAACACCCTCTCTCTGCTGAGTTAATAGAGAGAGGGAGCGTACTTTCCATTTTTTTGAAATTGTGTAGGAAGGAAGAAAGGTACCTGGGTACAGTAATGGCGTTATAGTCAATATACCAAAATAATTCCTGCGGTCAATGCTTGATTTTCAATAGGTAAACGCATGAATAAGGTGTTTACCCAATAATCATCTAAAACAAAATTTCACTAAATAATTATTGTTAACCATTTACATGCAACGATAACTTTTACTGAAGTAAACGTCGATTCCAAACATGAAATTACTCCATTCAGTCATTTTTTCAAAAATTGAAACATAAGGATTGGATTGTTGAATAAACAAGACCAAGTTAGCTGAAGTATAGCCACTTGATTTTCCCCAACCTGACGCAATACCTTTAATGTATCTAGTTTCAATCACTACACATTAAAAGCAATTAATTTTTGTTTGTTCCCGGTGTAAATGTTACCATCCAATCAGGTTGTTTCATTTTTTCTCATTGACAGTCTACTTTTGAAAATATAACCGTTTTCTCGACAAGAAGGTAAATGACTCTAATAAATATAATTATGAACATGGATTTGAATACCATAACTATATTCAATCCATTTGGCATGTTCAGGATCAGTGGCGTAGAAACGGGGTGACATGGGGAGACTTGTCACCCCCCCCCCCCCCCTCATGACGAGTGGTAAAAAAGAGAAGAAAAAAAGAAAAAATAAATGGCGAGAAAAGAAAGAAAGGCAAAGGGAGACGGGTAAAAGGACGAAAAGTAGGGAAGACGCCTAGCCGAATTCTCACACCTTTTCCCAAATCAGTATAGCCTTGTCAGTTCACCTTTCATTTTCTGAGTAGGGCCGGTGCCCCCCGATCGTTACAGTGCCCCGGTAATAGGCGGAGTCGCGCTACGCCACTGCTCGGAATGTTTGATTTTAAAAATTGCGCATTTAAATTTGCATCCGTCCTGAAAAGTATTTTTCATTAATGTCCTTTACTTATGTATACTCATTAAATCTGTGTGCGCATGCATGCTATCACTTGTTGCTCGTGATAATGCTCTTTACAGGTAGTTACTTGAAAGGTTTCATGCTGTTTGATCATGTGATAATATTTATAGGTCATCTCATATGGCTGAATGGCGTGTTACTTGAGTTCTTAGAAATGAAGTCTTCAGCAAAGTGATTTATGTTTCAGGTGTTCAAGGTAATTTCCTCCTACTTTTATTCTTCATTCTTCATCTGCATACATTCAGTTTACAAAAATACAGTAGTAGGAACTATGTCTAGTGGTTATCCAGAAATTGCTTTTTACAAATGTTACATCTACATGAACATAGGTGATCCTGCCACCCCCCCCCCCTTTTTTTGGGGGGGGGGGGTGGACAGTCTGTCAGTAACGCTTGGTGATGAGTTGTATCATGCTTTAAGACCTATATGTTCCTTTTTTTTTTTTAAAGACACGAAACAACCGGATTCATAAGTTCTGTCAGTTCTTCATTATTACTTACCGCTGAAAATCGTCCTCAAAACACTATTTAAATTCGCTATACCAAATATTCTGTGATTGAGTTGGATCGGATTGGATTAGAAAAATACAATAAAAAGAAATTCTATCCAAGTTTATTACCATCATTGTTCATGGGTAGTTAAGTGAATATTTCCCCTACGTAAGCCAGTGCAGTCAATAACACGTGCATGTAGTCTGTCACATGTATCCGCTACCCACTCGCAGGCACCCAAAATACCGTCTCTAAACGCCAAACTCATATAGGGAAGGTCGTCTGAAATACTGACGGATATTAGCAAGTTTTAGGTATCGAAAAGTGCATGACTTTGACATAGAGATATCATTGACAATGGCGGGCCGGGGGTGGCAGGGGTCCGAGAACCTAAAGCAAAAATGTGAACCCCATTTTGTTGATGCTGCAGTGATTTTATTTGCATACTTGTTTGCGACACAATAATGACAATGTGCACAAGCTGTCTATTCCATGAGGTCTGGGATCAAAATCCTACTATGGCACAAACGTCTTTAGGTATAGGCTTAACATTGAATCTTCATTGTCGCTCTCGATCCACCCAGGTAAAGTAAATGCATACCCGGCAAGAACTCTTATAAAATGTTAGCAACAAAAATGTAATACCTGACAAATGTTAAAGTACCTTTATTTTGCTTGTTTAGGACTCTAGACACATTTTGCTCCCTCCCCCCCCCCCCACCCCACCCCCGAAAATAGACAATCCGGATCCCCCACTAATTCGGATCACTTTCATGATTTTAATAAGATTCAGTTGATGCGTCATATTTTAAATGAATAAAACTGTATCATAATTTGTTCGGCCATATGCTACATGATTGCTACAATTTTCAGTCTTCATTATTGTCAGAGAACAGCTGCACATATTTTATAGTATCATCATAATTATCGTTGTGATTTAAGCAAATCATCGTAAAGTAAATGCATGTATAAATAAATAAAAGATATAAACCTTCATATTTAACTATCATTCTGAGTGTCCACACTTATTCGAAAAGAGAGTAAAAGTCCATGAAGAATACAACGTAATAGTTACTTTCAATTTGTTTGTCCATGTTATACTTTAATCTCAAAGCCATTACTAAATAATATTCAGCTCCTTGATTCTCTATAGTAAAACTCAATTGAATCATTTAAATAGATTTATCAGGATCATAAAATTCGCTCATTATTAATGCGCCACTTTGTATAATCCCCCTTGCTTTAAAAAAAAGTACCTTGATGTGACAGGTATTGCATAATTTCAGAAAAGCAATATTTGTAAATTGATAACGTATAATATAGTGAAGAAGTAACAGTTCTTAACGTGTTCACTATTTACAAAAATGAGTTTGTAATAATCCATATTCCTTTATCGTTTTTGAAAATTCATAAAATGCAAACAAAACGAAACGCTCTATACATCGCTGTAACAATTAAGTACACTCTTGAAATTCTAACGGCTATAAATTATTCTTGCGCCGCATGCCTCGATCAGAAAACCAAATGTCCTAGTCCGGTGCTTGTCTCAATGAAGCTTTTTTTTTATACTTGACATGGTTTCATATTTTTATTAAAGAAAACATGCAGGACAAAGATAACATTGACAAAGGATATGGAATAAAAACAGGAACAAGGAAAACAAAGCATATTAGGATAGGCCTTGTTGGAAAACAAATCTCAGTGTAAGACTCAATGATAATAATATTCCCCCCTTTTCATCCTTCTCTATTTATGGAAACCCAACAACTAGCTGGCTACATAATCAAAAGTGTAGCAGCAGGATATATAGGGGATATCGAATGGCAAAATAAGGGGAAGGGGAAAGGAAAGGAAATGAGAGAGAGAGAGAGAGAGAGAGAGAGAGAGAGAGAGGGGGAGAGAGAGAGAGAGAGAGAAAGGCTACGTGTAAAGCATAAGAGACAATACGACACCATCCCCTCCTTCTCTCGCATGTTTATCATGACTATGTGGTCGAGTGGTTAAAGGCGCTTAACTTCGAGATGCGAAGGTCGAGGGTTCGAATCCCAACACGGCACTAATATCCTTTGGCAAGATATTAACCTGCACTTGCTACTCTCCACCCAGGTGTTAAATGGGTACCCGGTAGGATGCGACCGTCATTGTTGGTCAAACAGTTTTTGAGCGTCATGTAACGCCTGGCTGGAATGCTCCCCAGGGAGAGTGGAGATTGTGCACACATTGTGTGCGGGCAAGCACTGAATCCAATGACCGGGGTAATAGTATATTTGTTAAAGGTATTACAAAGTTTTGGTACGGGGTCATGAATTTGGTTCAAATTAACATATTGGAAGTATGTGCGTTCCTACAATACTCATTGATCGTTTTCGCGGTTGAAATCGAGTCTAAAGTTATGAAATTATAAATAATAAACTCTTTATGTTGTATAGCTCCCTCTCAAGGTCAAGATATTAATTTAGCTATGAAACAATGTTTCTTGACTAAAATCGACCGATTAGCTATTCCCGTTTGGAAATTATATATCACAACTACATATTCTGAGGTTTTCATGGTCGCAGCTACCATTGTACGGCCGTAGGCGCTATTTGAAATTTATCAAAATTTACCGGGAGCACCGGTAAATTTTTATATTTAAATTTTCTCGAAAACAGAAGTGTTTTAGGGGCTAGTTTTTTTAGTGCTTATAATACATCCACAGGGGCATCCAAATATATCAAAATTATAAAGATTCACTATCCACCCAATTTTCAAAATTTCCCAAAACTTTGTATTACCTTTAAGCGCTATATACAAATTAAATATTATTATTATTAATATTATTAACCCACGTAGCACCCCTACGATACAAGTGTCCTTGCAATGACTGGACCATTGCTACCTCACTCTACAAAGTAATCGGCGAATAGCTCTGGATTTGCCTGAATACAACTTAAAACAAAATAACATTGCATTGAGAAAATGTAACAAAAAAAATCAGGATGTTAAAGTAGAATTAATTTTCGAAATGTCAAAAAGCGATGGAGCAAAAATATGGAGAATATTTCAAATGGGTTTGCCCTCTATATCTCGAATACTATAGCTGAAATGATCATCTCTAGTACTAACCTATTCACCCCATCCCAAATTTTGGACTTTGTGTAAGGGTCCATAATACTAGGGTCGTGCGTAATGGTGGTGATATCGGTGCTCTTCATCTCTGAAGAGAAAACATTTTTGGGGAGCGGGGGTGATGGAGGGGGAGGGGGCATCAAACCAGGTTTCTTATATCTATGGTAATTGCTCGTTTTGTTCTACTTCAATATGAAGAGACAAGCGGCCATATCAGGCTTGTATTTTGTAGCTTTTATGAACAAGTTTGATGCTGACAATAATGATCAATTCGTTGTAGTTGTGTTTTAGAACTTCAAATAGAAGACATGCAGTTTGGCCTCGAAAATGTGGATATACCGAAGACAATAATCGTGTATATACTTTGCCGTTTCAGAAATGATGATGTGACATTGCTTGTGAAGATGTAAATGTTTATAGGAGGTAACCTATCATGATTGTGTCTATAATTCTAACTTGCTCGGAGTTTTTTTTTAGAAACCCTGGGATAGTTATTTTGAGGGCTATGGTTGGAGACAGCTCAATGGTTCAATCAGCTGCCTATACTTTATGATGAGAAGGCGGAATTTTCTCTTATATCCTTTATCTTGCGTTTCATAATTTTGGTCATGTGTTCAATACAACAGGATCCGATCTCACATTTTTCAAACTAAAAATATGAACCCACCAATGAGAGTGTTAGGTTTTAAACATGCCATACAGGCAAGCTTTGTCACTTGAAAGTCTGATCCGGTATGATGTAGGTAAGTCATTGACAATATTCAAGGAACAATAACAGGCAATGCATTCATTTTCCAAACGACAGCTTTATCATGATTGCGTGCGTTTGGGAGTGCTATGTCATTCAAAATATAATCGAGAATTCAGAAATTGCAAATTTCATATCATTTCATATCAATAATACGAAAGTACCATTATGATTCTGAAAACTATATGCCTATCAAAATGATTTTCGCTTAGTTGAGAAGACCAGACGATCTATTTCTGTGCTGAAAAAATGTTGATCACAATCTTGAATAACTGTATTAAATTTAACCTAATTATCCACCTTAATGAAATAGCGGAAAATGTCCAGTAATTGGACGGTCAATATTATAGCAACATCATATTACAATCAAAACTACTATTTCTATTCGTCATACTTTACGGCATATCTAATTGATTGATAGTATATAATCACATAAGTCATAACGTAGCTTGTGAACCGCAAAACCATGTGCTACTTGGCCTTTGTAATGCTATCAGGTATACTTTCTGTTGATGCTTCTCCTCGTATACAATGTATACACACTGGTCATTCATAAAATTTGTCTACGGTACTTGGTATTATAGTGTGACGTCACAGTGGGTTCGTGGAAAAAGAGGCGGAGCCTGCGACATCCCCGCCCACTAAGCAGCGTGCGTTCCGTGCACGTACAACATGCAGTGAGTGAACTCACCGCTCAGCTCACTCAGAGTTCGTTCACATTTTGCATCAGTGTAGCATTGGCGCTGTGTGAGTCATTTTATTGAAAACAAGGATCTCGCACTTGTCCACATGTATACCGTGGCTCGCTGTAAATTCGCACCTACGATCACTATCACAATTTCGGCTCTCATGCTGCTACTACAAGCAGATTTACCGTTTGGGGGACGTTTAAAAACCCTCGCGATTATTTACTAGCGTACATTTGGCTTAGGTTTTTATTTGGAACGCTTATAAACTGGTGACCACAATTTGGTGAACCATTTGCCTTCAATGACACCGTGCGATTCGGTTCAAAATATTATATTTTTGTTCGCATAATATTCTCGGGCGGTCTTATCTAATACCACCGCTACTACATTGCTTGCTCCTGATAAACTTTTTTTCTTCGGTGTTGCTACCAAGAACGTGTGTGGAACATTTACCAACGCTTTGCGGTTTTGAGGTGTGGTTTGAGTATCTATTCAACATCGCCTGGCCCAGTCAGGGTTTCCGAAAAGAAATCTGAAATCATTTTTTCCCGCCCTTTCATCTGGATACAAACCACTCGCGTGGTAGAAACCCCACTCCGCATCAATGCATATTACTGACGTTAACGTTGATCATCTTCTGTCATCCACTGCTCCACTGGCGAACCACCCCAGCAAGGACCCGGTACGGAGGAACAACCTACATAACAGTTATAAGATGGCCGAAGGGGGCCAGAGGAATAAGGCCTCATCCGTCTTCAAAGGAGGAGAACGGTCTATTGTGGACGCTTTATCGGAGTATCCCGGGGAGTTGGTGAAGACAGAGAGTCCTAACTTTGCCTGCTCTGTGCTCCCGAATCACTGGAGGTGCAATAAGAGTTTGCCCGTGGCTTTCAAAGTTGTTTCCCTGGGAGAGACCAAGGATGGAACGATGGTGACGATCGCAGCAGGGAACGATGAAAACTACTGCGCTGAATTGAAAAACAACACAGCAGTTATGAAGAACCAAGTGGCTCGTTTTAATGACCTGCGTTTCGTTGGACGATCGGGTCGAGGTAAGTTGGAAAATTAATTTGATATTAATATATTCGGACCATATGTACACCCGTCGTGTAGTGCGAGATGGTAAGAGGACCGCCGCTGTTCGAGGCGAGCTTTCACTCTTGGCTCCCGAAACTTGGCGATCACGTTTGTATGCATTATGATTGTGTGGCTTCATACCAATGCGTGAATCATGCACTTGTCTTTATGTTTAAAAAAATTCTTTCATCATGAATTTCGGTAGCCATGACAGAGTGTAACCTTGAAATACTTTGTCAGTCACTTTATGGCATAGTCAAATAATAGTTAGAATCACCGGAAATAATTACGTGTGTATGCGTAACTGTTTGATCAACAAAGTTAATTCAATGAATGGTCTTTGATTTTAGCATGCGTGGGTAGGAAGAAAACGATCGGTGAGCAATGCGTATGCAGCATTATTTGTACACCGCGCTAGCCCTGCAATAAGGGTCCCAAAATTTACTTGGAATTGTCGCCCACGCGTCAAAATTTCTCCTTAAATCGTCTTATTTTCTAAATGATGACATGTCATAAGATCTCTTAAAACTGTGTTTTTGAGTAGATAACACCTTAGGAAGTTATTAGAGGGACTTATATTTCCGAGAAATCGATCTGACGATGAAGAAAAAGAAAGACATTCGATCGGGTTAATTTCATGGGTTCCTCCGTGTTTTGTTTCAATGATACCGCCTGGAGTTCCGGCGTAGCAGACTGTGGGCGATCCGTCTGAACCGCCGATCAATATGATTTATTCATGATCCTCTTATCAACCTTATAAAATTGTGAATTATTTTCATGACAAAGAACTAAATTTCATGGATGACCTGTGAATATGGGGAGATAATGATGTGATCACTTTTTCTTTTGTTTTACCCATGGTTACTCAGTAGTATCATGCTTTTAGATAAAAGATATATTCAAGGAAATTTGTTTGGTCTATATTATATCATATTTCATTCATTTTCATGTCTTCATGTCATTTTTTTCCTCCAACTTTGAATATAGCTATCATTGATGTAAATAATGCTTTATTCATATGCAAAGAGTTGGAGATTTATGTATGGGAATTATTTGTGTTATAACCTATTGAATCATGTAGAATTATAAGGCCTAGAAATTATGCTTTAATAAGTTGTATTAATATGGACCACATCATGATGAATACTAATAGAAACAAATACATAATTTTTTTGATGAGATTAAATTAAATATCAACAAATTTTAAAGGAGATTCATATATAGATGAATAATGCAGAGTGATATATATTTTTTTTTATACATTTTAATGGTTTGAAAGCCTCTGTTCGAGATGAATAGTGTTCACTCATCTTGGTATATAAAGAGCGTGTTTCACATGATGGCACAATGTATTATTTGCAAGGAAACTGAAGAAATTTCATTGTATTTAGAAATGAGAAATTCAAAGTTATAAAAGTACAATTTTGGGTTTCTAAGTGAACAGAATTAAAACTTAGCATATCTTACTGTAAATTAACAAGAGCTTTGTCTACACAGTAGTACTGTACTTAATGGTAGTCCTTGCAGTTATTGCATCACCTACCATCCAAGTATAGCCTAGGATTAGCTGCCAAAGGGATTACCCAACCAAGTACCAAGTACCAAGAATATGGAAACAAATCAATAAACACAATTGTAAAGTGATAGTTTGATTAATCTAATTTAAATAGTTTCGCACGCCATGTACATGTGATATCAAATGGATAGGCTCATATTGTCTTATTAACCTATAAAAAGTTTAAAGTTGTAATGAGAAAAAAATTAGAAATCATAAGTCATAAGAAATACACTGTATGCAAACCAGGACGCAATGTTCATACAACAATATAGGGTCTATTTTATAAATAATTTGGAAGACCAAATACTCATTGTTCCTTGTGTGATAGTACACTGAATATCATGCACTTATATGAGCCCTGTGTGAATAATGTGTAGTACAGCATAAGGAAGCATCACTATACATAATAATACAACGTCCCCACTTCATGAAGTGAAAGTTAATATGACAGTAAATTGTTCCTCTTTGTTTTCATTTGTCATTTCTTGCTTTTGATGGAGCAGAAAGGGAATTGCCCTTTTTAAGACCTGGAGTCAATCCATTTGGGATTGTCATTAGATAGATCTACCTTGACTTTCTATTGTCCAAAAGGTTGCACTATTAAGGAAGAATGTGAATCAGTGAATATAATGTTGAATGTAGCGGGTCACACAATAGAATATACATTTGGAATGGGGAAATAAGTATTGGCTCCTTTTCAGGTCATGGCACAGGCTCATACAGATTCTTGGAAGGGAAAATTAAGGTTGAGTTTTGAGAAATGAATTGGACAGTTTGTGCTATGAAGGAAGGATATACAAATATTTTTTAGTAATTAAGTTTACAAGGAAATTGAGGAGGTCAGATGTTTTGTAAAAAACAGAGGGATTTTAAAAGAAAAAGTGAATAGACATGTCTGATTGAGCTGTGATATTTCAGTTGCTCTCGGTTGCCACATCGATAAAACTTTGCATTAAAAGTTTTAAAACAAAAATGAAAAATGAAGTTCTTGACGATTTGATATCAATGATTCATAGAAAATGAAGATGAAATTCTTTCACTTTTTATGAATGATTTTATTCCTGGGTCAAAAGTTATAGGGATGGGCAAACATTTTGTTTAAATGAATGTTATAATAAATGTTTAATGATGTTTCATGCATGGACCATCCATAGCCCTGTTTCTATTTTGCTAATGTTCAAAACTTCAAATACTTTTGAGGTATAATATATGATTCCATATATCTGTTATACGAATGTCCTCATGGCATTGACACAAACAACACCCTGACTGCATTATTCATCATCAACATGTTTCACATTTTATCCTTGCATCTCTGTTGGCACTCATTAACCTCTCGGTGAACTCTCTACCTGAGTTCCCATCCCCATACATAGGCCACATTCACATTCACACCAGTGCAAGTAACGTACAAACAAACGTACAAGTTTCACATTTTAAAGCCCCTATCAGGGTTTTGCAAGCCCTAAAAAAGTTCTCCCAAATCTATTTGTAGCAGCAAGATGAGTTTAGGAAAGTACAGTATGTGCAAAATTTCAGATCAAAAGATTCTGTGGTTTTCTTTCTCTACAGTGAGACTTGAAGTCCTGATTTTGTACACCTCAAATGGGCTGAATAAAACATCGCCTGAATAAAACATCGCCAGTCACAAAATTCTAATTTAAAAAAAAAGAAAATTGACTGTAATATATTATTTGTTTTTACAACATTTTGGTGCCCTTTTTACAAGTTTTGATATTTTCACCATAGATCTGCACATCAAAGAGTGCATTCACACATGGGCTAAACATATTTTATCTTTAGGAGAGAAATGTGGAGTTGTAAATAGTTCTTGTACAAAACAGTGCCCAACCCCTGTTTCTCTACAAATGTTTTGTGACAATAAATAATGATCATATTTTTCTGTATGGGGGTAATTCCAGAAGAAGAAAAGAAAGCTCAAACAAAAATAAAGAATTGCTAGATATTTACTTCATACCACTGTTACCAGGCAATGCTTGTGATCATTTGATCGTGAATTTTCGTACCATATTGTTGATAATTCCAGAAAAAGTGATAAAAAATGGCTTGATGTTTTTATAGCATACCTTGCAATGCTGAACTTGGGAGAGATTTTATCGGGGCAACTGTGAGGGGTTTTAAATCCCTACAAGTTTGTTTTTGCTGACGATTGAGCTGTTGGTTGCATATATTGAGGCTGACAGTTTCCCAAATCGTATGAAGGATGGACACATTATAATGTGAGACTTGGCATGGGTAGTGAACATTGGTGTAAGTGATATTCAGGATGGAACACTTGGGCATGGAATGAACATGAGAGAGAAAGTATGTCAGTCTGGACTCCCACACTTACCAAATAACTACCGGTAACTTAAAAACTTTACTGAACCCTACAGTATTACTCTAGCCCCTAAATCTTAACCTGAAATTGATTTGCAACCAAAGCCATAACGCTGTATCATTAACAAAATTAAGAGAATGTAACAGGAGCAATTGTCAGGTCAGTGAGGTCACCCAAAAAATAACAAATAAACATGATTAAATGAAATGATGAGAATTTTTATATACAGTACAGTATTTATTTGAATATATTAATTCAAGTTTGTATACTTAAAGATTGGAAAAGAAGACGGTTCAAGACGCACCAAATTCTATAATACAATGTAGTAGGGGATTTCATTTGTATCATCATTAGTGTTCTGTATCCTATAATATTCCTATTTTAACATTGCTTGTTTTTCCATGTCCTGTTTTTGTCTTTCAAGTATCACACATTTCTCAACAACGTAGACATGGACTATTAGTGCATACTTGAATCGTATCCCTCTGAATTTTGAATAGTCAACTTAATGGTGTCCTACTTGAAATTTTTGTTATAGAATCTAAATTAGCTTAGTAATACCGGTAGTATGATTGTGAATTAGTCTACTACATTGTTCCTTTCCAATCCAAATAGGGCCTGCCTATTGCGTAAACTTGAATCAGAATTTGTCATTATTCTGCAGATTTCTGCATTTGTCTTTGTTCCCCTGCTCTCTGCCATTGCTTTACCATGTGATCCTTAGAGACACTGTAACACCATGGGATATCGGAGCCTGTGATAAAAAGAATGATGTTTGAATAAGGTTTATGAAAAGATTGATGAATTAGTTAACCGGACGAATTTGAAAGGACTCATCCGGCGGCGTGCACACAAAAGACTTTGGAACGTCATGAGAGTACAATGCACCACGAGGAACTGCCTTGAGATTTTCTAATGAAAATTCTGGAAGAGATGGTATTCAATGACTATAGGGGAATAAACGAAGTCCTTTGAAAGAGGGATATATTGTTGAATAGGACGATTTATTGGGTCACCGAGAGAGCGTTTGATACTGTTGGTGTGTTTGTGGGAGGGTCAATGACACAGGTTCAATGTAGAAGAAGTGACACAGATTTTCCTCTGATTTATTCATAAAGTTATCAAATTTGTAGGAGCGAAGGATATGCCAAGGTTGGCATGGGAGGGCTTGTACATGGAGGCTAAAATGAATATATTATTATTAAGATACTTTTTCTAACTATTTCTCAATGTTCATGTAAGTAGACCATGATCACTGACAAGCTTTATGTTTCCAAAACCAATAAGTGTTTTGTTCCACACACAGACATTGCTTGACATAGTGCTATTGGATTCCCTTAACCTTAGATCGATCTATGTTGTGCAGGATATTGGTAGATGCACTATTGAACTACATTTTGTATGTGCTAGCAAGGACTTGAGTGCTACTGTGGCAGACTTTCACATACATGGTAATAAGATACATCCTGGGAGGTGTCAAATGAATAAGCTCATTGAAGGAGTTGACAAGACTAAAGCAGGTGACAACAAAATAACTGTTTTCAGTTGAAACAAAGACTGGAAATGAGATAAATATCACTTCTAGTGAGGAACACACTATCACTTGACACAATATGTACCTAGGAAGAAAAAAAACATCAGACAGCCAATAAAGGAATATATGAGAAAGTTGTATTGCATAATCTTCCCAGATGCCAGCATTTCACAGAATTTCAATTTGATCATTGATCAAATATTATTGTGAAAATGGAGAAAAAAACAAAGGTTAAATATTCAGCCCATTTTCGATACAATTATGAGAAATGCCCAAGCGAGGTCATGGATAGCAATAAACATTTACATTTCATCATCTTGTTCAATATTTGCTTCATACAGATTCTCTCAAAAAGAGACCTTGCGATATCAATCTTTGCGAATTCCTGAAATTCTGTTTTTTTGTAAATAATATGTTACTTCCCAATATTGTCTGGAGTTTATTTTTAAATTTTGGAGATACTCGATCTGAATAACAAGGTAGAGAGATGGGAGAAGTGGAGATAATGAACAAAATTGAAACAGAATATGCTGTACATAGAGAGATCATCAGAGATGTACTGTGAAGAAAGGGCTGGGGAAAGGGGAGGTGGAGGGGGGGGGGTAGTGTGAGAGATCGTCGGGAGGGGTGTCCTGAAGAAGAAAATACATTTATTTTCACATCCTTGAGTCTATAATGAAGTTGTGTCGTATTCTGTGGAAGTAGAATGAGTTCCCTGGAATACAGGTGCCTCTAGCATTGAATCGCACACAAAAAGAGAATGGATTATTGATTACTTGTAAGGGCATGACCTCTTTTCTGCATTGTGTCTTTGTTTACAGAGACGGCTTCAGAGTTCATTTCTTTCTTTTCAATGTCTCATATTGTCTGTCTCAAGTCTTGCAGACAGACTTCTATGTTTGCTTAGAAGAGGGAATGGGGTGCTGAACAAAAAGTTGCAAGCGTTATGAAATACTGGATTTATTTGTCGCAGATAGATTCCGCGCGCTCTGTGTATATTTATAGTCAAGGGTACTTCCCCCCCCCCCTTACATGCGCAGCGAAAGCTCTTTTAGTTGTGATAAGTCGTTGAATGTGGGTTTTCCACAATTTCACTTAGCAAGTCTATGAATGATAAATGTATATTGCAACTTGCAAGAATTTAGGTCATTAAGTGTGGGGAAATCTGTCATGATGATGGCTTTTGCATCATTGGCATTCATATTCAAGGGCACATTATGCATCTATCGCATTCAATATTGACATGTCTAGCACCAGTGGTTTCCATTGGCATAAAAAGAGATGGCTGTCAAGGTCTCTATGTCCAAACAGCCCTATAGATGTGGTTTGTTGATCATTTTCATCACCAGTAACCAAGCATGCTACACCCACCACCCAACCCCCAAAGCCACCAACGCCACCAATACCACCAAACACCTCTTTCTGCATCACCATGGAGACCAGGTATCCCTTCCCCTAACCTCAGCTGGATTTTATGATTATGACCACTCAAGATTTTTCATGTCAGATCAATTCTTTATTGACCAAAAGACAGTCGATGAGGATAATTACATGTATGACCTGGTAGAGAAGGAAGGTAACTCTAAATTAAAACAAAACGCACAGCTTTCTCACCCTTTGTTGTCATAGCAACAATATTTATTGATCTTCTCACACTCGCATCACCAAACTCTGAACTGCTAACAATCTAGTCACCTTACCATTATCTTTGTGAAGCAAACCATATCTGATATTATAAAGATGTCCTTCATTTCTTCATGGTTTTTGATCAGTCAATATTCAATGATTTTGAGCATGACATACATATTTTTTTTGTTAAATAGAAACTCACAGGTGGAAACAGGAACAATACAAATCTGGAATGCGTAAAGATTAGAGGATGGAGTTTTAGAATCAGATACTTTTAAGTTACAGACCATGAAGCGAACTAAAAGAATCAGCACCTGTAAATCCATCTTAATCACCTTTGTAACTATGCTTCAGACATTTAAAACAAAAGTAGAACTAAAAATTTGTATTTTCTCTCTCAAATTCTCCTGGAGGTTTTGATATGAACTGTGTGGGTTGATCAAACTAGACTTAGCTAAAGCAGGGACATGTACCATATGCTGTAGATGCCTCTGGTTGAAGCAAGGAGCTTAAGACTGTGAAATGCCATGTCTGAAGTGGCTGTCACACATGTGCTGCACTAGGTGTCGTTGCGGTACACCAAATCTGTCCTGCTCTGAATTAAATTTGTACAAAATGATGGTGCGTTTAGTTTGAAGTACACTATTTAGTCTTGATGAATTGGGACAGAGTTGAGTCGCTGTAAACCACTAATCGCTTGGTCTTTCATTAAGTCCTTCATGCCAGGAGCATTCTTCCCTGTTCCTGTAACCCTTTACAGATGGTACATCTTCTTGCTTTTTCAGACCTGGCTTCCTGAAAGAAAAAGATCCATCATGATCAGTTCTTAGACCTAAAATGTAACCTTGTTCATATTGTTAAACTTAAAACAAGTGCTGCAGATTACTTCTGTTTTATTTCCAGCATGATTGAAGTAGAAATGGAAAAAAAAAGACAATGTACAATTGTACACAAATTAAGAAATCGATGCAGATCTACAGTATCATACAAACCTTCATGTATAGGTTTTGTTAGCGCTAAGCAGATGGCAAAAGATATCTTTGAGGATGTCCTGGTATGCCATCTTTCAATTTCTCTTATTTTTCTTTGCAATACTGGGATGCGAACGAATCAAGGATTCTTCAACCTAATCAATACAATGAATACAATTTTCTTCTTTCAATGCACTTCTTTGTGTGCCTTTTTCACACAATTTGCAAAGGCAGAACCCAAAGGGTTAAAGAGCATTATCTCAGATATCTTTGTAGAGAGATAGAGAGCGAGAGTTTGTTAAAAACTACCTGCAGATAATATTTCATAATCAACGTAGAAGCCTTTGTGGTCTAACTTATGATGTGGTTTGATAAAAATATAAAGAGCCTTGAACAATGAGAAACATAGCAGCGGCAGATGGAAAATTGATAACAGCATGTAGCAATTCAGACATGGTAACATAATTGTATTACTTTACAAACCTGGGATGTTTTGTCAGACATACCCCGTGTTTGTCTTTACTTATTGCCTTATATAAGTGTCAATAAATAACTCCAGGCTTAAGCGTCCCCTCATCCTTCTTTAATAACATTCTCCCCTACAGTTTCATAAGTATTGATTTCCACGGGCAGTCGTTGTGAGTTTAGGAGCGTATTTTTCAGTGCCTCTAGGGGGTCCGCACAGTTCGAACATAGCACCGCAAGACATTTCTCCATTTCACCATTTCTTTCTAGCCAGCCTCTCCCCCAAAAAATGAAATCAAACTTTCCTCTTCTCTTTGGGGAGCCATTACCCGGGAAACTGTCTGAATTGGAAATTATTTTTTATGGGACATTTCCACTTAAGACACATTTTTCTCTGTAGGGAGCTTGATAAAAGTGACTGAAGTTCCCAAATACATGAAATTGTCATACTCATGAATGTTTGACTACTTATGAATGTTTGACTACTTGAAAAGAGGTTGTATTCTTCAACATACTGTACATATACACAGTGCATTTGTGTATATTAGAAAGAAGATTGAAATACAGAAATGGTTACAGAAACAGCATATGGTTTGAATATATCGTCCTTGTTTTCACGAAGTGACGGTAGTGAGGAAAATCGTAACGCAAAGTGAATGCAATTTTTTTTCACTACCGTCACTTCGTGAAAACAGCGACGATATTACACTACATGTACATGTTTATGAAGGTCTAAGAAAAGACTCCAAGTAGGCCTTTTATATAAGAAAAACACTTTAAAGATTAAAATACATGCAGACATACATGTATCAAGTTCAAGTTTCAGGTTTTGATCTTCTTTTTCGATGATCATATTCATTAGAACATTGCAACTCCTCATTCCACGTCTGAAAAATTGTTACTTACTTTACTTTGTTTGTAGTTTCATAATCTGGTTTAATGGCATGAATAACATTAGTCACAGACATAGTGTAGCCCATACCTAAGTTATCCATAGCATTTACACTTCAATTTAAACTATATTTATTATACTTATCAATTTTCTACATTTTTTTTTTGTTTTCTTCTACTTTCTAGGCAAGAGCTTTACCCTGTCCATCTTCATCTACACCAACCCTCCCCAGATCGCTACCTACAACCGTGCAATAAAGGTCACCGTGGATGGGCCCAGAGAACCCAGACGTAAGTCATACCCCAATTCTTTCACTCCAAAATGATCTTTTTCATGTGGTGTTTGTGCTCTGTATTCACAATTTGACCAGGTTTGATGTGTTTCAAGTTTGTTTTGATGATCCTAAAACATGTCGCTTCATGTTTGATTGTCAAAGCAAAGGGAAAACATCCTGAAGGAAGTCCCTACTTGTGCTGAAGCCTTATAGCTTTGTAGATACAATTGTGTGTTGCTGATAATGCAATTAACATGTAGCAAGCAAAGAAATCAGTCAATTGATACAGAAGAAGCTGCATATGTTTGCAAATTTCACTTGAAATTGAACTTCAAACTTTTCTCAAAACTCAGTCTTTGTTCTTTTCAATCTTCCTGATCCAGACTCTTACAAACTTGTATGTATTGATAAAAGAAACTCCTGGGGAGATTCTATTTCCATTTTCCAAGCACATTTCTTTCGTGATCTGATGATTTACATATAGGGTTTGCCCCCTAGTCATCCTAACAAAGCCTTTAACTGGACTGAAAAATTTGAAATTCGCAGAAAACTGGGTTAAAGGGAAAATCACTTTCACTTTCGCTCGTGTGTCAGTGCATGGTTGATTCTGACTGCTTGTAGCTCTACATTGAGCTGCTGAAGGCCTCCCTCATTGCATTAACATTGTTGAAAGTCAACTTTCACTTTCGGGGATGATAAATTTGAAAAGATAAGCGTTGATATTGCAGTGCTGCTTGAGAGTTTACCGTGACTGGTATAGGATGCTGTATTTATTAATTTGGAAAGTGGAATCAATGGGATGACTTGGTTCATCTTCTGTCGGCACTCTTTCATTTTGATATTCATTTTCCAATAGTTTACCACAAATATTAAAATGTATGCATCTGCATTTATGCTTTGACCTGCAGAATAATTAAACCTACTACTCATAGGTTCTCCTGTGCTGGTTAAGTTTTAGTGTAGTCTTTTGCAAGAGAATGTTTGCTTGACTCGGGTTAGAAAGCTTGATATGAATTCCTTTTGCAGGATATTAATCACAATACTTTTCACTATTCATTTTCCCCTCTGATCCATAAAAATATGAAAGGAATGCGAATGTGTCATACTTTTATAGCCAGAAAATCAATTCTTCTATAAAAAAAGAGAGAAAAAAATAAAAGATCTTTTCAAATTGTAGGATTAACTTTTGGTCTAGCTTGTGGCACATCTATCATCTATGGATACTTCTTAATAATGGTAAAATATTTTGGCCATGTTTTACTCTTTATTTCAACAAAGGCTCCAGGGAATGGTAATATTATGAACCTGTAACTGTTTGTCAGAAGAAAAGGCTTATTAATTAGCATACCTTACCTTCCAGTAGCATCTTTTGCCCCTCCTGGTCTTCTCAATGTCACCATACAGTATCACACCAGGTATGACTCACCCACTGCCTGTATAGATCTGTTTGGATGGCAGATTATATTTTATCAGGTCTTTGGTCATGGGATATGACTACGGATTGATCCAGTGCATATATTAGGCACCATGCTGCTGTGCTTATGAATGGACCATCATTATCAGGTGTTCTTGGCCAGGTTAAATCTATTGATCAAACAAAGGTACAGAGATAGGAAGACAGCTTACAATTCAGGAGATTCATTAACAAAAGCATTCCACACGTGGCAGACATACCAGGCATATTTGGAGATCCTTTTCATTTATTGCCGCTGTGTAAACTGTACTTTTAAGGACATTATTCTTTTGTGGAATGTGATGTAAAAACTCGATGCGACAATCACCGCTCTTTATGATTTTTTGTTGCCCAACCTGTCACTTGCTTTCGTTTTCCCAGTGTTTATAGAGACCATTGTGTCTTTTTGTTATAAGTCAAGATTGTAGTCCTTTAGATCAGAAGGACATTTTATTTGAGTTATCCATATTTCTCTCTCATTTTATTTTGACATAAAACATGAAATAATTCTAAACAGGCTAAAGCATGGACCTACTACATGCTTAAAATAAAGACCCCAAATAAACAGCAATTCCTGGGATTCTCAAATTTGGAAAAATAGGACTCAACACTTCATCATTCAAAACAACATTAGGGAATCTCTATAAAAAATTACCTGCTGCAGTGCTGCTACCCGGCATCCGAGAATCTACGGATCTCGTCCAACGATGTTGTCTTCTGCATCTAGCCAAGACGGTGGGGATTTACCGTTTTTTTCTCGAGATGATCTCAATCTATCTCTGGATTTGACGGAATTAGAGGACGCATCGAAACGTGTTTAGCGTTACGGGAGAAGTGTCGCACAACCAACGAGGGAGGGCTTTCTTTCCGTCTTCCCTTTTCTTGTAAACCCATTGCTTATTTTGTTCTCTAAAATAACACCCCATAAATGAATACAAGACGATGGTGGTCAGGCTTTGTGGTTTCCGTCAGAGCTGTGGAGGGGGAGGACATGGCTTGGAAGGTGTTTAGTTTGTCTCTGAATAAAGGAATAAATATCAGCAGGATTAAAGGGAAGGATCAGAAGCTTAAAATCAAATATCACAAACATATGTTTGATATCTTAGTTTTATCATGGAGTAACAAAAACAAATGGTTCGATGGCGTGATTATCTGTCATTGTTCATGTAGTAAATATGAATCTTAACCTCAATGACATCCATTTTTACAGAAACATTAAAGCAATCACTAATATTGTGCACAAAAATGAATGTCATGTCCAAAATTGGTACCGAAAATAATTATATAGTTTATGAAACAAAGATCATTGAATTCCTCTATTGAAAAGCTTGTATTGGTCAAAACTGTCACATAATTTCATGATAAATTGTCCCATTTTATTCCATTCTAATATTTCACTTTGGGTGAAAGGCTGGAAAAATGTTCACAAGACAACCTCAAACCATTCAACACAACATTGTCTTATTAATAGCCGGTTGAATCTGTAGTTTTTGATAGAACATCGCTCATTATTGAACAGAATGTATAGTTGAGAACACTTTGGTGGGGTTTTAAGTGCTATCATCGAGTGTAAAAGAGATTAATGATGCATGACTTTCTAATCTATCAAACCATGGTTCTTTGACAGAAAAATTAGTGTTAGAATGGGAGGATTAGAGGGTAGGAGAACGAGAGGGTGAAGGAGTTATAAGATCTGGAAGCGAGATAGACAGGTAATGAAGAGACAGAATAGCATTACAGACAAGTTCAATTGAATTTAGATGCCGTGATCAATACGGCGGTTTGCCAGCTTCACGATTCCCCAAGTTGCGATTACGACAGCCCGCGACCCCCTCGGGCGCGATATGGCTGCCGATCGTTTCGCCTGGCTTTTCACCGAGATGGATTGGTTGGCAAGGTCCTGCGACAAATTATCGCGGGGCCGGCTAACGTAGCTGGCTTGACCTTGCTCAGGGGGGGTGGGGATTCGTGTGCCTTGTCAGGCACCCTGCCAAATGTTAGCTTAGCTGTAGCCACCCCACCAAAAAAACACTGGCCCATGTATGCTGGGCATTATTTCCATTCAGGAACAACCATTCTGGTTAACTTTTCACTCTGATATGAATTGATCTTGGATGAAAGCAGAGGTGGAATAACTACCCCATGAAAGGAGGGCTTTGTCAATAAGCGGATGGGGTCCAGTACGCCCGCCCGCCCGCAGCCCGGCAGCCTGGCTGGCTGAAGGGAGGAGGGTAAACATTTTGTCCTGTGATTGTTCCCTGTTTGTCAAGAGCTTGTAGAAGCACCAGAAAAACTAGCCCCTGTGTCTATTGTGTGCTCTCTGAAACTTGAAACGCACTTTTCTGAAAGGAAAAGGGCATGAGTGGACGAATACTCCAAGTGTAGGTGGATTAATGATTATTGAATGAAGCTGTTTATTCGTTTCAAGGTTATGATTCTTGAGGGACTTTTATTTGAGCAAGATATAGCAATTTGAGATGGAAGAAAGAGGCTTTGTATGAATCTGTTCTTGTTATTTGATTGGCACTTGTACTTAAAAAGGGCTTCAATTTACAAGGCCCATCACCCTCTCATTGAATTAGTCATTTAGTTAATTGATATCCTGCTTACAATGACTGTCACTCTCAGCATTCATTCATTCATTCATGGAGGGGATTCAAGTACTTTTGTAATTGTGATGCATTACCAATTCAACAAGAGAAACTATTTTCACAGAAATCTGACTTAAAATAGACAACCAAACTGCCCCTTGTGGAAAAAGAGAAGAAAAGAGACTCTTAAAAGCCAATTAGCTAATTAGACAGAGCAACAGATCAGAGAAATTATTCTTGTTTCAAAGTTTGTTTACATGGTAACATGCAATACAATGGTAATAGGAAAGTTGAAAACAAGCAATAGAAATAGAAAGTGCTATTGAAATCCAGCTCACAATTTCCCCCGATGAAAACTAAAACAAGAACTAGAAAACAGAAGAGCTTTCTATCAATGCACTATTCTATTAGACGCTTTAGACTGCCCTTTATGATAGCTTGTTTCAAGTCTCAGTTTTCATTTTTATATTGTCATTTATTGATGTTGAGATAAATATTATGTTCAATATGATTGTAGTGCATCGAGAATTAAAAAATTAGACTCCTTTGATGGTCCATTTATTTATTTATAAATTTGTGATGGTCATTTTTAAGATACTTTTTAAAAGACAGAACTGATATGAAAAATTATCCTGATAGCCTAAATGAAAGGCTACCGAGCTTGGCTAGCAATCCGTATAACCTTGTTGAAGTCTGTTATCATATCCTTCTGAAGGATTATCGTGAATAAAATCACTAAATACCAGGATTTGGGAATCAGATAGAAGCTTAGACCTCTGAAAGTGCAATATTACTGTTATCAAAGTCGCAGACCATATACCACAAAAGTATTCTCTCAATTGCAACTTCCCAAATCAGTGGGTATTACGCCTAGACTATTTGTAATTTCACTGAAACTTAAGATGTTGATTACACAATAATATCATTTAAAAGGGATGATTACCAATGTAATACAATTCCTCCATTATTCATTAAAACTAGTGGGCCTATACTAGAAAGACTTGACCAAAACCATTTAACGGTACTCATAATCAATACCTTGTTATCTCTTGTAATATTTCATCTTCTCTCTCTATCTGATCATTTTTCTTACTTCCTTGAACTGTAATGAAATTCTTAAAAACGATGCACAAATCTGCACGTACTAAACTAAAGAATAATCATTACACAACCATGGACCTAAACTTAGCTAAATGTTTGTAGTTTTGTACACTTATCCATTCTGTCCACTGTGTAGTAATTGTGCTTTGCTTTATACTGTAGATTGCCCAAATCCAGTTCCTGTGTTTAGACCAAGACCTTGTGAGGGGCCAAGGCTCCACCAGTGTTTTATTGAGGGTCACTGTTTGGTTCTCTCCTAATTGACAGATACCAAGGCGAACATGAGTATTGCGATACAGACAGAGCTCTGATGTGTTCAAGCAACAATAAAACATCTATTGTCTGTTTAGAGCCAGAAGGGTGCTAGCTTTGTGTAAAATGATATGAATTAACACCCTTCTTGAGATGTTAGGTTTCTGTTATATCTCAGGAGTGCAAAGTGAACAGCTTCAGGATACATAGCCTGTGTTTAGAGCTTTTCTTAGAATTCACCTGAGAAATCTGATTTTTTTTGTTATGTTATATTTTCTGTGTTGTTTCAATTACACCTGCATGGTATACTCATGAGATGTTAACTGAGTGTTATAATAATTGGCAGTGAGAAAAGAGAGAAAGAGAATGAAAAGAAATCATCACCATGGTTCAGATATGTGTTTCCACTGAATCTATTCTACAAGCTTTATTACATTTAGTTGTCCAACTCCTAATAAAATACATGTAGACCCCTAAAAGTTATAAGGACGTTACTTGTGTATAAAATGATATGAGTGCCCTTTTAGCTCTCTGCAGATGATATAAAACAAATTCAGAGTTCCACCTGCACAAAGTGTGCTGTAATGACAATAGCTTCAGCAAGTTAAACATTGCGTTCAAGGGTGTTCTCTTTGCTTGGCCAGTGAAGAGATAATTTGTTACCAATTTCTTTCTTAAGCAAACCATTGTTAATGTCCTCCCCATTGTATGAGACCTAACTATTTGACGGCATTGTTTGGTAATAAAGTCAAATTCCTGCATGAAATACCAAGTACAAAGCTGCAATCATTGGTGCATTAACAGTTGTTGGCAGTGTTGATAATCTTTTGGTTTCTATTTTGAATTATAGTACCTTCAGAATATGTGTAAATCGTCGCTGTTTTCACGAAGTGACGGTAGTGAAAAAAAATTGCATTCACTTTGCGTTACGATTTTCCTCACTACCGTCACTTCGTGAAAACAAGGACGAAATGACAAATGTAATATTCATTGGAAAAATATTGATGAATTATCTGGACATCTGGCTGGTAGTTTGATAATAAAAGATAACTGAAGTGATATGATATTGATCACTCAGATTTTAACATCTAATGAATACAACAATTACAATTCTCCATTTATACTTTCAATATTCACTCCTTGCATTTAATGGCAATCATGTCATATCATATGGAAGGTCAGTGTTCAGAAAGATTTGGTAGTACAAAATATAAACAAAGATATACGTTTAATAAGGATGATCCTCAAAGGTTAAAACAGTAACCCTGATTAATGTTTTGTACATTTAAATACTGAAGGTTTTGTGAATAACCGGAGATGCATGTAAACAAAGTAGTATTATATATCGAACGATGGCTCCTAACGTAGGTAATACCTGTCCAACATATTACAACATTTTGAAGGATATCCTTCTTAACCAGAAGTAATTCATGAAATCCAAGCCTTTTCTTTCCTTCCTCATTCGCTCTTAAAACTTCCTCATCCTCTTCACATCATTTCCTCCAATTAATACGTTTCTTGATAACACATCACTCCCATTTTAAAAAAAAAAAAAATTGATTGCAGGAGCTCATTATTTGGTGAAAGTTTGGGAATGGTGTAATCATTATGAATGTTGTAGAAAAAAATTAGCATATAAACTCAGTACAGTATGTAGCCCATTCTCAACCATGACAAATATATAATATAACCAAAACAAATAATCTTGGAATATACGTACATGTAGATCTTTCAATTTTTACTTTTCACTTTATAGAATTGATATGTATCTTTAGAATCATAATGATTGTCAGTGAGTGAGTAAATGACTGTATTCACATTGCTTGGGAGGGGGTGGGGTCAGGAGGGACTGTATTCCTCAAGGAAGAGATGTCAAATATATGTGTGAACATTATGTATATTCCTGTTCAGTTTGCCTTCAAATGTATGCCTACTACCTCTTCATGGCCTCATAACTATGTCAGTATGAAGTCCACATCCAAACTTCTGTGAAATGAATTAGGCCTGGCCATGTAGAGCTTACCGTATCACCTTCATTCATTACACATGAAATGAGGAGGTTCTAATTGACCTTGCCTCGATCTTCCCCAAAGAACGACATCCAGGAAGCGTTTTCTTCCTGTGGTGTTTTCTTACAAACCTCGCTGGCTGATGATCCAATTTACACTCCTTTCTCAGAAGTTTGGATCAGGATATTGAAACTTACAGTAAGATCATTCATGCTCACTCCAATAACAGTAGAGAAAAATGATTGAGGAAAGAATGAGGTCTGTAACAGAGGACACTTCCTAAATCTATTCCTTTAGTCTTTCAGATTATGATAGTATAACAGGCAGAGGTTGTTTCTGGTGAATGTTGCAGTACAATTTCAAGTGCGATATTATATTTCAAAGTTATCTCATTAAGTAATCATGAAATAAATCTAGAACGGGGGAAATGATGGTTCAATGACCATTGACCAAGATATGATCATGATTCATGTTCCTGAAGTGGTGACGGTAATAAGTCATGTTTACGTGCATGACAGGGACAGCTTGAATAGTGTTGGGATCCATATCACTATGACAGTGGTATACACAACACTATACCAAGTACCATACACTTCAGGCTTCCTGTATGTATGATCATGGTATGATGCCATTGCTTCTCTCTTGGGCTTCGGTCATTGCCTGAGCTGAGGTCATTCCTGAGGTCACGCCCAAGGTCACGGGTGGTCCCCTCCTAACAGCCAAACGTGGCAGCCAGATTCTTGGAAATGGGCCTTAAAGAGAAAGTTGAGAGTTGAGAGTGCTACCCATGCGATTGCATTGTAAAAGAAACCGCCTGGAAGCCATTGGAAAATGTTAATTTTGTAGCGCATAATAATGGGTGTACACTGATGTTTTGAAATCATCAAAGAATGATAATTTGACTCACTTTTTGTGAAAATCAGGTCACTGGACACAAACATGTGATTTAAAGGTTTCATAAAAACACTTTGGCTGTTTTATTGTGATATTTCAAATAAAGTCAAGAGCAATCCTTCTGGGGAAAACATTTTTACTGTAATATTCTTCCAAATTAACATTAAAAGGTGAGAAAGCTCACAATAATTTCCACCTTTACCAGAAATAATCTTTTCTTTTTATAATGTACAAGTTACTAGTACTGGAATGGATATAAGCAAAGGGAGAACAAGGGAGAGAGTTTGACAAGGGTTGGGAGAGAACGATAATCTTTTGCTGCTGAGCTTGACTTGAGATTGGGGAGTTAGCTGGGGGATTGATGTTTATTTACAGCAAAACAAAACTGAAACAATATCATGGAGTGCCGATTTATGAGTTTTGTTTACATTCATTATCAAATTACTATTGATTTATAGGGTTAGACAAGGGTATAGTGTAAAATTAGTGAGATGATCATGGGTTAATTGTTAGTTTCAATGATTCTTTTGTTATTGAGAAGGCTGCCATTGTAGAAAGAAATCTGATCACGCAGCCATTAGTTTTAGCTGTCAGAAGTGATTTCCTCTCGTTGCGTTGAGCTCTATGAGGCTACCGCTCTATGTAGGCTTAGCATGGGAAATTAAACAAGGCAGGGCACGGTATCTGGAGTGGACCTCTTTCACTTTAAAGGTGATCACTTTCGTGCTTCTAACCCTACTTCATTTAACCTTTCCCCCTATTCTCTTTCTTGTTTCCTCTTTTTTAGTTGTGTTTTATTGGTAATGTGCCTGTATCAGAAAGGAATAAAGAGCAATCTTTAAGACCAAAGGCATTTATAGCAATTTACAAATTTTCAACCTGCTTATATCATCACAATGGAAGTACATGTACATGTAGATACATGAATTTTTACAAGGTGTTTATTCCTTTATATAGATTTTATTGATATGTCTATAAAAGGGGCTATTATTGCAATTTTGTTTAGACTTTTTGTTACAGTCTCAGAATGACTAATTTGATTGATTTCTTGTTTTGATGTCTAGCCCTCATTGCATTTAAGGCAAGGAAAATGTAACTTGAAAAAGTGAAAGGAAATTTGTGGACAATGGAAGCACGTCCCCCTTCTCTCTCTTGTTCTTCACCTTCCCGAGAGGCATCATTATAAGCAGAGGAAGCAACACCTTTTCAAAAAGGTGATTCCCCTCTCGCGTAAACAAAATGGCTGCTTTAGATTTGAAATACCAATACAGCTTGAATGAAGGAGTGAAGGTAAACACTCCAATTGGCCAAATAAAGCCGTCATTGAGTTGAATTTTGAGAAGAAATCGTTTGGGCTTGGACCCTCTTAGAAGGCTTCCTGAGAGGTTTAATCTAGCAAGCGTAGAATACAAAAGACCAGTAAGTCCCAAGTAAGTCTTATTGTCTGTGCTTCATGCTCTCTCTGAGTACCTCTCTCTCTCTCTTTCCTTCTCTCACATGGGCTATTATCCATTTTTGTTGAATGTCTCTCATTAAATGCTTTCTCCGTTGAATATCTCAATAGTCCCTTCTCAGGGACGTTAGTCAGGTGTGCGTATGTGCGACCGAGCAGCGATCTTAAGTGGATCTGCCGCGGCAGGGAGAGGTCATTGGCGGTCAGCGGAACGCCGCTGTTTGATTCCCCGGCCGAGGTGATCCCGGGACCTCATGAATAACCATGGTTGGGAGCGTGTTGTCAGTTTGTGCAAGCCAAACTCCCATTTGTTGGATTGTTTGTACGGCTGTTAGGAATTTGAATCTCTTTCTCTCTTATAAACCCTCCGTCCCTCTCCTTCTCCTCTTCTTTTAGAGTAGCATTTGAGAAGAACTGGAGAGTTATTCTGATAGCACGAGGCACTAGCTTGGGATGTAGTCTGAATTCCATCTCTTGAGAATATAAAATCATTTCTGTCTCATCTGCAGTCTAGCTTTAGAAATTATGTTGTAATTGTCATCAATTTTGAATGTATTTAATAGTGAACTATAGAATTAGACTTTATTTAAATTGTTCCAATTAAGAGCTGGAATCCCTGATTTTCTTTTGTGATATCGATGTCTAAGAATATTTGTTTCAATTTCATGATCCTCTAAAGCTCTCCCTCACTTCAATATGTAACACCAAGTCATGAGCAGAATGCATTGTGATAATGGTATAGAATCTTGAATCGCAGGTTCCATGTACTTCACTTTTTAAAATCAAATGAATTGTCAATCAACTAGAGAGAAGCTAGAAGAATCGCATCGCTCTATTTTGTTTTCTCATGATATCTTTGTATCCCAATTGGAATATATTGCTAATCAATAATCATCCAATTACTTAAAATTTGTGTGGCCTTTGATCTGTTTCTTCATTTGAGTCACTTCCAAGCTTACCCCAGGTAGAAGTACATATTGCAGTCAATTTCATTGATCTTTCAAATCACAATAAATTCGATCTTTTCAAATCGATACCTAGAGTAAATTTGGCAATGTCCTTGCTTCTTTCTCTCCCAAACATGCAAACAAAGCTGCATGCAAGATTTGTTTATATATCTGTAAGACACAAGGTTTGTTCTCCCCGATCGATACATCACATAAACCTGTAAGTTCAAAGCGTCCACAGACTGTCAACAAGGTGGCGGAGCATTTCTAAAGAAGCTGCGTTGCAATGAGTTTCTATTGTTTCTCCTGGACCCAAGGTGACCAGTCAAGCAAGTCTATCCTTCGCACCTGTGTTCATTCCCAGGACGCACAATAGAAGGCTTCAGGACTGATCGTCCAAAACCCTAGGTCCAGGAACCCTAACAATGGGTCTCTCATTAACGTTGGCTTAATGCCCTGGTCCGATCAGCAAGGCTGATTTAACTCAATCACAATCATGTGCACTACTTCCACTTTTGTTGTTTGATGTGCTGGAGCAACTTACTGTATTGGTTCTGCTCATATGAGGCAGCCTAATTTGATTAATCTCTTTAGTCCCATCTGTCTTAAATACCCTTCAATTTCATTACTATAGTGTAATATAGAATTTCATTTTCATAAGTCACTGTACTATAAACAAGGCAGCTTTAGATGTTACAAGTTACAGGGGTACTTTGTGAAACCTGTTTTCCTAAGTAACTTGCATTGGCATGACTTGATTGAAAGTTTCGGTTATAAATTCATCTTGTACTTGACAGTATTGCCCTGAATCATGTGAAACAGGATACAGAATTGTTCTTGACAACTACTCAAATGAAATGAATATAAATTTAGTTTTATAGGTTATAACCATAACATTTTGATGGTTTTAGATGAACAGTGAACGAATGTAAACGATATTTCTCTATATCTTCTCTTGGTCAAAATCCCATATTCTTTTATTACTATATCTTCAATTTTTCCTTGCCCTTAGCCTTATCATGCATTTGAATTTCTTCATTTTTTTTCTAAGTAAAGCATTCTATGTGGAGTATTCTTATTCTTAGTAAAGAAGGTCTCAACATGACTTTTGTATGCTCTCAGAGCACATCCCTGCAGCATCTTGGTTCTTTTCCCACTCCCTAGAACATGCCAAGAAATCTTAGCAACATTTGTTATGTTTGGAGAGCAAGAGGAAGACAGGAGGAGGAGATAGAAGTGTGCCAAGGATTTGGTCATCGAGGTCACAAGGTCACCGTACAGTCTCTACAGGAGACTGATACTGAAACATTTCATATCATTCAATATCCTTAATCCTGAATTATGCAACACGTGGCGACTGTTGCAGTCACATGACTTCGCTGTTACCCTCTTAATTTGTGTTCTTGCAGCATTGTGCTCCCCCAATTCCTGCAACTTCACAGGTGTAGTAGGTCCATAATTGTAAACTGTCTGCAGTTGCTTCTGCTGCATGTGTTGTTCCCTAATCTCTCCCTCGGTTTAGCTAGCCTTCATACCATGTGCTAGCTGTAGACCTTGTATGGTCTACTTACCCTAACTTGCTGCCTGTCTCTGTGCGGGCTGTGACCGGTGTATCTGCTGCATGGTTGCTAGGGGAAACCGGTTCTACTGGCGCTGGGAAAATCCCCTGACTCATAAAGAGGAATAAAGACAAAGTGTCTGGACCCTTGAACCCTTCTCAACTTGTCACATCTTTTAAAACTAATTGATCTATTTCTTTTGTTGTTTTAAGACATGCTTTGGATTTTGTCAGGTACCTGACGGACGGAGAATGAAAAGGACCTGTTCCTTTAAACCCCATTGTGGTTTAGTTACAAGTGCAATTATTGACAGTGTCAAGTGCTCTTGATTATTATCTGTGGAGCGACGTGTTTCCATGGATCATGACTTTTGATTTCATATCCAGTCATATAAGTGTACACTTCCATACTATAACCTTGTGCGTTCCACCATAGACCAATTTCTTATGTTAAATGTGTTTAAAATGTATAGTTTTTTGGAATAGATTAGTGATACATAACATCTCTAAGCAGCATTGTGTTAAACATAGAAATCATGGAGAACACACAAAGTAAAAACAGAGGATAAAGAACCTGCTTGTAATATGCTTTATAAAATAGGTTGGAAAGGAAACTCTTCTAAGAAACAAGATTTCTGTACTGTACCATGGCTAAGATTGGAAACGAGGCACATGCCAATGAGAATGTAACCGATCTCCTAGTAAGATGTCACCAATCTCTTTCTCCCTGCCAAAAGGGGTCTCTTTTCCTGTCAGTTGAACTTGCCTGTACAGCCTTATTGATTTTCCTTTAAGTCCACTTGGTCGAGCGAGCATTTCGACACCCGCAAAATGCCGATAATGGTCGGATCGTTGAGAGGCAAGGTGCCGCAAAGCTAGATTTGTGGTCAGTCAGCTCAGGTAGTTTGCTCCACGCGCCATGACAGGGTTTGTAAGACCATGGTAAGACGTAGGAGACCACAGTGTTGGTATTTGAGGGATAGGTGGTGGTAGTGGGAGTGGACGTTCCTGCCTCTCTTCTACTACCTACATCTCTTTCTCTCTCTCTCTCTCTCTCTGGAGTGTGGTGTAGACATGGCAAGGACAGCCATACTGAAAAAAGACGTTTGGATCGATCCAGAAGGGCGTTTAATTCCTATCATTTTACACAGAGTTAACACCCTTCTGGCTCCAAACAGACAATATTATGATAAACTGATTAAATTCTAGTTCTCTGGTCATTGCTGATATCACGAATCCTGCTTCCTTCTTACCTGAAAGGTAGCAGGACATTTAATGCTTACATATCTTTAGTTTAGAGCCCGAAGGGCGCTAACTGTGAGCACTTTGCATGGAGTTAACATCCTTTTGGTTCTGAGCAGATGATATATGTGAGTAACTTTTCTACAGGTGTGTGATATCAAGCACTCATTCTTAATCATCAAGGAAAATGATCCCTTCTGCAGTCTAAGGAATTCAATAAAAACTGAGCAACGATTCTTTTTATAGTCCCACACTATTCTTTTAATGCTGTAAATGCTACCATTAGCCATGCATTATTCATATGTCATCCAGCTACCACTTACTGGTGTTGGTTGCCAGGAAATCTAATAGATACATATTACCTTAATCCCTCTGCACTTCTTAGGCAGGATTAGCTTAATCTCCTGTGGTATCTAATGGGATCCTTTGGCAAGGATAAGAAGGCTTAGGGTATTAGCCTAGCGTGCCAATGTGGATTTTGAAACAAAATTTGATATTTGTACTACCGGTACTTAATATTGCATTTGAGAGTATTGAGTGTGTGTATTCGATCTGATCGGTTTTGGGTAGAATGTAAGGACTGGTACTGTTACAAAATCGTTGGTCAGAAATGCTGTTTCGTAGGTATTTGTTCACACCCACCACTCCGCCCCCCCCCCTCCCCCTGGTTTTATTGGAACTGATCTGGGAAATAAAAAGTAGAACATTTTTATCTCTAAACTAGAATATATGCCTTCATTTTTGTCCAATGTACTGTTTGATATTTATTCAAACATTTGTTTATATCTGTCATTTATATAATATTCTACGTAGTATCAAAATTAAATGTGTTATGATAGAACATCTACATGTACACTTAAAATTCTCTTCTATCTACAATTTACATCAAACAATTATGGTATAGGATTTTGAAACTAGAGAATATGATCGAGAGATCGATGTTGAGAGAGAGAGAGAGGGGGGGGGGAGAAAAAGAAATATGTGTTCCCCATTAACAGGTTGTTGCACTAGATGGTAAAGCACTAATCTCCTTGCCAAATATTTTCTCTGCCCGAAATAACCCTCTGTTGGCTAAATTTGGTTGGACACTCAGTCAGCAATCACAGAGGTACATCATTCAGGAAAAAAGCTCAAGTTTGAATAGCTTAATAGGCTGATAACAGAGCTCTTTGAGAGTTTTTGCTCTGTTGTGATATTATGTTTGAACTTGAGGGCCGGTCAAAGCAGTCTTCCATCTGCAAACGATCTAAAAGACAGATGATGTGAGGTAAAAAACGTATACAGGAACTGATTCCAGCGCTCTCTGCATTTCCGCTGCGATGATTTTTGTAAAAGAAGTATTCTTCAAAAATGTTTTGTAATACTGGCTGCTGTCCAAATGTACTACTGATGACATAGTATCAATCTTTGTTTACTATGCACTTTAG
Organism: Strongylocentrotus droebachiensis; assembly: GCA_035222895.1. NCBI lineage: Eukaryota > Metazoa > Echinodermata > Echinoidea > Camarodonta > Strongylocentrotidae > Strongylocentrotus > Strongylocentrotus droebachiensis. The sequence continues at coordinate 199,335 of JAVYIG010001966.1, forward strand.
TAGTCGAAGTTGGTATGTGTAATATGGAGATATACTTGATATTTATAAAAAAAAAGAGAGATAGAGAAACAATCTTTTACAAACCAAGATAGAGAAAGGTTGTATTATATGTAATCCTGGATGGTTGCCAATATTATGAGGATGCTGAATGTATATGTTTCAATTCTTTCTGTTTTGTTGAACTGTACAGTGCACTCTTCTGTTGTACAGTACAATATTGAACTAATATAGTGTACAGTTGCTTGGTATTTGAATGGTTTGCCTTGATGAAAAACCTCTCCCATTCCTCAATAAATGGATTGTGTGCCCATTCCATGTTAATTTATTATCATCATTTGTTTATCTTCCTTGTATTTCCTGTATTATAAAATTATGTTGTAATTCTCAGTATGATATACTCCTGTACCTCCACTAACCCCCGCTCCCCATATATCCTTAAACATATCACAGAACACAGAGTTTCTTTGAAAACGGAAGTGTGCTTAAGAGTTTGTAATCACAAGTTCAAACATCGAAGTCCAAAGTAGAATCAACAGAAGCCAATAGTGGGTGCAACTTCTAGAGCAGTTAAAATCTTGAGGCCTACTTTAGGAAATAGATTAGTTTGTAGATTTATTGCCAAGATAAGATGGAGATGGGGTATTGAAGAGCCTTCCTGTGTTTGAACTTTGTTTGAAAGGACAACATGGGGTGTAAACAGTTCTATTGATGCTTTTTTTAATTGAAAAAAAGATTAACTTACAAGTATCCATTAATCTTGTAGCCTATATACTCTGTGTATGGATTATAAAACTAGAAGATTGATGGTATCATCTGTTAAGAGCAAGAAGGGCGTTGAGTCTTCTGTTTTTCCACACAGAGTTAATGCCCTTCTGGCTTTCAGCAGCCAATATTTTTACCAGTGATACGGATAATATACCAATAATTTTACCAGTAATTTTACCAACAATGATTGCGATAGTAACTTGAAGATAAATATATTGTAGTTATGCAACCCCTACCCACAAATAACAAGCTTCATTAATATGGTGTTGCTGCGTAAGACAAATGTTTTATGATATTCAATACAGTGTACCTGTATATTCCACTAGATTCAATAGCAACAAAAATAATTGTACACTTGATATAAGCTGTTGAACCGGGCACTATGTTTTTCTTTTTTAAACACCTTTTTACAATTTGTTTTAAATATTTGTTTTAATTTTTTTTCTTCCAGGACCCAAACCCAAGGACCAGGAATCTCGTCTGATGCCCCCTCCTATCATCAACACCGGCCACCCTCATCCCTTTGGTGAGATCAACCCCCATCATCCCAACCACCACATTGGAAGACAGCAGTCGTATCAGAACCAGGGGCGCATGCCCAGGTCGTACCCTCTCAGTCCTACTTCTGGATCCTATGGTAAATATATTCTCACCTTCCTTTAGAAAGAAAAACAAATCATATGATTTAACTCTCCTCTGGGTCCAAACAGACGGAATCACTTTCTGAAATTTCATAACATTGCTTAGAACGTAAGAGATTCCGAAATATTCTCAACCCGAAAGGAAAACAAAAATTTCCTCTGTTTGGATTCACAGGGGTGTTAATTATATGTTAAAGTATAATGAGTTAGTGCTCTTATTGCTCCAACTAGGCTTTGAGATTATTTAATTAATAGTTACATTTAAAGAGAGGATTGGGCAAAGTGTGAACACTGTCTGAAAAATTAGGGAACACCATGGGAGTGCTTAGCTTGAAGCACTTTTTAGGAGGAGGATGAGGAGGAGAGAGAAGGAGAAAGAGGGAGAGCTGTAGATGGAAAGTGTGCAATGTGTAGTGTGCTAACATGAATCTGCTCTCATGTACTGATTATGCAGGGTAAGGTCCCGACAGAGATGAACGTACGGTCATTGACACACGAGGGGGGGAATGCACACTGATGGAGATGTTTTTGCTTTGAATTTTATGGAAATTCTAGTTTTTTGGGCGATTGTTTTCTGGAGAATGAAGAGAGGAAGACCAGTGACCATGCGGGAGGATGGAGGAAGATTTGTTTTGTAATGGATCCTTTGTTTCTGTTTTGGTATGATTATGAAGGAAAATGTAATAAATACCAAATACGTGCAAAAAGGCTTCGAAGCTTAAAAAGTGCAAATGAAATGAAAGAATTTTAAGTTAGAGATTGGCGGGATGCTATCAAGGATCTGAGATGCTACCAAGAGGGATACATTAATGTGATTAGATAAGGATAGATAAGTAGCAACATGAGCAACATACAGGGAGTGTGTATATGATGAAGATGGATTGAAGGAGTTGTAATAAGCATACTAGAAATAGGAGACAGCCGATGAGTCACTATTGGAAGCTGTTTATGATGCATTTCATGAAGGAATAATCAGAAAAATTGTTTCAAATTAGGTTTCATTTATTATTACCCCAATTTTTCATAATATGGAGAGGGAGACCTGAAAACAGCTGTTATAATCTGTTGTGAAATTCATTTCCAGTTTTCTAACAAAAATTCATTTAAACCAATCAATAAGTAGTCAATGGAGATATGCAGATGAAACTTTTCTTTCTTCTGGAATCGGTGGTTTAGTTTTGAATATGAAATCCATAAAGTTAAAAATTGATTTCAATCGGTATAGAAAGATAAGTATGTCTTATGATAAGGATGGCTTTGTCTGCCTTTGTACCAGGTGGCAATCCATTGAAGTTATGGTTTGGCTAGCTGTGGTCTGTACTGCACAAGAAGTTGGAAATTGCTCTAAACAACAACGAAAACAAGAGATGAGTGAAAATATGATGAAGAAAAGAGAACAAAAATACAGGACATGGATTTAGATGGACAAACATATTGAGAGACATTGTGAAGCCGTTGTTTCTCTTGTCTGTAGCCGAAAGCAAAAATCAATTTGAGTGTGGAACATAAGCGCTGAGCCAGGCGAAGTGCTCTGGAGATGCGTCTGATTAGTCGGAAGGAATCTTCAGTCTGTGGTCACCAAATTTCATTTTGTTTTGATTTTTCCACACCAACATCCCTTCTACGATCAATCGCTGGACTTTGAACCAATTACGCAAGACAATGGCGCGCTGTTGTCTCCCCAGTTTCCAATGACAATGTTTCCATCTCGAGTGTTTTTCTTCTCCGTCTTTTTTTTCTGCGATCTAGCCGGTATTCGTTTCGTTTCCTTTCCGACATCCTTTAGGCTGGGAGTTATTCTTTGGCGAAACAGATGCAGAAATCGAGAAGAACATGAGAATCAGTCGACGCAATGGCGGTGGCTTAATGCTACTAAATGTCACCGCTGTCTGCTACACGTGTGGAGGTGGTGCTGATATCGTTACAAAGCTGCAACCCACTTCTCTCTCGATTCCCTCCTTGGAATATTCCTTCTTGTACTCAAAGTATTTAGTTATTCCAGGCTTTGACAGGAAAGGGATTGGGTTGAGATAGTTCTAATGATGCCAAACTAACACCATTTAATGGGAATATAATGTCACAGAATATTATTTTTGCTAAAAAGTTATCGTGGCTTTGATACTTTATTCTTGGAATAAAATTGTTTAAATGTTAACAGAATATATCTTTCCTCGAAAAAAGGATTATAATTTAAATTTAGTACACTATATTAAATTTTAAAATGGCTATTTATTACCTGCTGTCAGCTCCATTAGTTTGAGCATGTTTTCAATCATCATCTTTTGAAATCACACTCTCTTGTCAAATTAGAAGAAAAGTAAATCTCTGTATCTCTCTTGTGCTGAGATTTCTTATTTACCATCTCATGAGGAATAAAGGCATAGTAGATTTTCGATTGGCAGTTGCCTGGTAAGGGTGAAAGGGCGAAAGTTGAGGATGGGTTGAAACAGCAACGGCAGACAAAAATATAATCTTTCGAGGTGACAAATCAAACTTCGTTGCTCATCCTTGAAGGGAGCTGGGGAATATCAATTCTTAGCTATACTCTCTCGGAACGCCTCCTGTAGAACCTATTTTTGCACCTGATAATTTTGGCACCCTTCCTCATGAGAAAGTATGAAAAGTGGGTTAGGTGCTGTCAAGGAGAGTTATGTCTTTCTGGTTCAAGATAAGGGCACATATGTTCACTATGCAACCACATTATGACTGGTCACTAGGCGGAGGCTCAAAAGAATCATCAAGATTTGTGAGCAAGAGTTCAGACCTTTTCGTTGATTGGCAAATGTCCAGGAAAGTCACTAGTTAATGTAGTAGGCTACCGTCTTTTAACTTGGCATGTTTTCAGAAAATTGTATTTTTAAAAGATTTTACAGGTTTATACCTTTTTTGAGGGTTATGTTTCCCTCCTTTAACCTATTGAATATTTTTGTTTAATAAATAATTTATGTTAATGCAATTTCATCTCTGATGTCTTAGAAAATGCGGTTGGGGAATTATTCTATAACAAAAATTCATAGAAATTCCCCTACAGTGAGTGCAATCTCTTTCATGGTTATTATCAAGTGACATTCTTCAAGCCATCAGTTGAAAAATGACACCTTCCCATCCGATGTGAATTTGAGCCCTGATTAGCATCCCTATGATGAATTGCATGTCCAAGTCAAGAATCTCGCATGGAGACCGAGAAAAATATGGCCATATCCACCCCCTCCATCACATCTCCATTTTCATGAGTCCCTAGCTTCTACTTCGAATGGCCATAGCTGGATCCCATGACGCTCTTGGCATAAATCACTTGAGGCACACACAGTGTACCCCTTTCCTCTAGCCAGTCACGTCACGATTCCCTGATTGTATAATAGCCACCCCCGTCCATTTAGGCATTTAGGACCGGGTTCACATGAGAGCTGTACGTCTTCCAAGAGAGTGCGCGAGCGTCAGAGCGTACCGTCTCCGCAGGCCAATTTGCCGGGCGCTTGCCTACCCTTTGCCCCTACCCTCGGAACGGCAACAAGCGAGTAATTTCTCGTTCTTTTGTTGGTCCGCGTGGCTCCCTTTCGTCGCGGCTGAGGAGGCAGAGAGGAGATTGGCCCCAAACCTCTCTTTCCAATGGGTACCCTTTGCTGTTCCTTTCGCCTCATTGCACAGTAACATACACCCTTGTATTACCCTTCTACGCTCCCCACCTCCCTACCTTTCTCTCTCTCTCTCTCACACAAAGCAACCGGAAATGGACTTCTGTGGGTCTCCCTCTTTCACACCAAATCTTCATAATTAATGAAGCTTCCAGGGTCGGTTTGGTTGTAAGTGTATGCTGCTCGGTGTGAATAGAGGTCCTCTTTTCTTATTCATAATTGTGATTATTTTCATTGATACCGATCAAGAGGCAGACTCTTTCACCTACCAGACATCTGGAGTACAATTTCTATCATTTTTTTTCGGGCGGGGGAGGGGAGGGGAGGGGACAGAAATAATTGCTCATATGGCAGGATGCATACACAATTATAGACAGGATATATTCATCATTCTTAGACCCAAAATGGTAGTCAAGAATGGCAGGTCTGAATGAACTTTTCTGCTCCTGATTAATAGACTCAATCACCTATTGTGTCATTATTGAAGTGCACTTTTTGTGTCACTTCCTGTTTATGGAATCTAAAACTTTTTATCCACAAAAACTATTGTGCTCTGAATATGAAAATGTCTCGGGAACATGATAAATGGGTGTTTTAAAACTGTTTTTGCTTTATTGATTGATTCAATAACATAACAATAAGCCAGTTATATCCAGCCCTTAACCTACATCCTTTGTTTTGGACTGAGGGACTTCCTCTCTTCCAAGATTTTGATAACCATATATGCACGACAGAGCCCTAAAATAGCTATTTCAATGTTTTTAAAATAAATGCAACAAAAGCAACATTTTAATCTGCAAAGAAAACACAGGAATCCGGTTCATTGCCATCTGCATTTCCATGTTTGTTTTTGGAACGATACATTATCTGCATAACTGAATGTACTTTGAAATTCAGCTGTAAAGTTGAAGGTATTGATAATGAAGAAAAAAAGAGGAGTTTGTATCAGAAGATTATGTGGATGAAAAAGGGTTCATAAAGTGACCATGTAATGATGCTTTGACTCTGACTCTCTGTTGAGAACCAGAAGGGGGTTATCTCACATTCTGTAACTCAGAGTTTACGTCCTTCTGATTATTGAAAGATAATTTAATACACTCAAAGAAAGAAAGAAACTGCTCAGCCTTCCTTCAATCCATACTAACAAAAATCATCACTGGCAACAGACTTCAAACAAATCTCCAGAAACATATATCCAAAAAGTGCATTGTATATTCTCAGGCAAATAGCAATCTTAACTGTATCAAGCACTTTCTGATGATATCTGCTTGCACTTTTAAAAGTGCAAAATACTTTGATTTCATCTCCCTGCATTTCTGTAAGTAAGCGCATGTTTGGTATTATAGTACAGTGACTCGGCTCCCGCTTTTTCTTTTCTTTTCTTGAAGCAGGCAGCAATTAAAGAACGTTGACCAAGCGAAGGCAATGAAGCATGGTGTTAAAGCCAGTGATATGCTCATTTTAACTCTATATAATCATCTGTTCAGAGCTAGAAGGGCGTTAACTGTCTGTTATAGTATATGAGTTAACGCTCTTTTGCCTCCAAATCAGACGATATGATTAATGCACTTCTGCAGTTGATTATAACACTTTTTGCATTAGACTTCTACACGTATGTCTTCGGCAGGCATAGACTTGTTGAAATGAACATTCAAATACTCCATGATTCACACAATACAACATTACATTACATCTCCTTACTATCATCGTCGTTATACTGCCTGAAGACCTTTCGTCTGTACTTTTATCAAGCCTTCAACCTATGAGATAACACATTTCATGAGCTTAATTACAAAGAATTACAATTAAATTTAATGGCTCGTATTATTAGGTTCCTATTAATGATATTAGGTTTCTATGTTACTTAGCAGGAAACGTAAACAAGATTATGTAAGCAATAGGGAGGGGCAGCCTGTGGTTGGTTTCTTGTATTCTAATACTTTTATTAGCTCATCAAATTTTTCTAAGCCCATAATTATAATGGTGCTTAAATTAATACATGTACGTGTAAGGTCACTCACTTGACTTCATATCAAACTGTTTTTTCTAAATTTGTAATAACTCTTTTGGACATTTTGTACATTTTGTGGGAAAGAATTGGTTTACCATATGTGATGGAGAGTTGAAATTATGTGATAACATTTTTTTAAATGTACACGTATGACTTTTGACCTTTGATAAACCCACGCTACATGTTCTCATACGTGAAGGTCATCATCATTTGACTTCCCCTAGCTTGCTTTCAAATTTGTGTTTAATTTGCAAATATTTTGGGGGGACTGATTGAGATGTGAAATGTATGAAGTTGTGTAGCATTCAATTATGGCTCAAACACCAAACATGTTGGTTTCTAGAGCTATAATTATGAATAACATTTAGAAATAAATAATTTGCAAATCATTCTCTGGGCTTATGATAAGGCTATACTGCTAGTACTTAGTTTTTTTAAACTACAAGTCGATGACATACACTATCCTGTTAGGGGGATGGGTAAGGCCATGTTTTTTATTAATCATCATAAGATATGTCTTTCAATTGAATGCATTAAATGAGAGCTGATTGATTACATGAAGGGATTAGAAAGAGTCCCTTGATGATCTAATGATGTTATTAAAAAAGAGAGAGAGGAAATGTTTGAATGGACTTTCCATTGACCAGAGTTGAATAGCCAGAGAGGGTCAGGCATCGGTCAGTTTAGCAATGTCCAAGTTGCCATGTTTGCCAATAATAATTGTTCATATAAACACATTGCAAAATATGCCCATGATGCCAAGTCTACTGGGGCTGTGCTTCAGGGATTGTGCTATTGATCAGCGACCGTACCTTTGCAGATTTTCATAAATATTTTTCTCATTTCGAATGCATCAAGGCCAACATAGCTATCTGTTTGTGCAATACAATTCAATTTGTAGGACAAGTTCCAATGTATTCTTAACAATCATAAACAAATGTAATTTCTCTGGTTATTGTTTATAGCCCTTTGGTAAGGGGTTCTAATTGATTTTAAAGGGTTTTTGTGCATTGGGCCTCAGTTAAACTTTCATTTTTTTCTTTATTTTGAGGAACCTAAAATTAAGATTGGGTGCCCATGTCTCTATTTGTGTTGAGCCTTGCCTGCTAGAGCTTTAATCAGATAAGTAGAACTATACCAGGGATGAGAATTTATATTTATATTTAACTGATCATCCTTTGATTATGATTTGTTTTCCACAAACCAAACGAATACCTTGAACTTGCCCTTGAGATGACCGATTACTCAGTTCAAAAACATTGGCTACATGCCATTTTGTCTGATGCTTTCAGTAAAACGATAGAACTTTCGGTCGTTTCTCGGTCACCCTCGTAGCAGCTGAGGCATCGGTTGTTTGCCATTTTGTCTGATGTTTTGTTCAAAACGATGGAACTTTCGGTGGTTTCTTGGTCACCCTGCTAGCAGCTGAGGCAGCATCGTTCCTGTGAACTTATATTTTTAATCCTGCGAAAGCCAGGGCCAAGGTTGTAAGCTCACACGCTGGACAAACGTCTAGATGTCTTGAGCGGTGAGTACTCTTGAAGGTTGACGAAAAGATGCAGTCATTGCTGGGTTGTCTCGCAGCCTGGCTGATGCGTAAAGCAACCTCTTGTGATTTCTGACCCAGCACATGATGAATCAAGGGAGTATGAACTTGAGCCATGAGATATCCGGAATTAGCCATATCTGTTGTTTATTCAAGACATTTTTAAATAGTATTGAATCTGCACCTGTTTGCTAGTAACATAGTTTAGGTAGAATGAGGAAAGACGATGGATATTTACGTTAACCCTTTGACAAGCCAGGTTCTAAAGACAGCCCTGATATTCTTGGAGTCAAGCCATGGTATGCCAGCATTAGTTATGTCTTATGCAGCCTGACGATACCTTGGTATGCTACTTCGATAAAACATCTTTGGTCATGACCTAGTGACAGTGACCCCACGTAGGGACATGGATCTATTGAGTGTGAAATGATAGATGATTATAAGAACTCCCCATTTTGTCACCTTAATAATGATGTTTTAAATGAGAGAATTTCCTGAGGGGAATCTTTGTTGACTACCTTGCAGTGCTGTAGGTCAAGATCGCCCGATGCTGCCGATGACAGCAGTGCTTTCATAGGGGAAGGCTGTTACCGTCATAAAAAGAGTTCTTTAACCTTCAACTCTACTACCATCCATGGCTAATAGATTAACCTTGCATTGGGAGGCAACCGTGGTGTAGGGTATAGAAGGAGAAAGGGAAAAGAATAGCTGGAAGTCAGTCTCGATTGCTTGCCCATCACAGTGATACCCGTTTGCTAATGAACCATTTGCGTCATTTCATTTGCAATAATGTCCCCGTTGACTGATGTGTTGTTAGCGCTGGATGAACAGTTTGGACTGGACTGGGAGGTAGGGAGATTGATAGGTGAATGGCTGACTGGCAGGGTGATCACAATAACTGACTGATTGGATTCTCACAGACTGAGGGTGAAAATAGAAGGACAATGTGGACTTCAAGTTTATCAGCAGAAAAGGGGAAGGGAAGAGACTAGAAATGAGAAAGAAAGGGAGGGAGAGGCGAGATAGGGGAGAGATGGAGAGAAACTGGAAGACGGAGAGATGGAGACAGAAAACAGAAAAAGGGAGACAGAAAAAAGATAGAAAGAGAGAGAGAAATTTGCGAATGAGACAATTTCCTGCACTCATTTGTGTTATCTACTTTTATGTAAAAGCATGCCTGTATTTCTAGATTTGAAGAAGATACATGTGACTGAGAAAAGAGACAGGCAGTCTGTCACGGAGAAGATGTGGGAGAAAGAAAAGATTTTCAACAAAAAAATTGTTATCTTTGCAATCTCATCTTCTTTTTTTCTTCGTCGTGATATGGTAGTGTGGTGCTCAATTACTTGTGGCATGCAATCATACAGAAATAACAACGCCACCACAAACTTCTTCGAATATATGCAGGTACATCCACGCGCAAGTAGGCATTGTTGTTTTAGTGTATGTAAGAGATATTATATCAGACTGACTTTACAGCTGCTGTGCCTTAATTTTGTTTTGTGCCGTGATTTATGGGCATTTTATGGTAAGTCTTTTGTAGCCAATTATAAGTTGAGCTTGTGTGTATTCTCCAGCTCGATATGCTGATCATATTAAAAATCTCTCTTTTATTCAAATGATTAAGTTAGGATATTTGAATAGTTTTTTTGTTAATTCTCTGATGCCACAAAACCACTTCCAAATTGATTCATTTCTTTTCAGGGTTGTGGTATTTGAAGACTGAAAGAAAAGCTCAAATACATTAACAAAATAAGCTCTTTTTAAAGGTTGTAATAAAGTACACTGCAGATCTGTAAGTGAAATCATTATTGTAACATGAAAGAAAAGAGTATATTGAAGATAGTCAGAACTACAGCCTGCAAACCCAGCTAAAGAATAAACATTAAACAGAGGCATCTTGTGCTTGATATTAATGAAGAAAAATCAGATATTGCAAAACATAGAGAATTAGCTAAAACTATTGTTCTTGCTAAGCTATAAAAACTGTCCTTTCAATATTTCACTTATTATCACAGTATTGAAGAAGTTTGCACAGCTATTTTTTCAGCTTCTGTCCTTAAGGTTGACAAATTTTGTCCCCTTTCTTAGGCCCTAATTGTCATATTTTCCCCGCTCCTCAACTTAGTAAGAAAAATGAAATAAGTCAGTATTTTGTTTGCTGGTTCTGTGAACTGGCCTACAGGTATATGCATGTAGGCTTAAGTATACAGGAGATAATTATTCATATTCAGAGCTAGAAGGGCATTAACTCTGTGTTTAAGTATATGAGTTAACGCTCCTTTGGCTCCGAACGGGCGATGTGTCGGTTCGCAAAATCAGTGACAGAATGTTTGATGCTTGTTGCTTCACATGTTCACGAAACGCCCCCCTCCCCCTCCCCCTCCCCCACCCCCCCCCCCCCCCAAAAAAAAGGAAAGAAAAGAAGATGCTGTATGTGGAATGGGTAGAGAAGGGGTATGAGAAGAGAGACAATCTCTACCTTCTCCCGGTATTAGGTATCCGTCTTCATATTTTCTTTCTTTTCCCACAAGTCCTGTTTACCTGTCTTCCAACCAGACAATGGCTATCAAATATCTCCCCACTTTAATGACTGATTCAATCAGATGAATAATAGAACGTAATTGGAACCCGCCATCCACCATTACAAAAATGTTCAAGAAGAAGAGAAAATAGAAAGAGGAGACTTTCATGATGTCTTGCAAAGCGACTCCGGTTTCCTCCTCTCAGTCCTAGAGACGAGATGCTTTCACAGTGCATTCCCACTGTCTCTACCTTAATGGTTTAGTTCACACCATAAGATGTGCGTCCTGTTGTTTGTTCTCTTGTTTCTCTTGCTGTGGTGTTACTGTGGTGTAATTTGATACGTTTCTAACGTATCTTCAGAACAGTACAAACATAGCTACAGCCACAATACCCTTCTTGAATGTTTTCAACAGCTACCCCCCCCCCCCCCCCCCCATTTTTTGTCTCTCTCTCGAGTGTCTTGCTTTTCAAGTTTAGCCATTTCACACAAATTTGTTTCTTGAGAAATATTGTCAAAATATGGCTACAGTTAATGTTACATTAATACATTTAGAGAAGAATTATCATTATTGATATATGGCATAATTCATTTTTTACATGTTTGGAGGAAAAAAATGCCCTCCCTCCAACGAATAAAAAATGTTTCCATTTGAGGTTCATATTAAAGGTCATGGCACTGATCTGTATTAAGGCATACATTTTGTTTACTCATTATTGATATATAATTTGATTTGAACAATTTGATTTAATGGATAACACAGACATTTTGATGACGTATTCACGTAGATATACCCAGGGTTGAAAGCGGATGTTATTGCTATTAATTCTAAATTTAGAGAACAAGTTTTGTTGAATAATGAAATAATAACTTCAAGTGAACTTACATCAATTATTGTTGAAAAGAATCATTTGGCATGGGAGAGAAAGCAGACAAGGAATAAAAGTAACAACTTAATCTGTGATATGAATTTATCTTCCGAGCTGCAATGTTAAGATATAATATTATACAATTGTAATATAGTGTTTCATCATCCTGCTCTGCATTTCTAGCTCTCTATAGAGCTTTCCCTCTACAAGCCAATATTTTGTGATCGATCGGCAAGAGCAAAACCATGAAAATTGCCCAAATCCATTGCGTGTTTAGACCAAATCAAGATGGAATTAGATGTTGGGGGAAATCTGTCGGTGAAATGAGAAAGGGATACGAGTGTGTGTACTAAACGGCTGATCAATATAAGTGAAGATTGTGGTTGGATTCCATTGATTTCAGTCGGTCAATGACACACAATTAAAGAATTGCATCTCTCTATCTCTCCTTCGCTCTCTTTCTCTCGGCCAGAGATTCTTTTATCATTCCGACAAATCTGGGAGTCTAATTTTCTCCAAAGTATTATCAAATATTATACCATTTTGTCTTCTACTCTTCTTATGACAACAAGAATAGAAATACACTCAGTCGGCCTATACTGTTTTCAACATAGGAGTCTGAAGATGTGCAGATTTGTTCCGATGATTTGAATTCAAGACTTTTAAAAATTTGATATAAAGATTCCACAAAAAATCTTTCAACATTATAACAATCTTGTATCCTGCATCAGATGAAACAACAGATTTCAAAAAGGGATATGATGATTAATCTGTCTGTATTTTTTTTTTTAAAGACATAGATATGAACAAATTTTATGTATCCACTTATTCTTTTTGTTTTTTGTTGTTGTTATTATCATTAGAATTTTTTGTTTGTATGCAAGAACTGTCATGAAGTGAAATAACATGCAAATTTTAATCAAAGCATTTTCTCCAATTTAAATTGAGTTCTCCATCACTGGGTGAATCCTTTCTCACTCCATTTGAAATATAAAATAATCTGTTTCAACCTGAAACCATCATTTATCTGAGATTGACAGTAAAGCCTTGAAAGGTCTCTTCCCTCTCACTTTAAAGGATATCTAATCAGGAATAGGGATAGCCCATGCAGGTTGACAAATTTGATTCCCTTTCCGCCCTTCCAGACATAACTAGCCTTGTTGAGTTCTATGAACTCTGATGCCTCAGAAAAATTCAAACATCAAATGTATGACATTTTTCAAAATGTTGGAGATTCATGTTTATTTATCATTTTCTTATAATAATAATAATAATAATAATAATACGTCTTGTTTACCCAGGGTAGCCTGATCAGTATACATACTGTTCTCCCTGAGGGCCCCGCAATTATATCGATATCATTACCCTAGCTTATGATTTCAATAGGTCTTGAATGGATAATATTGGTTTACGGTTTGGTAGAATTTGTTTCCTAAAGGATTTATAGAATGCCGCATAAACACATTCTTTTTCAAAAGTGGTCTGGTCCCCATTTAGATTTCATGACAGAATTGTTTGACAGAAAAGGAATAATAAGTCAAAAATTCAAGATTGGTTTATATTGTCTCCTTTTGTTGGTAGTATTGTAATGATTGGATAACTGTATTCTGTAAGAAGGTTACTATCAAATAACAAAAGAGAAGTTCTTATGTCACTAGTGACTTCATCATTTTGTCAGCATAACTTCACCAAGTATATTTGTCAGTGAATGGTTTGGTCTTTTGCGGAAGTCTTATCAAGAATAGGTCCATGGTTGGAGTGTGACCTCAGACGAGGACACGTCTGATTGGTGTGGTGTGGCCCTGCTAGACAGGATCTAGGTCCCTGAGGAGGGGGATGTGTCTGGTGTTTGGTCCCAAGAGAGGGGTCATCAGGGGTGATGGCCAATTTACAGGGGAGGGGGAGGGTGGAGATGTACCTTTGACCTACATGCAGGATGGCCTGTCTTGCAGACCAATGATGTTTTTAAGCTTGATACAGACAGTGACTAGAAGGAAATTTAAATGGCAATTTTGCCTTCCTTTGGACCATGCTTTGAGATAGAAACTATGTGCAAGTCCATGCTTGCATTATGTGTCATTCATTATGATATCGAGTTGTAAATAATGAAATCAAACAATACTCCAATAGAACACAACTTCAATAATGATAATGTCTTTCTTATTTTTGCATACTGGATCATTGATAAATTATTATGTCTTTCATTTTAATTTACTGGATGGCTTTAACTTTTTGTTTTTTTCCTTATCTTATAAATCATTTTTTATTTCAATATAAATGCTGCTTTCATGAATTAGTCAACTTACATTTCAGCTTTATTGGCTGTGATATTTCGCCCTTGGGTCTATCAGTTTTTGGGTGATATCCTAGTCCATATTTTCCTTCGGAGGGGTTGGGTCGAACAAACACCTAGAAATAAAATATCTGTCTTTTGAAGTGTTAAGAACATTAGAAATCTTCTGATTATACCATTTCAATTCAACCTTTGATACTGATAATCTTAAGAATTATTTTTAGCGCTTTGAAATCCAAAGACGTCTCCCGTACCAGCATGCTACCTACCCAGCATGTATTTATTGTGCATTGGTATCAGGGGCATTATAGTGCAGTGCACTGTGTTGGTATACCCACACAATGCACTTACAGCTGGTGGCACTCTTGTCACTCACGCAACTCATGAATAATTCATGAGCAGCCTCAATTTACATACTGATTGACAGCCGATCCTACCACTTTCATGTGGGTGGGTGGGTGGAAGCAGAGATGATGGTGCTTCCATGTGACTAAAATGAGGGGTAATAGGAAATGTTTTTGTACCATTTAGTTTAATTTCATGATCAGCACTGTAATCCAAGGTCATCAGACAATTGATATGAGAAGACTGTTATCTTGGAAAATAGTCACATGTCTTTCTTAAATATCTTGTTTTTCGGTCGTACCCATTTTTACTTCCTTCCGTTCCCCTCCGGATGTGAGTGATGATAGATCAATCCATGCATGACTAGCCGTCACATGTAGTGCGTTGTCCTTATACACAGGGTGTGTACACATATACACTGGGTTCTATTGTAATTGAATCCAAAGGATTTCAATGTGTGTGTGTGAGAGGGCGATGAGGCAATAGGCAAGTTTTCCAAGAAACGTGTAGTCACTCCAGTGGTATGTTAGGGGTCAATAGCGCTCAGGAAGGAACGCAGGAAGAAGCAAAAGGGAAGGATAAAAGGCACTTGAGTTCTTTCCTTTTGAGAGCAGTGAAGACATGGTAATGAAAGGGTGTTATAGTTTCAGGGAAATGCCTCCCTTTAATACTAAAGGTTCATTGGATCGTTGATCTCATGAACTCAAGATGCCATGTATATGGCTAATTGGATTATCATAATCACATAAGCTGTTGGAAAACCATTTACTCATTAAAAAGAAGACTGAAGAATCGGTCACAGTCATCAATGCAATCACTACTGGTTTGATAAGAGCAATAGTATACCTTTATCTTTCTCAAATTTTACAAAGGAAATCACCAAATAAGTGATTTACACCAGAAGGGTATGTCTTATTTTGGGCACAGAAAGTTTTTAAGTAGGTCCACTGAAACCAAGAGTGGGCAGTATACCATTCTGTTGGTGTGCTGTTGTAAAACAAACTGAGAGGAAATCACTCAACTCTCTACCCTTATTTGGGAAATACCCAAAAGAGAAACATGTATGAAATATCTTCAGTATTATTCAAAGACAAGACACCCTGTAAAAACAAAGGTGTACAGACTACAGATTGACAGGAAAGTCACGTATATGGAATCACTTAGACAGGTGAATTGAATGCACAGAACCAGGACATGGATCTTGAATTCAGAGAAAAATTAACAGAACATTCAGACATTCACATATAGTTTAGGAGGATCAAAATGTCTTTACTTTTTAATAGACTCCTCCAATCGATTAATTCCTTTCCGAAGTCAATACATGGACCCCGATAACAAAGATTATATCTTCTCAAATTGTATAATTGAGGCACTTGACACTTGGACATGTAAACATGGGAAATGCCTCTCGTTGATTTCATCTTGAATCGTAACCTAAACTCATTTCTCAAGTGCCTATATCGTAAACGATAATACTTAACACACCATTCACAACTTATCTTTACATCCAGCCAAATGTCTAAAGCAGGAAGGCTGTAGTTTAGAATCAGATTCTTTTTCAAACAAGGAACTTTAGATAGGGGAAACCCCATCGTTGTCCTGGAGTATAATGTGACCTACTTCTCGGCCTTTCTTGATTGGTTTCAAAATAAAACAACCGAAGGGAAGCAGGAAAGACAGGAATGCAGCAGTATCAAGAAACGATATCACCATATATAATGCAATTATACAAGAAGTTGCATAATTCTGCTGGCTAATGGTTATTGTATACATGTAGGTGTATTTGATGCCCTTGTCACCCAGCGCTATTTACTTACCGGCAGTTACATCAGGAATACCAAAATAAAGTTTCCATTATGTATCCATTATGAATAGTTTATTATCTGTTAATTATAATCAATTGGTATACTTGATTATTAATATATAATCATATGGCACTACAAGAAAATGCATGCAATCATATAATTTGATTACATATATATGTCAAATGGCAAGCCAAACTCAAATTAATAAGCACTTGATATTTGGTAAGCATGATTTGCAGTATTATTCAATTTCCATTGAACCTAACAAACGCTATCTTGTGTCCCTTGCAAACAAGGAGGACATTGTGTAGATGAATTACACAGTAACTCATACCATAAGCTATGATTCATATGCTGAACCAGTGGAGATGTATGTGAGGAGGAGGAAGAGGAGGAGAGAGAGAGAGAGAGAGAGAAGGGGGAAAATAAAGGTTGAACTTTTGGCTGACCTTTCTAATGACTCATGTTGAGTGTGAGACATGGATCATGAGTTATCAGCTGTTAAATGACGATGTTCTTTTCAGCTACAAATGTCACTATGTTGGGCTCTCTTTACAGTCCTTTACCTGGAAAACAGTTTCAGGTTCTGATGGTCATTGTATAAAAAGACTAATTTGAAAGAATTAATTAGGTTTGTAAACCTGTTTTGGGGAAAGGAACGTTTAAAGCACAGGCATTTATTTAGCAAGATATAGGAGATTTAATTGATTTCAAGGTATGTTCATCAAATTGCTCAATTTAAAATAAAATGTCCCATGGATGGCCCCTACAATACATGTGTGGAATTAAAGTGTGCAATGAAAGATATTAACAGAGCTGTTTTTTCTTCTTTTTTTTCTTCTTGCTACAGATAACATTCAGCATCAAGGGCAGGCTTCGAAGCCGTGGTCTTACTACAATCCTTACCAATCATCAGTCGCCCAACCCTCGGACGCATCTATCCTCTCAGCACAGATCAAGACTGAACCTACGGAGCTTGCGTTGCTAGGTCAGCAGAACTCTACCCTTCAGCAATATCCCAAGCCTGATTCCCTCTACCCCACCTCCATCACCCGGTCCAGCGAGGTCCAAGACCCCCGCTTCGTTTACCCGTCGACTCCGGCCGCAGTCAGCTCGGTATCATTCACGCCTTCTTCCATGTCAGTGCTGTCATCCGGGGTCGAATCACCGCGCACCATCTTGCCAATGACCCCCAACCCGTTCCCTCTGTCATCTCAAGATATCTTCTCAAGCTCCTCCACCGCCACGCCCGTCACTCTAACGTCGCCCCCTTACCTGCCAAACTCACCCCCCTACCCTCTCTACCCGCACCTCTACATGTCGTCTCCGTCGTCGCAAACCTACTACGATAGCTCACATCTACCGATGCTGCCGTCGTCGACGAGACCGGAGGACAAGCAAGAGATCAAGCATGATAACAGACCTGGGGAAGGCATCCCTCATCTCCCTCATCATCCTGAGATGTCTCTGACGGTGGCTCTTAACTATGGTAGCCATCCTCAAAGCCAGATTGAACTCAATACAGCCAGGACCATGGGACAGAGCATGGGTGGGATGCATAACAGTGGGGTAGCGCTGATGCAGCAACATCGAAACAACAGCCCTGTCACTAACATCTCACCCATGCAACAAAGCATGGGACAAATGAATATCAACACCACCGTCGGACACTTACCCACCGTAGACGACTCAAGAAAAGAGGACGTCTGGCGGCCATATTGAATCCTAGAAGATCGTTGAGAAACTTTTGAGACTGTCTGTGTGAAGGATATGGACTCTATTTAATAGATTTGAAATCAGCGTATTCTCTGCAACACTGCTACCTAGGTATTGATTCAGACTTGATGCAAAGCGGATTGCAGTGATCTTTATAAATGATGTGAGGTGTAACTCCTCAGCTTCTAATCATGTTGACTGGAGAAACACCATCCTGGCTCCTTAAAGTTTTATAATATTCATGATTCATTATTTCAGTGTCATTCCATTCCATGTAGTCTCATGCACGTGTTTGTGTGTGTGCGTGTGTGTGAGCTGTATCATATTGCTTCACATTATCATCATCATCATCATCATTCTTGAACGAACAGAGGATTTATGGAGTGTACATAGTGAATTTTATGTACCATATAGTTCAAATGTGTGAAACGAAAGGCATGAATGATATTGCAAGATTCATGTACAGTAACAATTATCTGCAATGCAAGATTCTACACCCTATTAAAGAAATATAATTCATGTTTTGGATGATTGTATTGTCTATTAAGAGTCTGAAAGGTATGAATTCACACGCTCTAACACTGCGTTAGCGCCCTTCCGGCTCTCAACAGGCGATCACATGATAGACGAGTCTGTCATGAAACAAGAACAAATTAATACTCATTCATTGTAAATGTTGTAGTAGATATTATGAAGCTCACCTTCATGTACATACAGATACAGAAGTTTTCTTTCGTCTTCAAACTTGTAAAAAGAATGAAATGTGTGTTTTCATTATTGTGATAAGTACAGCAATGTTATCAAAGACCCTGTGCAATGAGTGAAGTGGATGATATTATCGAGACTCTTCATAAGAGTCGAGCGTGTATTTTTTTGAAAGGAAAGAGAACATATTTTGAATTTGTAAAATATGTGAATATTTTGACGATGGGGCTCCATGATGTGTATAAGTTTTTATTTTGATCAGCATTGATATTGCATAGAATGTCCCAAGATTTGTAAGTGTATGCAGTATAAAATATAGATAAGATATCTTAAATGGGGGGGGGGGGGGGGAGAAAATAGTAGGTGAGAACTGAAAATGTAAACGTGCTTGTTAGCAGGGTAGATTTATGATTTGAGATTATGGTTTGACTATTGCGGTATGCTTGAAGTTTCAACTCGAAGAGGTTTTTGGTGATTTCCTTCCTTTAATTGCGGGGAATTCATGGGTTTTTCATCTCACAGGGATATTCTCTTAATGAGACAACAATAGTATATCTTAACTCAATATGTGTGGCAATGTTAGATTGAATTTTTTTTTTATTTGAGAGAGAGAATTACATGAAGGTATGTAGTTCTTGAAGTGTGGTACAAAGGTTCAACAAATTTGTTGGTTTTTTTTTCTTCAAATTGAAAAGATCTGTGTTAATTATTTTGAGATATCTGAAATGTTGATTATTCATATTCATATGCCAGTATACATTATGTATGTGACAAACTTTTCTTTCATATAGAATGGGCCTTTTTGCACAGTGTTACGCCAGCCTTAAATTTAAGTGATATTTGAATGATAATCCATGCTTTTTCAATTTATTCATCAACTTGCTGTCATTCACCAATGAGTTACAAACTCAAATGTTCATTTTCATGTGGAAAAGTTAATTGTTTTGTAATTTCTTCATATTCTTTCATCTTTTCATTACTTTCAATGATATTAATTTAGATCAAAATCAAGGTCGTAATATGTAATGAGGTTTTCTACCCCATCTCTGATATTGTATAGTGCTTTGTAATGTAAACTTGTTCTTATCCATATAAAGAATCGCTGGACTTGTGTCATAATTCATGCATCAAATTGTAGAAATTAAACTATTATCTCCTTAAGGAACTACATTTATACAATCAAAATCCTTTTCCGTGTTCTATAAATTCAAATATTGGAATCCACATATATCGGAACATTAATTAATCCTTAATTTATTGAAATGTGAATTAATCTTTGGTCAATTCAGCAAACTATTTAAATTTGTAATATATTCCTAACCACATTCTCTTCAGTGAGGCAATAGATATTTATTGGTAGCAAACAGTTATTTATACATGATATTAAACATGCCACCTTTGCCTTTTATAAAATAAATTAATTCATCTGATCATTTTTACAATGTAGTCCCAACATTCCAAAAAGTTTGATATGTTTTGCCCTTGTATTTTGCGTGCCATTATCAGATGAGAAAATAATCCATTTCCTTTACAGATGTCACGGATGTGGGATTAATAAAAGAAAAGGAAAATGTCAAATATGTTTCTTAATGTAATTTTAATTCTGATGTGTGGGTTGTATTAAACCTACACTTTAGATATGTGATGAATTCTTTTCTTTGTGTCTTTATTTATTGAAACCTGTGAAAGGTCGTGCAAATTAATTATTATGAGGTCCATAGTAAGGTTGTATTCCATGTGTTAATAATCAAGCTTTGTTTTGTTATGTTTGTGATTTTTACAGGGAATAAAACACTCTGTTCACTTTGAAGAATATTTTGTCTGTGCTAATCTTTGTTTTGTGTTTCTTATTATTATCATAAAGATACAAAGTATTGTATACAAGCTACACCAAAAATATGGAGCAACAAAATATTATTGCTCACGTTTCTTGTGAAATCAACAAAATATGTGACAAAAGAAACAGAGAATAGGGAGTTAGAAATCGTGAGAGAGAAATAGAGAGAGAGGGGAGGGAAGAGCGGGGAAGAGGGAGAGAGAGAGGGAGAGAGAGAAGGGGGAACAGAGGGGGAGCTATACAAAGAGGCGCTTTTCGGTATGAGACAATCTGTGTTTTATGTTTGGTTTGTCTTGATGTGGTACAATGTAGCTGAACAATAAAATTTGATGATGATGACGACGATGATGATGATGATGACAATGATCATCATCATGATTACAATTGCGACAATGTATTGCCATATGGCATTGATAATTGTGAAAATGGTGGTGTCTGTGGATTATGACGATAATAAGAATTATTGTAGTCATTATGTCGATAAAATGCCATATAAATGAAATAAATCAAACAGTGTACACGAAGAAAGGAAGCCGTGACTCCAACTTACTTTAGATTATGATTTTTAAGAATATAAGAATGAATGATTAATTAAATACAATATAAGTCCATAGTTCCATTCAAGATTCCATCTATAGCTGTAAACTACAAATGTTCTACATGATTTACACCACCCCCTCCTTTCCGACAACTCTTTATCCCTTTTTGCCACTCGATTAACATTAGGCTTGTCCGGTATAGCAACAAGTAATGTAGTTCATTCATGAATAACAGGTCAATGGAACAACTCGTCGCTAGGTCACCAGGAAAGAAACATCCATCAATTTGAATATGTTAGTAAACCGGCCTAGTTATTTCGAAAGGAAAACATGGTGTCATGTTTTCCTGCGAAGATGATCGCCAAATTTAAAAAGGAGACGGGCAAATACTATTGAAGTTGCCATGGTTTTATTTTATTTTTTAAATTGCGAGAGTGTTAATTAAGTTCATCTTCGAATACAGACATGATGAACTGCACTAAATTATATTTTGATATTTTAAATTCAGCAAAAAGCAATGAAGTGTGAGACGGATAATCCGATTTACTTTTTCTATCTGTGAGCGGATAAAATATGCTTGCATCTTTTTCGCTGTGTCTCGCAAATAGCCTTGGCATCTGCAGTGTATGTGTGCAGAGTTTTTATTTAAATGAAATTATATGCCTACATCTACATATCTGTGTCTCGCGAATTTCCTTCGGCATCTTTAAATAATAATAATAAAAACCATACTTATAAAGCGCTTTCCACCGATTAACAAGTCTCTAAGCGCTATAATAAACAAAATACAATGATAAACAATTACATATTAAACAGAACAAAAAAATGACAACATATAATCATTATACATATATCTTTGTGTTAAACATTAAAGGTAACCGTGTTCTTCTTTTTCGGTTAATGCAAAAAATGTAAATGATTTGATTATTGCCTCAATAAAATACGATACACCTACTTTCATGAAACAAGAAAACCAATATCCAAATGATTATGACAGAAATTTGCAAACGCCGCAAGCATTATGAACCCCGGGTTGCCTGATTTGACTTTCAATATTTGACAAGTTGTGCTATCGCGTTTCCCGCGCAATTCTTCTGGGGCACATCTAAGAGAGGGACGGCCTGTGAAGACCATGGAACACTGAATACTTGATGAACATGGTGTAATGTTACTCCCATCCTCCTCCCGCTTCTCACCATCATCCACGCCGTCATCTTTGGCGGGATGATTGGTCGTGAAGTGGACCGGTCCCCGAGGTGTTTTACAGCTTATAAAAATACATGAGGACGGGTATAATGTTGTGCCGTTTTGTGTCATTGTGTTGAACGTCAAAGGTAGGAGAGGGGTCAAGACTGAAGTAGTCTTTTCTCATCTTCTCTGCACTTCACATCTTACTCTGAAATGTCCATATTCAAAATGAGGAGCAGTCGGAAAGAAACAAACGAACATTTCTTCTCCATTTAAGGCACTTAAAATCATAAGTAGCCTTGAGGAATGGATAATCGTGGCTCACAATGACAGGCCATTTAAAGATACTTCTAATATCCAAGCTTAAAGTCCGTGTACGTTTCATACTTTGGTCACACCAACCTATACGAGACCGAAATCAGACCGAATAAAGACCGTACAATAAATGACATATCCCCACATTTGTTCATCTCTTATACTAACACATTCATTTTCTTTTATACTAAATTTGAAAAAAGGAGTAATCTTTATATTTTTATTAATCAAAATTTCAGAAATCTCTCCAACTTATTTTGAGGTTATAAATAGGCTTACATGTTTCAAGGAATATTGTTAAATTTGGACATTACATATTTTACATTATTTTATAACAAAAATAACCTAAAAAACAATCATTTTTGACACGACGTGGGTGAATTCAGGTGCAGTCGGAAACCATAAAACCTTTTAAATTCCCGGCTTATAAGTTTAACATGCATTATTTATTAATAATGTTATTGGTTTTGGTTAAAATAGCAAGATATCAACAATACTAAAAGCCCTGACTTATTGACTTATTCTTTACGCTGCATTTACAATGCAATTCTTATCAATAATATTGAAAGTGAACTTACTTTCCCTTGCTATATATGCCTTTATGCAGGATTAAACATGTTAAAATATGTGTGACGATAATGGAGTAGATTCTTTTGCCTTTACTCTTTCACCTGTGATGATAATTATCTATTACTTTAGAGCGATTCAAAACGCAGTACAATAAAAATAAACTCATTATCATTATATTCCCTTTATTGCTAAAGGTTGATTATATATAATATTGTTTTCTATACGAATTTTGAGAAATGTCATTCCTTACATTTAAAGAGATATCAGTAAGCAAAATTGCCTACTTTCACAACCCTGTCAAATGGTGCCTTTAAGATTCATCTCCAAGACACCGTTTATACCCCTGTTATTTGCTTACCCCAAGGCGAAGAATTTGTCATTCTATGATTTGAATAAAGTATTGCAACATTATTATAGAAGCGGGACTGTTAAGCACTTGAATGACTTTAGGAATAAACTTATTTGGGAAGTCCACCGCTCCAGTCGCATAAATCTCGATTCCAGTGGCGTAGCAAGGGGTCCTGTGGGGGGAGGGAGTGCTGCATTGGTCTTCAATGTGCATGAAGTACTACCGAAAGGTTCGTTCCCCATCTATAAGTATGACAAATATTTTGCCTTTTGAAAAGGTTTTTTAATTCTTTTAATCATTTTGTCCTTCTTCTTTATTTTGGCAAACCGATCGAGGACTTGTCCATTCGTGCTCTACGCTATTGCTTGGCATTAAGCATAACTTTCCTGCATGGTGTTTACTAAAAGCTTGTAATGTCATCCCTCCCCCTCTCTCTCCCCCTCTCTCTCCCCCTTCCCTCCCTCCCTCCCTCTTCCCCGTCCCTCCCTCCCTCTTCCCCGTCCCTCCCTCCCACCCTCCCTCTCTTCCTCCCACCCTCTCTCCCTTATATCTCCTTCACCAGTGCGCCCCAACGGAACGCACAGGGCTACGCCATTTGCCCTTGACCGTTTACTCCTTCAAACTATCTTCCGTTCTTGCGCTTTATCTTAAAACGAAACCAAATGGGAATCCCCAGAAAGTTTATAGGAAACACTATTATTTTATAACCATATTGATACATAGAATCAATATCGAAAGAAAAATCTGTTCTACAATACTTACGAGCATATTGTGCAATTAGAGATGGGTAGTTCCTGCCATAAGCCATGATGAAATACTTTGTATCAAAGCTCGAGGAACAGTTGAAGAACCTTTCGTAGTTTAGAACGTCAGATTCTGTCTTGTTTTCATCCTTTTCATAGTCTTTAGTAATCCAAGTTACAAATCTAACCATAGCTTCTTAACTGGCATCTCAGTGTTCATTATATTATAATTAATATCATAATATTATGTCAATTTATATATCGCAGCTATTATGAATATAGGATCTACTTTACAGCGCTTAATACAAAGTATAACTTTAGAACCCCAAGGAAGAACAGATCAACTCAGTCGTTTGATCTGAAGCGGGCGATCTCGATCTTCATTTTAATATATTCTTCTTCTTCTTCTTCTTCTTCTTATGGATAATCTGCCTCCTTCAATACTGAAGATTCTTGCAGAATTGTATATACTGGGGTGTGCAGGTG
Organism: Strongylocentrotus droebachiensis; assembly: GCA_035222895.1. NCBI lineage: Eukaryota > Metazoa > Echinodermata > Echinoidea > Camarodonta > Strongylocentrotidae > Strongylocentrotus > Strongylocentrotus droebachiensis. Next base: position 224,217 of record JAVYIG010001966.1, read on the forward strand.
GACCACTACACCGGGGTTTCCACCTTCTCTTATACGATAAGTGCAGTGGGTTCTTAACGTGCAAAGGTGTTGACTCTCCTATATATGGGGCCTCAATTTAACGTCCTATCCGAGGGACGGAGTGTTTTACACTTGACATAGCCTGCATCTATGAAACAAGGGAAGGGGCACGATAGTCCTTGTAAAAATATTTCAGTGTTTTGTTTCTTTATGTGAACATCAGGATATTCGTTTTTTTTACATTTTACGATCGTAAATAAAACCAAATCAAACCAAACAGTATGACTGAGCCGGCATGATAAGGCGCTAAAGCATTCAAGGAATTTCTTCCTACTGGGTACCGATTTACTTCGCCTGGGTGGAGAGTGGCGAATGTAGATAAATGGCTTGTCAAAGGACATTATAGTGTCGCAGAGGGACCCAAACCGCGAACCAAGCAGCAAGGTACCCAACATTGCTAATTGGTGCTAACATAGTAATCACAATCATGTAAATAAGATAATGACGTATACTGATTTATATCTAGGGCATTAATTTTGGTTAACATTATAATATGAATCTCCTTTAACCAATCCAACCATAAACAAATTTGGTATTGTTTGGCTTTTTACCACACGATGATCAATCGGAAGATATGTATATTAAAACCGTTCCTTGTAGAACGAAGAAGATATTTATTATGCGAATGTATCATGATATGATTTAAGCAAGTTATGAGACATTTTTTGTTATCATTCTTCGTAGATTATGGAGGAAAATTAACTCGATCATTTAACCTTTCATTCCGTTTTTTTTTAATCCAAAATCTTTTGGTCAAATTCAGTCATTCAGAGATCAATACAGCAAAATTCAAAAATTACAAAAGAACATAAAATTATCTTCCATTTTCATATAATGAAAGTTTACACTGTCGTTCTGCCTTCGTGCTTCTAGGTTCGATATTGTGCTGATGATATTGTCTGCATTGGACAAATTATGATAACCTTTTCCCACTGTCATAATAAGGTAAACTTATATCAGGGATCACACGCCCCTGCTTATATTGTGCATAATGATAGAGAAAATAGGATCCCTCTATTCCAGTGACAGTGCGCCCTCTATAACCGGATTATTTATAGTCTTCCTCTAACAATCTGATCGACACAGACCAGACGCGGAAACAGGTACCAGGGCTAGAGGGCGAGCGGGGGGGGGGGGGGGGGGGGGGGTCATTCTAAGCTTATTATGACCCTTAGGACATCGACCGACTGTACCCCTTGACAAACAACACGAAACAAGGAGACATCCACGCCTACAAGATCCTTCATTTGATGTCCTAATTTCCCATTTTGGTTTCACCCTAAAACTTTTATTCGTTCAAAGCCATCCTTCTCAATGGAACCTTTTGGAGGCCGTGTCCCCACAAACGCTAATTGATTCGTCAACTTACAATTTCCTTTCAACCTCTCTCTCTATTCATCTCTCTCACTGAACCAGCAACTTTCCGATCAAGATTCATGATCCTAAGTCAAAGCTAATTCCTAATTTCTCGAGAGCCTCGTTAAAGTACTGAAGGTGTCTGATATCTTATTACGTCTTTTACTTTTAATAATTCTTTTCTTAGTCGCCGTTTAGGTCATTTCGGTTAGACCTGAAGCTCAGGTTTCAAGAGAGTCCAAAATAGTGGAGGAAGGGAAACTGCAGATTGTCGAAAATTGAATGATCCGTATTTTCCTGTCATAAAAATCAGCTTTAAAAAAGAAATGCCGGTAAGATTAGTTTGCAAAATATTTTCTGAAAGGCGCGAAGCAATTTGTAGTCATTTTAGAAAACAAATTCTTTGGCACCAAGGTCCTTTCAATTATCAATAACCTTAAACTTACTTGATTTATGATATCAATCAACGGACATCGAAATCATATATTATGCGCAGATAACTTTTATAAAAAAGTAAAACCCGTTACATATCTTTTATGATTAATCTGTTTATTCGTAAGAGTTTGAGAGCTGCTTAGAAAACTATTCCCTTACGCGGATTCAAGATAAAACCAGGGAGATGACAGAAAACAGAGGTATGGTTTATGAAGCGTTTATTTTCAAGTTGTGATATGACGTAATAATACATAGTAAGGGTCCGTTTAATACATTTAGTTGGCCACTAACAATGGCCTGTTTTCCTGCTAACCATGCGCTTATAATTATAAAGAGCATAATTCAAGAATGGTCATGTTTAATGATCTGCATTATATCAATTTCTAGTTGTTTTATTAGACATGACACGTAGCACCGCCCCCATTGCATGTTTTATGGTCGCTATGTATGGTTTATTTTCGAAGCCAGTGTTAAAGAAGGATACAACAAATATGATGATGTCAGGGACAATCATGACCGAACGTAAATCATCTTTCTCACCTCGCTCTCTAATTTTACTTGGTATCAAGTTTCTCTCTCAAAAATCAAAATTTGGAGTTGAAAGAAAGAACTAGGCCCTTAAAAAGATTGACACCAGACAGTTCCCTTTCTAATTGGGTTGTTTTTCTCTAAAAACAATGGTGATGTAGTGATTATGATGGTAGTAATACAGAGGCATATCCAGAAATTGATAAACAGAGGGAGATGGGAGGGGGATGTTCTCCAAAATTAGAGGTGAGATTAATTGAAGATTTTTCTTGGCGACTGAATGCATCAGGTAGTGTACACTAGCTCAACCATACCCTATTAAAACTGAAATGTTAAATCAACTTCTAAAAATGACGAGAGGAAACAATGGTAGAGTATAACTTTTAACATGCTGGATTTAACCTTTGTAGTGTTGTATCCAACATGTCGGAACTAGTTGGACGGGTACCATTTTGAAAATTCTGTCTAGAATCAAAACTTTGATTTTTTAGAATATAGTCAACGCCACTTGAATCACATTTAGCGACCCATAGTAAAGTGGGAATTGACATTCAGAAGTACCGAAACAAAAACGAAACAGTGAAACAGAAACGATTTGATGTTTATTTACTCTCGGTAAATATGTAAATTTAATGTATTCGTGTTCTGTAAGCCTATTTACAAACTAAAATACCGACAAAGAAGCGTCCTATTCGTCATGATTTATTTGTTCATGTGGTTTATTCGTTGTCAATACAAAGTAATAAAGACCTAATTAATAATGGACATAACCATCCTTTGTTTCACATTATAAACAAACCTTGACACGTCATATACATATACCTCGTAACGTATTAAACATACCATACCAACAATGGCACCCACGAAGTACCAATTCTGCCCACATAAATGTATATAATTTTCGCGAGCCTATACCTTTAAAGGTGGAACATCAATTTTAGGCTATGACGCAAGATCAATACAAAGTGTTAATTAAATAAAAAGAAAGCTAACGAAGAAAAGCAAACACACATTAAAAGGTTCCTCAAATATTTGAAATTTGGAGGTATCGGGGTACCTGTTTTCTCTTCGCGTTCATTAAAGGTAAAGACCAGTAATGGTCATGCGATTGCATTGTGAAAGAAACGTTGTGGAATCGATCAGAAAAGGTCGATCATCTAGCATCTAGCATCTGCAAGGTTCTGGAATCATCAAAATGATAAGAAATTTGGCTCATTCTTCGTAAAGTTACAAGCACTATACACAGAAAGATGTATATGGGACTACCCTATCTCTCTCACCAGACCATGAGAGAAATAAATTTACCAAATATATGAATTAGTAGGCGGTTTCCCGGCAAATTTTTTATCATCATGTATTAGTCAAAACATATTCTTTCACATGATTGGTAATGAGAGCTTCCATTTCATTTTTTGAAATTGGGGCGTTGCCAATACTGGTCTTTACCTTTAAACATCGTAGTGTACAAAATTATAGAAATAAAACTTCATGAGATGATACCCCCTTTTGGCAAACGGATTACCATGCTTCAAACATAATTATAACAATAGAATAGGTTTATTGCACAATCCTTAAAACCATTTAATTGTGCACCTTTAAATGTACGAGAGATAAAAGTATGAACAGGAACTGTACCTCGGATGTTTTCTGGTCTGATAATTATCATAGGGATATGCATAAGTGGTCAAAAGGAGGAAATTGCCCATCATTATCGTTTCAAGTTGTTCTTTAAAGAAACAAAGGAAAAACAGTTTAGGAATCCGAGATAATGACATGATGTAAATGTTATAAATAAGTATGTCATACGCAATGCGGTTTAATACTGCGTTTTCATCAGTTTAAGAACAGAACGATTTTCCATGCCTTTTGGGGGCTTTGTACATAATTATAAACAATAGGTCGGCCGAAATCATATTAAAACATGACGCAGGGACAATTTGGCCAACCTACGATTTGTTTTGGTTTCGTTACCTTTTTTTCATTTCTATTCATTTCATAGTAACGGAGAATCAAAGAAAAAAAATTATGATCACTTATTTTTCCTTAAGCCTTTTTTTATTCTTTTAAAATCAATTTCCTTTCACTCTTTTATATCTCATCTCCACTCTAAATTTTATTTGTGTTTAACGTGTGTCTATTATCTTAGAATCTTATTTTATTTTGTACATTATAATATGCTCATTACAAGCACGCAAGTGCTTTCTGAGGTTCCCTTCTCCTGCAATGTTAATTCAAACAAAAGGAATAACATCCATGTTCTCTTGAATTTGAATTGTCTTTATCTCCCATTACTATTGTAAACTAATAACAATAACCTTTTTGCCAATATATCTCTATAACACCAATCATCCAAAACCACTGCCAAACTCACTCAAAGTAACAGAGCCCTAAATCAATACAACTCACTCAGTTCATGTCCAGTGCAGGTCTGCCTGTCTTTTATTGTAGGCTGCCATGCAGCATCATATTGAACATTCTTAAGCAAAGTATATTCAAAAGAAATACATCATCAACCAATAGCAAAATAGGATTTAAAAGTAAGACTGTATATTCATAAGGAAAAGGAGAAGAGAACCAATGATTAAGTAAGAAGTGGAAATACCTAAAGCATTCACACAAGATTCATGAATAAAGAATGAGAAGAGAACGAAGGAACACATCATCTGTTTGAAGACTTGGTATGTGGAGCAGATGAATGGAGGAAGTGGATATGCAAATGAGTGAAATAAATATGTATAGAGAGAAGAGACTAAAGAAACAAATATTAACTGTAACAAATAAAAGTAGAGAATGCGTCTAATTTTAACTCTTTAACTACACTACTTTCGTTTTCCGTTATCATTTCTATGCTAACGAATCAAAATATAACTGTACTAATATCATAATATTCTATTCTACGATCAAATTTATTTGTTTTGGGGGATGCTAAGTTATTTTGAACGATGTTTCAAAATTATTAAAACTAATCAAGATTAATAAAAGGCAAAATAAAGGTAATGAAAACAGAAAGACAGAAATATTGAAAACGAATAGAAAAAAGACGAAGAAAGATCAAACAATGAGGTGAAATGGAGTAGAAAGAAATAAGAAGACATCGACATCGTCTGCTTGTGCAAATCATGTCCATACTGTGATCTCACACATCTCAGCAGCGTTCGGAGAGCTCTTTAGGTGCTATGTCGGGGCTGTATTTAAGCGTTTTGTAATTTATAATAATCTTACTTCGAATATTTCCAGGCTTTTAATTTTGATAATCTTGTCGAATTAAAGTTTCAACTTTGCAATAATGAAAATAAAATTAGTTTTTAAAATCAATGAATATCTACTTTTAAAGAAAATGACGGAAATAAAATCAAAGAAGGATCATGATTTTTATCCTTTTTTAATATATCAACATCGAATTAACATTATTTATTACAAATTCGGATATCTTGCTAATCCATCAGCAGGTATTCATAATATGGTCTGCGTCTGTCTAAGTTCCTGTGTCATTGATACTGATGTTGTTTATGGCGGAACATTCTGTTGGACAAGGAAAAAACAACCGATCACCAAAGCGTGTGATGAGTCTAAACAATGAATTGTTGATATTTTGCATGAGAACTAAATTTAGCAAATACTCATTAAATAAACGGCTACTCCCACTCATTTACCAATTTTAAACCTCATTAAATTGAACCCCGAAATTAAATAGTAAATGGTTGCATCAATGTTTATTTAGGGTAAATTAAACAACAATTAGTAACACATTTTGGACGAAATCTATTTAGTGACTCGCATCGAAGTTTTGGTTTGATATCGATTCTCCTTTTCTCGTAGACATACGTAATCAATTTGTTTTAATCTTTCTATGACGTTGTTAAAAGTAATGACCTCTACAAACAGCACCTTATCTTAGGTATACTACAATCAAGGAGTTTATATAAATGAGGTTTTTATATTGATAATTTTATTGCCGTAGGTCGTATTTTACGAAGGGGGTTGACACGTTTGTGGTAATACGTCCCTCTCTTCACCCCCTTGGCAATGATTGTGTTTGTTACGCCTTGACAATTCTACACAGAAGTCGTCACGGGGCTTAGTTTTACTGAACTTCCTCCCCGCGTCACTTTCAGGTTGAGTTGAAAAAACGACCCCATCAAGACAAATTCAAGAGTTTTTGAACTTTTTTGAGTTGTTTTGTCTTCGAGGATGTAAACTTGGGGACTAGGTTGACGACGAAGTTGACTGGCTTTGACACTTTTGACGAGTCAATTTCATTGAAGCGAAACGCCGTGACCTCGAACAATTAAGATGTGATTTATGGCTTGAGAATATGGAAATTGGTGATAATTATATTCACGGCAGCGTACAGCAGTGAAGGTGTGAGATTTATGTAGTTGAGAGATGGTCATTACCATTCGGAATTCGTTTTAATGTGGAATTAAAGATTGCACTCTTTCAAGAAAAAAAGGGGGAGGGGGAACGAAGGAAGAGGGAGAGAGAATGTAAGAGAGACGGATATGATGGAAGAGAGAGAGAGAGAGAGAGGGAGATCACGCGAGAGAGAAGATCAAACAATTATTATCATGGATAGCAAGGTAACAAACACCCCAGTAAATATACAGAGAATAAAAATTCACTAGTGGCTATTATGAAATAAAAATAGATAAATTGAAGGGAAAAAAGAAGTAGAATTAAATACAAGTGTGAAGATAGAGATATAGAGAGAGAGAGAGAGAGATAGACAGAAAGAGAGAGAGAGGGAGAGAAAAGGGGGGGGGAGCTAGAAGGATGCGATATCCAAGCCATCTCAACTCTATCCCATCACCCAAACTTTCCCCAAATCTCCTGCAAGATCCCTTCAGAAACCACAGCCCCATGATGCGGTGAAGTTAAACGCTACCAGATCTGACAGTCCAAAATTGACGTACGTAACTTTTGGTTTTCCCCCATCCTCTCTCTTTCTAAGGTTTTTCCCTCTTCCATTTTCCCCACCACCAGTTGGCTATTCCTTTCGGTGTCGGTTTCATTCTGTCCATTCAAAACATTAGTTTTATCGCTGATAGTCACCTGGTTTCAGTTCTCCATTTGAGCTCGATTGGTTGGATGATAGAGAAAGAGGAACAATAAAAAAGGATGGATTAGGGCGAAGATTCAATCTGTAAAACCACAAAGTGACCATTGCTGTTGCAACTGACACGCTATTGAGAGCTATGGATGACGACAACAAGAGAGACTGGGGAATGTGATAGCGATGCTGATCGATGGTGATGATGATGATGATGGTGATGGTGATGATGATGATGATAGTGATGATAATGGTGATGATGATGATAGTGATGATAATGGTGATGATGATGGTGATGATAATGGTGATGATGATTTTGGTGATGATGATGATGATGGTGATGAAGATGGTAATGGTGATGAAGATGGTGATGAAGATGGTGGTGGTGATGATATTGATGATGATAACGGAGATGATGATTTTGATGATGATGGTGTTGACGATGATAATGAAGACGCGGTTGCTGCTGCTGTTCCCGATGGTGATGATGATTTTGATGATGATGTTGGAGATGGTGATGAGGAGAAGGAGGAAGATGATAAAATGATACTTCTGCTTCTTATTGTGATACTCAAATTGACAATAAAGATGATAATAACAATGTTGAAGATAATGCTAACCATTTGTGACATTAGTACAAAATATAAAAAAATGTTAATGGTAAGAAGATAAAGAATGAAATGAAAATGATGAAGGTAAAAAAAAATGAAGAAGATTAAGATGAAATTTATTTAAAACAGTTAGGTCAGAAGACGAAGGTAAAGAATGAGAAGGAAATCGGAAGCAGGAGTGGCAATCAAATACAATGTAATACAGTACTATCAAATAATTAGGGGGAAACCCCCGTCACATTTAAGAATCAAACAGTTTTATTACGAAAACTTCATTCAAACTGAAAAGATTTGTTTGGGTTATCCGTTCAAGAATATACCGGAAGTGCTTTCGAGGAACATTTGATATTTTAAAGAGCCACAGAGTCCCTCTCGTACACTAATTCATACCCCTTTCTTTTCTTCACATGTTTGATTTCAGCACCACTTCTTTCACTGTATAATCATTCGCTTCCATATCTCCCTCCCTCTTATATCTTCTCCCCTTTTAAAGTTCTCTTTTGTTTTTCAATTTCCACTCCCTCCTAAATCATCCATCCCTCACCCTCTCCCACTATTTTATTTTTTTATTTAAAACCCAATTTATTCCTCCCTGTCTCATCACCCTCTCCACTTGATAATCATTCATCCATGTCTGTCTATCTGTCTGTCAATCTGATTACACATGCTCTCTTTTGATAATAAAATATAAAAACACATATCACAAATAGCAACTAAAACAAAAACATAAATAATATATAATGTAATTTGTAAAGTAGTTTGCTTTTATTTTGCAAAAATGAAGTAATTTATTGTGACCTTTAAAAAAATGATTTCCCATCTACATACCAGCTTTGCTCTACATTTATTTTGCCAATATTGCTAGCAGTTTGGAAATATAAAACATAGCATTATGTTTGAATTCTCAAACTTTGAGGTTCTTAAAAAAAGTCAAAATTTCATAACTTTCACTGAACAATCAAGATAAAATGACATCATTAGATGTAGAAGAAGTCTTCAATCTGATTTTTAGAAATGTTCCATAAAGTTACTAAATTGTAATTAGATAGTTACAGAACCATCTATACACAGAGTATGACCATTTTGGTTCAGTAACAACATGGCATATATTGTTTTATTTTGTGCTTGCCCAAAATATTGTATCGAACCAGGTTGGCCAAACTCTCCTAATCAATGGCACTGAATACTTCATCAGCAATAGCGCCATCTACGACGAAGGTCTAAACAACCTGCAGAGAGGAAGAGGATAGCTTTACCAGAACAGGTAATGTGAAGAAAAGAGCTACTTTTCAAAGTAATTACATGAAATTTAGTTCCACTTGAAGACATCATTTACCATGTACATTCTTAATGAATCATTTGATAATCAATAAATATCGAAACAAACAATGGCTTTGGAGCAAACTTGTAGAGTATTAAACCCAAATACTTTCCATCCCATTGCTAGAAGTACTGCCTGACATAGCAATGAGATGTATTAGTTAGAAGCTTATAGTGACCATGGATCTGTGCCATGTTCTCTGTAGAAACATCCAACATAATGTAAATGAAATACATAATCTTCATTTGTAAAAAAAATGATATCATCTGTTTGGAGCAAGAAGTGTGTTATTAAAGTCACATCATTTTTAACAAAGTTAATACCTTTCTGGCTCCAAACAGATAAAAAGTCTTTAATAAAAATATTTATAATAGTTACTTTTACTATTTACTTCTATTCTGCTATTAGTTCAGCAAAATCAATTATCATACCAACACTATTGGTTATTAAATGAACAAAGCATACGATTGGAGAAAAAAAATGCTTACGGTATTCATTTGGAGCAGAAGTCTACAACATGAAAACGTTCAGGCCATTTTGTCATAATTTTGTGCATAAAATGGCAAGTTATGCAATCCATTTTATGAATTCCATTTTGAAGAAACCAAAATTGAAATCAGTTAACAAAATCTTGTTCACAGAAAGAATGAAAGACTCAATAGGACTAATTGGCAAGTTATATAAAACCATGTATATTCTTATCTACAACATTTTAAGAAAGAAATCTCTAGTTTATTACAACTATCCATCAACATCAAAATTATAATACATATCTTGGAGCTGTTTCTAATCAAGAAACAGAACCATGAATATACTGGATTTGTAGGAATTGCTTTAAAAAAAAGCTCTCTTGTACGATGATGATATTGAGGGTTCAGTGACACAAAGACGTAAATCCATATTTTGCCAAAGTTAGTATTTGATATCAAAATGTTCAGAAAAATGTGGGCTTTCCAGGAAACACAAAGACTTAACTCTACCCAACACCCCATTGAAGTCAATGGCTAGTGAAACATAGGCTTAAGTGCTCAGTGACACATAAACCAATTTTTAGAGATTTTTTGGCCAAAATGGAGTTACCGGTACGTCTTTGTGTCACTGACCCCTCGATATGATAATGCTCATATCTAAATGAAGCTTTATAGCATAAGGTTCTGCCGCAATGCAAGAGTTTTTGATCAAGACAGCGATTATGATTATTTCTAGCTTAATCACTTCAAAATCATGCAACCATTTTTACACATAACTTGCCTTGTTTTAAAAATTACAATTTTTAATAAAAAACAAACAAACTAAAGTAGTAAATATTAGGGATTGTATATATTAATCATTCAGCTATATTTATTTCACAAACCCTTAGGTATATACATGAGTTCAAAGTATTCTTCTTCCTTTTCTTCCAGTTGAGTACCGGCCTCTTATCTTTGTACTTTGTGGGTGCTTTTGTGCCGTATGCGGGGGTGTGGCTGCAAAACCATCCTTCTTAATATTGAATAGAAAGTTATAAAAGTTGTAAAAGATGTAAAAGTGACATAATGTACACTAATTCATACATGAATATCTAAAACCCTGACCAGACATTAAGAAATCCAAGAGTTGCACATTGATTTTCATATATTGTGGTTTTCTAAATGGATATGAGACTATATATATTCTTTTATTTTATTCTTTTTACTCTCTCTTACAATTTACCTGAAGCATGTGGAGTTAAAACTTATTACTCAACCAGGACTAGAGCTAGAGTTAGACCACTGTCTGTGAATAATAAATGGAAAATTTTATCAGAGAGAGGCTAAAACTCTCCTACTAAAGAAATTGCCCATGTCAATATAGTCAGTAGTCGATCTCCTAGGTTCAATGATATTTCATATGTCATTAAAATATTAATACATAAAGAAAATAAAGTCATTGATTATTAATTAATTAGACTGAATGTAAGAGGGTGTGTGTGGACAGTGTGGAGGTATGAAAAATAAAAGCTTTCTAGCTGTGAAATGCTCTAAGAATAAAGTGGAAAGTGTAAACTTAATATACAATGGTGTATTTGTCTAATGGATAAAGAATATAAATGAAGGAGGCATGACCATCCCAAAGGATATTAAAGTGACTCTGTAACATTGCCTCAGATTCTGAAACAAAATCCTGGATTTAGCTCATGCTGCAATCATAATTATAAACCTTCAGGTCAGTCAGGAATCCCATGACTTTTACAAGCTGATCACCTGTCTGATTATCAAGATATTTATGAATGGAAATTTCATTTTGGGGTACATAAAAAGAAACTGTACTCCTGCCAGGGACCTGTTTCACAAATGACAAAAATCAGTGACAAATCTGCTGATAACCAATCAGAAGCTGACACCGTCAATAACCCTGTATCAATGATTTACCCTAGGGACTTGCATGAACAAAGAATATCAAATACCAACCAGCAGTCATCACCTCATAAAATCTAGGCTATTAAAACTCTTATAGGGCGTTGCAAGAAGTTGCAATCAATTGCAAATCCCCCAAATCAAGCGTAAGTCTTGCGATTAATTGCAAATTTTCAATTGATCGCAACTCAACATTCTTGCAACGCCCCATTAATGAGAGAGAGAGAGAGAGAGAGAGAGAAAGAGAGGGACAATAAAAGCTAGATGTAGTTAACTTAATTTAATTGTTAAAACTTTAATCCTAACAAAATCCTAGGAAATTTAGGAGACTAGTGGGGTGTTGCAAGAAAGTTGAGTTGGGATCGATTGCATATATCAGCTGCAAATTTTGCAACTTGCAATCAATCGCAACTTTCTTGCAATGCCCCATTAGGTCCATATTGTACTAAATCAGTTAAACCTGACCCTGTGTCTAAGATCACATGTAATAAAAGAAAACTTAGACCTCAGACTATCTTCATTTGTTAAACTAGATATTGAACATGAACTTACACGCAAGCCCAGCGCTGGGCTTCATTTAAATTTTGTATCTGTATTCTTTCTGGTATATCATGTTTACTATTCACCATGTAATGATGTTTTCATGTATATATATATATATATGTTTATCTTTATATGTAATTTTTTGTTATGCAGGACCCCAAAGTATAACAGTATTTGAACTACTGTTGAAATAAAAAAAAAAAAAGAAAAAAAAAGAAAAGAAAAAGAATAAGAGCCGCAATCTTCTGAACATACAAACTTTGCATATATATAATGTGATATGATGTGAGAACTGTACTGGTTTAGCTTCTGTAGAGCAGCATCCGACCTACACACTCCTTGCCAGCCATCTGAGCGTATTCTCTGACATTCTCTTCGTTTGTTTCTAGATGGGGCTGTTGCTTGTAGACAACGTAAGGCATGGCGATGTGCTTGTGTAGGACTAGCACTTCATCAAGGTTCACTATTGCATCAGCTGGGGGGTATCAATGAGAGAAAATTCAGACAATTATGAGGGTGATTTTGTGCAACGTGTTCCGACATGTCTTATATTCGTTTATTTAATCAACAAAATAAAAAAATAAAAAAAATCTTTTGATATGACCACTATCTAGTAATTAGTAAGAAATAACCTACAGTCAATGGTTTGGTTTGATAGTTTGTTTTAACTGACTGCTATTAAAGAAAGCATGTGTATGCTTGTAATTAAGCAACTAGAGGACAGACGGTTTTAAGTCCTCTCCGAGGGACTATGGTCATTTCAAGAATTTTACATTTTTTGAAGAAATAAGTGGATCATAAAACATATGTCTTTAACAGGATACATCCAATGAAATCGCCCGTTGACAGCATTTGTAAAACATTATGCTTCTCATATTTTAATGCAGAGAATTATCTCAATAAGCTGGATTGAGCTGACATTTTCCCTAAACGACTTAATTGTTTTGACCAGGAATCAACTTCTAAGCACCTCTTCATGTGAAATAGTTTTTCTCTTTATGCTCTTAAATCGAATGTCTCATCAAGTTTATGGTATGAGATTTTACGTCATCTAACTATATACAAATAATTAGTTGTTCTTTTTGTGATTGTTCCCTGAAAGGCCACTTTCACCACATCACTTTTCTATCATCTCATCCATTTTGGATTTTGTGTGTCCCACTGACTGAACCAAGTGGCCTGTTCTTGTATAGGGCAAGCTACGGCTATTTTGTAATCTTGTGTCTTTTACTTCATCGAATATAATGGAATAATAAACAAAAATAAATTTTGTAAGTGCCTTTGATTAGGCAAATAGTTATGGCCACTATACAAATTCCTGATTTAGATTGAGCTGGATTGGATAAGTGGTTATTCTCAATATTGCATCTGATTCAAGCTAGGGTCAGGCTTCACACTTGATAAAATCTTTGATGGCGTCTGTTAATGTACAAGACAAAAAAACGTAGATCTAAGCGAGGTTTGCGGTATTATACAACATAATCTTTTGACAGAAGTTGGCCCTGAAAATGGCCCCCTCACGCTCTATCTCAATGTATCGATAGGTTGGACCTATCTTCAGGATGTAACCGCAAACTTCGCTCGAATCTATCATTACCATGGAAGCCTTCAAAGATTACAAAATAAGAGAAGGTTGAGTTCTGGGAAGAGGTGAAAAATAAATTGTGAGCATTATCATTGTTTTATGCAAATGTGGAAGAACATCAGATAAAAAATGAAAAGCATGGCTCTTCAAAAGCCTTAATATTCTAAATATGGCATGTAACATCATACAAATCGGGACAGATTTTTATGCCACAAGTTTGTGTAGTCCCATAATACATCTTTCTGTGTACAGTGCTTGTAACTTTACCAAGACTGGGCCAAATTTCTTATCATTTTGATGATTCCAGAACCTTGCAGTACACACCAATACTTATATGCTAGATGATCAACCTTTTCTGATCGATTCAACAACGTTTCTTTCACAATGCAATCGCATGACCAGAACTCAACTTTATCTTTAAGACTTTCCCTAACATGGACTTACCGTCATCTTCTGAGGCGAAGCGCGAGTACTTGTTAACCTCAAGCTTGGGTAAACAATCTTCTATGGGATGAAAGATGTAAGCCTCAGGGCAGAGTAAAGAGGAAGGGTAGAATTGACCCTGCAAAAAAGAAGGCACATCATCATGTAAGAGTAGAAAACTGATAAAATACAGGGGATAAAATATAAAATCATAGAACTCAAAGTCCTTTCTAATTTTATAAAAGGTCCTTGCCGCTGTACAACAGCTGTGGCACATAAAAAGCATGGGAGACTTCAGAAAGAAGAAGACCACCCCCACCCCCCCCCCCCCTCCCAAGCAAGGGTACCAAAATATGTCAATGGAAATTTTCAACCCTTAATACTGCACTGATCATCATAAACTACCCTGTGTAATGCTTCAAGGTGATATTTCACTCAATGAAATATCTGGAGTATGTCTGTTGTCCATCTAAACTCCTCAAAGAAGGTTCTGCAATTCAAGTTTGAGCCTGGATATCTATCTCTCTTGTTACAATATATTATCATACTTGAATTTGATGTCATTTAAACGCCTGCGTGTTTCCCTTTACAATGATGCCCCAGTTGTAAAGATTATGTAATCATAGAATGTGCAGTACCCCTGAATATTAGGCCAAATCAAAAGAAAAGTGTTGCAAAATGCATCGTCATTGACCACCTCAATACTATTAAACACAATCCACCATCCAAACCAATGAATAACTCACCGTTGACAATGACAATGCAACATTTCACTTTATATTACAAATTCAACCATTAATGCATTATGACCATTTCATAAGTCAATTCTTGGGCATAAAGTGCAATAATCTTTTACCTTGTATCTCATTTTCCGACATGAATGCACATAGAAGCCCATATAGTAGTACTCTAAAGCAGGCGCAGTCACATTTAGTAATCTTGTGAACGCTAATTCCCTGTTATGGAAAGATACAAAGAAAAGCACAAAGTGATATTAAAGTGAATGCTGAATGTAGTAATCTTGTGAAGGCTAACTCTCTAAATGGAAAGATGAAGACAAAGTGCACAAATAACAGCTCAATATTTCATTTATTATGTGTTTGACATTTTAGAGTATGTGATTAAACTTAATTTGAACTGGATGACAGACAAATATAATATTCCTTTCTTTTCTTGGAGAAAGTACTGTAATTGGTGAAGGTTGAAGTACCACAATGTGATGTACAATATAAATGTGATATAAGCAAAACATTCATTTGAAGTTGAAAGCACACATTCTTGTCAGGCATGATTCTTGTTCAGACACACCACTTCATGGTGAAGATCCGTTTGAAAGCTCCCCTTCTACATTTTGAAGATTTTTTTCTTTCTTTACTCAGGACAGCTCTTTACCAATTTTCAAGAGTTTGTTATGAGCTTTTCCCTCTCCGCTCATGAATACTTTGGTTTGCTGGTATAACAATAATAATCAAACGTTTTGTATAGCTCATAACACATAGGCATAATTGCATGTCTCTATGCACTTAACAGAATAAAATACAGAAGAAGTGGAAATGGTGCACTGGTTTCATAATCATTAGATCTTACAAAGTGCTAAATAGATTTTCTTCAAATTAATTTCATAGGTTTCTATATTTCTAAGGTATTCCTGCAAGTTATTCCATAAAACGGTGGCTGCTTATGAAAATGACCTTTCTCCTTAAGATTTTGTCAGAGTTGGTTATGAATTTGAGTGTCCCCCCCCCCCCCATCAGTCCCAAGTACAGGTGAATAAACATGAGAAGAAAAAAAATGGTTTGTTATGAACCATTTTCTCTCATACCTTAGTGCTGAGAAGGTCCCCAATGTGAGGAATCTATATTCAGGGTCGTAGTAGAAGTAGACCGATGATATGCACGTCGGTAGTATATCCATGACACCCACTGCAATGATTTTACCATCAAGGACATAGTGTTGATGGAATGATCCGTAGCCACATTCAGGGCCGTCGTCTGAGTACTGTTCTACTAGAGGCGAATCTACTAAGAATCTTTTGTACTGGAGAGAGAGATATAGAAAGCACAGATTAAAGCAATAAAATCTCATGTATTCCTGGAGTTGTGATAAGATAAAACATTAGATGCAGTTTTTCTGCACCTTATACAAATATAAATATAACTCAATAGATGTAAAGTTTTCAAAATTCACGTAGTGATGTATCAATTTATCAGTAGCATTGGAACAAGTAATCTTCAATCAGATAAAGTATATATTTTAGGTAGCAATTCTAATTTTCTGAAAAACCAGATATACATAGACACTTTGTCAACAAGAAATTAATTAAATTTCAGAAACAATGTATCATTGGCTTTTACTCAAAAGTTGTATAGGTGCCTGCAATACATAATTGCACTGTTAAACATCAATATTTACAATTAGCCAGCCCATGTCTTACATTCCACTTACCTTATAAAGGCAATGCAACATGTTCACTTTAGGTTGGTTGAGCAGTTATGTATAGAAACTAAGTAATACACTTACCTAATTTGCGTTGAAGGATCCAAGATGGGTATAACAATTGTTTTAGCCATAGTTAACCACAGTAAAGTCTATTTATGACAAGTAGCACCCATTTACTGAACAGGAATCATAATGTTTTCTCTTTATTTTACCCTAAAAATATATGCAATTACGTGACTCAAAGTGATACAATACAGTACCTTTCATTAGGCGAGGCGTCAAAAATAAATATACCAGCCAGCGGCAGCTAACTGCACTTGTGTGTCCTGGCTGCATTTTTTAAAGTAGCTCAGCCGGCTACCGCTGGCGGTAGGAAATTGCATTCAAAAGCATGCGCCGGCTGCCGCCTTTCGAATGGAAACCGAGCCTCAGATTCCAGCCTGGCGCAAGCCGGCTGGGCTAATAAGTGAAAAATAATTGCCCCAGCCAGGCTTCGGCCGTAATTGCAGCCTCGATGCGCCAATACGTGAGGCGGCAGCCTGCTGGTATCGATATTGTTGACGCCTCGCCTTACATAATACGAATAATATGAATATTGCACCTACCTCTGAGAGGCAAAAAATTATTCCAACCTCTTGATGGACTCAGAAAAATAAACATCCCTATTAACAATAGAAAGGCCTGAAGTTAAGTTGTCTTTCATGAATTAACATAAGAAATGGAATGTTACACTTACTTCAAAGAGGGCACATTCATCGAGGGGATCATTGTGAACAAAAGTCTGATATTTCTCATAAACTTTGTGGCTTTCCTCCTCTGTCTCTAAGTATTCTGGACTGGGTGGGTTTGTGCGAATCAATTTGATCTAGAGGTCAGAGGTCAAACGTGATATATATATATATATATACAAGATAATGTACAGCTGATCTGCACATGATAGCACTATTCTTCGGGGGAGAGAGAGAGAGAGCAAGAGGGAGAGGGAGAGAGGGAGGGAGGGAGAGGGAGAGAGGGAGGGAGGGGGAGGGAGAGAGGGAGGGAGGGAGAGAGAGAGAGGGGGGGGGGAGAGGGGGAAAGGAGGGGGGGGGGAGAGGGGGAAAGGAGGGGGGGGGGGGAGGGAAGAGCATGGAGAATGGCTTGGCATGGACTGCAATCTTGCTTTTCAAATAAATTAATTTCACTGTTCCTCTAACAAAAACAAATTTGGGAGTAATCTGTTCCAAAAATCCCTCATCATTTCTCTAAATGGCTTGAGATTTTGAATGATAATGTCCAAAGCTGTACAGGATAACACGAAAACATCCATCACATTGGTTTCTTCTCATGAAAGGTTTACCGGTATGTACTTTGTGTAACTTCTTTCTCAGCATACTGGTAGTAAAGACAGATAGCATCTGTGAGATAATTAGACGAGGAGCAACTACATGTAAAATTGCAGGACTTAAAAAAAAGGAGTTTGAGGAAAGTTTCTTTTAGTTTCTTTCTTTCAACTGAGGTAAATCAGTTTGTAAGCTCCTTAGTGTGATCTGTTTTTCGAGATATTCATGCATGCACGTGTGGTCTATATTTTCCCTATTAACTCTCTACGGTTATTCCCACCATTTAAAAAAAATCACTGTAGATGTACCAGCCTTACGTCCTAAATATGAATGTGGAAGTTTATGAGAGCATACCTTGCAATCATGGTGCAGTTCTCCTGGGCTATACCTACCTAATCATCTTCATAGATCTTCTTGAATTCAATAGTTCATCTGCTGAGAGGGTGCCAACTCTACATGTAACTTTAATTCTTTCTCTCCACAGATTATTCCAAAGACACAATTCTAAGTATCTGTTAATTCCTATATCTTGAGAAGAAACCTAATGTAGATATCTTCATGTTGATTACCTGTCTAAGATTGCACTTGGCCTCTTCGTCATTATGGACGCTCATCTGGTATTTGGTGTAGACCTGATGACTCTCATCGAGGGTCTGTCTAAACTCAGCCGACATGGGATTAGACCGAACCAACTTGATCTAACCAATACATAGAAAAGAAAGCAATTTCCAGTTTTGATGCATTACTATGCCGCTAAAGGGAAATAATGGAGAGAATAAATCTCAGAATTTACAATCGTATTTTACTCTATACTTAGCCATTTCTCCATGCTTTCCCTTACACATATAATGATAAAACAAAGACATAATTAAGCACAAATATCCTTTCAAATAAAATTTTCAACGCAACAGAATAGAGCAAAAGTTGACGAACTATAGACTTGTATATTATAATATTAATACAACAAATCTAAAATAAATGTGAATTATGGAAATGACAATGTTCATTATGACTATCGTCAAATTTATCATTTTTTTGATGTCGGCCGATTCAGCTCATTTTAAAAAAGATACCAAGAATACATCACATACTTGAAAATTATCAATCTTCAAAAATACTCAAATTTGAAAATTGCAATTAATCTCCCCTAAAAAAAATACCAAAGAATCAAATTAACATATTCATTTGAAATTTCAAGATGTGATTATGCAGTAATTCTAAAGATAATCAGGCATTATTGAATTTCAAAGGAAATCAATAAATATTTTTGATCGGTCATCCCTCTGTCTACCGGTATTCATCCTTATTTCACAGTGACAGGGTGGGGGAGGGGGAATTTCCCTCATGAAAATTATTATATGCAAGTTTCAATTTTCAGAGACTTAAAAAAATGTATTTCCCCTTGATGATACTGATACTGTGATAGCATGAAAAGAGACCATTAAATCGCTGTAAACTTACTTATCTGGGCCCAAGTAAATAGTCCCATTATTGCATGATTACCTCAAGTCGATGTTTTAGATCATGGCCAGGTAGAGCATCTACTATGAACTCCTCCAATGACTTGGCACTGTTCTCAATCTTGAAGGCGCTGCTTGATCCAGCCTTAGGGTCAGAGCTATCTGCGTTAGTCTTCTGCTTCAGCCTCTCTTGATGTTTTTCTAACCTTTTCAGCTTAGATTTCTTGCATGGTGGTTTGGTTGGGTCTGGACCTAAGCCTAACACATGGATATTGATTTGGTCAAAATGAAACAAAAATAGAACCTCATGCTCCTTCTCAACTTAAAAAAAAAGCTTTTGCAATTGCAACACGTCATTGCAAAGAAAAGGTATTTTACAGCCCTCGAAAATGCTATTGCTACAATGTTAGTTACATATACACCTAATCTGTATAATTACTACGGCTTGAGGTCCATACAAAAATGTTTACTATGGATGATATGCAGTAAAGAAAGATGAAGAAGAAGAAGAAGCAATATCAGATTTCACTATTTTAACTATATATACTTTGATGAATTAAATCTGATTGAAATAGGTAAGCTGTCTCCTATGATTTACCTGGTTTAGGGATCTTTTTCTGTTTCTCTTTTGGGACGGCTGCCTGGCCATCTTCAGTCACTCCTGCCCCTTCTCCTGTTATCTCTCCATGCTGTGATGGAACCCTGGCCTCTGTCTGACCTTTGACCTCTTCAGTCTTGCTCTCCGAACCTTGGATGGTCCCTCCATCTTGCACCTTTGCCATGTCATCTACCGACATCTGAGGATGATGGTCTGGTACGGGGGGCATTGGATGCGCCCCTCCAGGGGCGTCCTCTCCGTCTTGCCGTACCCCTCCCTCTCCTCTGGGTTTCTCTCCAGTGGTGAAGAATTTTGTCGCCCTTTTGAGGACTTTCTTCTGGGATTTCGTCAACTTCAAGGAAGGTGCGTGGCATCTGATGGTATACTGAGGGCAGCACATCTTATCCATCGTCGGCTTGTACACATATTTACCACTCCTGAAAAAAGATATGCCATTAACAACAAATATACTCATTTTTGTGGAAAATTTACCAGTATAGGATAGTCTAGCTTATAAGTTATAAGATGATGAAACGGATCCTAATCAGGTATTTATTTTGCCTAACACGCAATTTACTAATGACTGGTCATTAGTAAAATCATACTTACATGTATAAAACAAATAATACAAATCATTTTGTTCGGGCCTCACTGATGTGTATTATTTTTATACTAGTGCGTATACAAAAAAAATAAACTTTGAAAATATCCTCCAGAATTATAATTTCACAATATCTACCTGATTTTTTTCTCATGAAATCATGGACGAGGGTCTATTTAATCAGATGAAACTAAAGGTATTGACAAAAATTTATGCTTGAAATTGAATGAGCACAGGTCAAAACATTTTTCGCAAACCAATTTTTATAAGTTTTTCAAAATTAGCCACTGGTCACTCAAGCAAAAAAGTATGGTCAATCGATTCTTTTACTGCCATCCAATTAAATAGACCCTATTCGATAGTTAAAAGATAAGAAGCCAAAGATGAGGTGTTGCATACCTTCTCCACCCTCTATCAATGAGATCATTATAGTCCTGACACGTTAGGTTGTGAGCCCACATTCCTACCAAATAAAAACAAATTAAATTCATAAAACATATCTGTTAAATGGGTATATTTCACAATAAAGTGGTAAAATATTTTAAGTTCATAGTTTTCAGAATATAATCATTTGTTTAACACCTTGAACTTCTGTGGCAAGGGACCACAAGAAAGGTAAGATACAATCAATCTATACAAGAGAAACATAATTAATATCAAATATCTACCCATGCTCCACCTCACAAAAATAATCAATATCAAACATTAATTAAATCCCCAAAGAAAGACACCTAACTTTATGATACATCTCTCACTTTAATTAAGGCGACTCTGAATTTCAGATTAGTCAGGGACAACAATTTGCATGTCCTTTCTTTCTATTCTTTTTTCTTGTAATTTGTTGGTCTGAAATCTGATCCGACCCTACCTCCCTTGGCATCTGAAGATGTGAGTTGGTCTAGCAATAATGTCTGTGACTGTTGTACAGTCAGTTCTCCTACTTTATTTCCCCTACAAACTGACTTTGAAACCGACTTTTCATTACTTCACAGCACAGATTAATATTAGACAGTTACTAGTCACCAACTTCCAAGCAACTGAAAAGAAATGAAATTAACAATGCAGAAAATATTAGATTCTAACTTTATTCCTGCCAACATTATATCAAAACACCTTTAAAATTTGACACTATTTACGCTATTCTTCATCTTATTTACCATTTTTACAACAACACGACAAAGCTCCAACAGTTAGACCTATTAAGGAAAAATAACAGCTACATGTATGGAAGAGTGACCATAATTTGTGCATGACCTAAATAATTTGTGGATAGTTCCGTATCTCAAAAAATAAATTTTCTCTGAATTATGGACTATTATTTGATCATGGGGCCGTTTCTCGAAACCGTCATAACTACAAGATCAACGACATCTCGCTACTGTCATGCAACTTGGCAGCTACAGTAAGTGTTTCACGAAGCCGTCTTTGCCAAGATGAGCGACAACTTCCGCGACAATGAGTTGTCACTGCTCCGAACCCGTCATATCTTTTTAATTGCTGTAAAGCGCCATCTCAAGTCAGTTTGTTGCCATTTCATGGGCCGCGAAATGTACGATTAGTTTCACTATCATTTTGAGAAAAATATAGACGAGTTCGGTACGTAATATTCTGGGATGCGAAATGCAAATGTAAAGAAGTGATAATACAAATTATACAATTTTTTTAAAAAGCTGAATATAAACATTAAATCACAAATCGTTAAACTATAACATATAAATAAAAGAGATAAGAATGTTACACACCGTTGTTCATAGTCAATCCATAGTCTTTTCTTAGGATACCATCATACCTTTGGGGCCTACATTTGTATGTGCATTATTATTCCCTCTCTAATTACTTCTTCCAAATTACATTTTCAATATATTTATATATTTATGAGACTCTAGAATAAAAACTGGCTGAAAAAAGGTATTTTGCCTAAAATTCCTCGTCACAATAAACAAAAAAGTATGTCTTGATAAACTATCACATTACGGTATCCTTCAACTACCTTTTGATTGGATTGTCGAGAAAAAAACACTCACCGGTTTTTCTTCAATTTAAGAATCTTTACAGAAATATGCGAATCGTTTGATGATCTACATTTAATAATGACACTATTTTGTATTTATTTTAGGAGAGTTTATATGTATATGTTTCTTTTTGAACAATTCTAGCCCCAAAACTTGTTTTGGGTTATTCGTGATAAATCAAGTGGATCATGACAAAGACTATGTTCTTGAGCTGCTAGTATCGCGATATATCGATATCATGTCTGTCGTGGCTTCGTGAAACAGTTTATTCACTTCTAGACCGAAAACTTCAGTCTCTCTAGTCGTCGGTTGTTCTGTAGTGACCAAATGTCACGATTTTAACTTTTATATGTATAATAATGTTTTATTCATTGATTTGCACATGTTTAATACGAATTGCTTTACTATTTCCAAGATGGCGGCTAGGGAGAATTAATTTCCCTTGCGTAGTCCGCTGTCTGGCTTTTCAGACATGTCCCAGCCGGTTCTGTCTGGTTCGTTGATATATTTTATTGTTATGCAGATTTGTTATTGTTACGTACAGCGCGTATACATGCATACTAATTTTGTGCGCTTGTTTTGACCAATCGCGCTATACCAGCGATTGGGGCTTTTTCTGATATTTCCATGTGGAAATCAGAGGGAATATTTTTATCGGCACACACAGGTCGATACTGTGTTTTTGTTTACTGTGCCGGTCGAATTTTCGTCCAACATGGACGCGACGACTTCGTCCCCGGACCTCTCCCGGGTGACTCATTTTTGTGGAGAGACTTGTATCGCTTTTACTAGCACATACTTGGATTTGTCTTTTCCACTGACAATTATCGTTGTAGTGACACGATGAACGCCATCGTCACCACCTCGCCATCATCTGCTTCGTTGTGCTGACACGATGAACGACATCGTCACCACCTCGTCATTATCTATTGTGTTGTGTTGACACGATGAACGCCATCGTCATCACCTCACCTCATCATCATCGACTCTTTATCTTTTCTACTGCGTGTTGTGCTGACACGATGAACGCCATCGTCATCACCTCACCGTCATCCGTTGTGCTGTGCTGGCTCGCTGATTATCGTCACGTCATCACCACATCATTGACATTACCTTCAAGACCATCATCGCTGTTTTCACCAGCGTCGTCTTCATCGTCGACTTCATCATCGCTGTTTTTACCAGCGTCGTTTTCATCGTCGACTTCATCATCGCTGTCTTCACCAGCGTCGTTTTTATCATCGTTGTCTTCAACATCGTCTTCATCTTCGTGGTATTCACCTAGCGTCGATCATCGTCTGCATATCCTACGCGATCGACAACTAGCTCATCGACCACCGTTTTCGACTAGCTAGTTTCTACATCTAGATAGAACTTGAAGAAGATCTACTTTGAATTCAACTCCAATGACTCACGTAACGTTAATTATATTGTGATTTATGCATTGCATTGTTTATCATTGTGATGCCTTATTTTGACTGACTGAGTGCCTGTTGTTGAGTGCGTACGCTTACTAACACATATTTTACATGTTTATAATTGCACTAGTTCTAGGCCTATGCCTGGTCTACTGATCTAGATCTGCTATAGTCTAGATCCACCGATATATTGTTGTATTCTCGTGTTGTGCATTCCGTACACATACACAAGTAGAGATTTGTTTAGTGGTTTTTTGAACCACAATATTTCGTGCCTATGTAGGTAAATCTAAACGCTTAGATTTGAGTAGTATTTTCTTGACTGTTATTATTCATGGAGTGTGAATGATATTTAACTGACTTGTTTTAGTACTGTCTTAAGTTGTACTGAACAGGACTCCTGATATTTCGAGACTTGTATTAAGCGGTAATCATTAATACCATAGTGACTAAGTTGAGTCTCCTTTATATTATCTGTGCTGTTGGAAGTTATCTATGTTTGATTATTAATAGTAACTACCAAGGGCCTAGTGATAGTTTAATTGTCTGTCACTGTTGAGATAGACAGAAGAGGTTTTTGATAATTCTGTAATCATTGTTTCTTATGTGAAATTATAGAATATAGAACCAAGTTTTAACCATAATCAATTTGTCTGGATGTGATCATTTATTAAGTGTTTTCTTGTCTGGAGGGATACTGCTTTTTAGTAGTTTAATTAAAAAAGAGAATTGCGTGGGATTACAAGTTAACACGCAACATAGTCCATACCCCATGTAGTTTGCCAAATTGGTGACCCCGACGTGATCCCCCTGAGATAAGAAACATTTAGTTAGATTACCTTTGCTTATTAATATTTTTTTTTACCATTAGGTAATCATATTTTAAATTGTGTATTTTCGCCCCTCGGAGCTTACGCAAGCTCGGGTCTGGTAGGGGGGTTAATGTAGTGACCAAATGTCACGATTTTAACTTTTATATGTATAATAATGTTTTATTCATTGATTTGCACATGTTTAATACGAATTGCTTTACTATTTCCAAGATGGCGGCTAGGGAGAATTAATTTCCCTTGCGTAGTCCGCTGTCTGGCTTTTCAGACATGTCCCAGCCGGTTCTGTCTGGTTCGTTGATATATTTTATTGTTATGCAGATTTGTTATTGTTACGTACAGCGCGTATACATGCATACTAATTTTGTGCGCTTGTTTTGACCAATCGCGCTATACCAGCGATTGGGGCTTTTTCTGATATTTCCATGTGGAAATCAGAGGGAATATTTTTATCGGCACACACAGGTCGATACTGTGTTTTTGTTTACTGTGCCGGTCGAATTTTCGTCCAACATGGACGCGACGACTTCGTCCCCGGACCTCTCCCGGGTGACTCATTTTTGTGGAGAGACTTGTATCGCTTTTACTAGCACATACTTGGATTTGTCTTTTCCACTGACAATTATCGTTGTAGTGACACGATGAACGCCATCGTCACCACCTCGCCATCATCTGCTTCGTTGTGCTGACACGATGAACGACATCGTCACCACCTCGTCATTATCTATTGTGTTGTGTTGACACGATGAACGCCATCGTCATCACCTCACCTCATCATCATCGACTCTTTATCTTTTCTACTGCGTGTTGTGCTGACACGATGAACGCCATCGTCATCACCTCACCGTCATCCGTTGTGCTGTGCTGGCTCGCTGATTATCGTCACGTCATCACCACATCATTGACATTACCTTCAAGACCATCATCGCTGTTTTCACCAGCGTCGTCTTCATCGTCGACTTCATCATCGCTGTTTTTACCAGCGTCGTTTTCATCGTCGACTTCATCATCGCTGTCTTCACCAGCGTCGTCTTCATCATCGCTGTCTTCACCAGCGTCGACTTCATCATCGCTGTTTTCACCAGCGTCGTTTTTATCATCGTTGTCTTCAACATCGTCTTCATCTTCGTGGTATTCACCTAGCGTCGATCATCGTCTGCATATCCTACGCGATCGACAACTAGCTCATCGACCACCGTTTTCGACTAGCTAGTTTCTACATCTAGATAGAACTTGAAGAAGATCTACTTTGAATTCAACTCCAATGACTCACGTAACGTTAATTATATTGTGATTTATGCATTGCATTGTTTATCATTGTGATGCCTTATTTTGACTGACTGAGTGCCTGTTGTTGAGTGCGTACGCTTACTAACACATATTTTACATGTTTATAATTGCACTAGTTCTAGGCCTATGCCTGGTCTACTGATCTAGATCTGCTATAGTCTAGATCCACCGATATATTGTTGTATTCTCGTGTTGTGCATTCCGTACACATACACAAGTAGAGATTTGTTTAGTGGTTTTTTGAACCACAATATTTCGTGCCTATGTAGGTAAATCTAAACGCTTAGATTTGAGTAGTATTTTCTTGACTGTTATTATTCATGGAGTGTGAATGATATTTAACTGACTTGTTTTAGTACTGTCTTAAGTTGTACTGAACAGGACTCCTGATATTTCGAGACTTGTATTAAGCGGTAATCATTAATACCATAGTGACTAAGTTGAGTCTCCTTTATATTATCTGTGCTGTTGGAAGTTATCTATGTTTGATTATTAATAGTAACTACCAAGGGCCTAGTGATAGTTTAATTGTCTGTCACTGTTGAGATAGACAGAAGAGGTTTTTGATAATTCTGTAATCATTGTTTCTTATGTGAAATTATAGAATATAGAACCAAGTTTTAACCATAATCAATTTGTCTGGATGTGATCATTTATTAAGTGTTTTCTTGTCTGGAGGGATACTGCTTTTTAGTAGTTTAATTAAAAAAGAGAATTGCGTGGGATTACTAGTTAACACGCAACATAGTCCATACCCCATGCAGTTTTGCTAAAGTTCCACTGAGACTACGTCTGGCTCCACTAGACCTCCGATTATAGAGACTGAAGTATGGCCTATCGGGACTGTACGGGACTGTACGGAACAAATGGTTCGGTTCGACCGGACCGCGATGAATGAGATATGCAATGAGATTTTCACTCTTTACATCCTCATAACTGCTGCAATTATAATAAAAATTAAAAATAACATATATATAGCTTATTTGACTTACGATAGCTTGCTCATTTAGATCCTAAATTAATGATTAATCCGGGAAAGTCTCGTCGTCAACATTATCCGTCTTGGTTTTAGTTGATGAATATTCCTTTTTTCTTTTCGAACGTCCAATAGCTACCGTAGCTACGTACGAGTCAGCCCGGCTTGACCAACGAACTCCCACGAAACGAGTGCTCTGATTGGCCATTTGGCTATGTTTTGGTAGGTTGACCCGGAAATATGTTGGCCGCCGGGTCATATAGCCCTATGTTCGAGTGCATCAACGTACTGTTTCACAGTTCTGAGATACAAATTGGATAATTCATATACATGTAAGTAAGTCCGTAAATTATACATTTAATATTAAGTTATCAAATTTTGATAACTGCAATTAGGACAAATGACATACCGACCTAATTTACATCTGATTTAGAAATCAGAAAATTAGATCTAAATAAAGAAAATCGGGGAGAAAATGTTTTGAACGAAAAGATGTACATTGTTGGCTCTAGCTACCCCCACGGTACGAGATCTCTGGGTTACCATCTGTATTGGGGAATGTCAACAAATGTCAGTTTTATTAAAGAAATGACCCAAATCAGATGGTTATTTCTGTCTAGATCTAATCCACTTCATGACATCTCCGTAGGTCGCCAACAAAGTTATGACTGTCATGGAGTTGGTTTCGAGAAACGGCCCCCTAGAGTCTAAATAAATTTGTGTGGACTCTAGAACATGAGAAGTCATGAATCGAAAATCAAATTTCCTTTTTGTATATTAAAATGTGCGTGAGCTTTGGACACCCCATCATACATGTGGATCTACAGCCTTTTCACACACAGCTAAAATTCTATAAACATGACTAGTATAAACGTGTTTCGAACGTGTTTAAACTAATCACGAGCCTTTCACACACAGAAATTTTGGTGCGATCGTTAATCGTTTCGTGATTAACTACTGCTCGTAAAATGCGCAGTAGTGCCATTGCGCATTGAAGGTCATGTCACATCAATCAAAGCGCACACTCCATCCAGTTTAAACACGTCTGAAACACGTTTAAACATGAATAACCTTTCACACACAAAATGTCAAGCTCACTAGATACGAACTTCGTATCTGCAGCTAGACCGAAAGCTTCAGTCTCTATAATCGTCGGTTGTTCCACTGAGACTACGTCTGGCTCCACTAGACCTCCGGTTATAACCGGAGGTCTAGTGGAGCCAGACGTAGTCTCAGTGGAACAACCGACGATTATAGAGACTGAAGCTTTCGGTCTAATCTGCAGCCTGCTTTTAGGGGCGTATCTACATGTATCCCAACATCGTATAAACGATGTTCACACTGGGAAATTTTGTCTATAAACATGTTTAAAACTTTACGATGATTCTAATCATCTCTAGATACGATGAATTTTAGCTGTGTGTGAAAAGGCTGTAAAACTAGTAAACACAACCGCATCGGGCCGCGGAGCTGAGCGATCTCTGCAGAGCTCTGTCGGGTTTCTGAGCAAGGCTCAGTGGACGTGTGGCGCTCCTGAACGCTCGCTCAAGCTCCCCGTACACTCTCTTTAGTCTTACCGTGGGAGAAGTTTGAGTCCTCCGATCCGCAGTATCCACATCTGTAGCCTTCATGTTCCGAAAGGTATTCAACAATTGAGTGTTGCATCGCTGCTTCCTTAACTTCTCTTCTAAAAATGGCAATATTTACACCAACAGAGGCTGCAATTATATAGCTTTCCTCTAACTTTTTTTTAGATCTATTTATTTACGTGACATTTAGTTCCGCAATCTAGGATTTCGGCTGAACCTACTCGTCATTTTCGTATGGAAAATCTGTTATGGTATCTTCAAAAATGTACACCTTGACCACTGACCTCAACCTCTAGAGGTCAGTGACCTAGACTGATGTGAGGCCTTATTGTAATAAAATAATGTAGGCTTATCCTTGGCAACCATTTGAATTGACTCATAGATTAAATATACATGTAGGGATATGCCAAACAGAAGATCATATACATGTATACCACAAAAGTGTTTGGACATATACATTACTTTTCTGTTATCATATACCTTATGAGCCTAAATTAATTCTCAGAATGAAAATAACACAAAACAAAACAAAAATAGTTTATTTAAAATATAGCCTACGCACCACGACCATATCTTTGACGTAGGCTCTATTTCTTTTCTTGCCATTTTCTTCATCAGAAGTGGAAGATGAAAATATGGCCAGAGGTGGCCCCAAGAAGTTTTGTATAAGTGCCAAAACAAATATTCCAATGAAATTTACTATTTGTTTTCATTTTTGTTGTTTTACTAAACCTAGATACAACAACAAAATGACTTCATGGTGACAATGTCATAAGTGGTTGTCTGGGCCTATTCGAGACAGCCAATCGGAAGCCAATATACAGCCAACAATGTAGGATAACGGTTCAGATCCATTAATTAGCCTACAAGATACGTCCAGAATGATTCGTACATATGCCAAACCTAAGGTGCGGCAGAACGACTTCCCAAGTTGGGGGGGGGGGGGGGGGGGGGGGCACCAACAAAAAAGGGTCACTTTTCTCGAGAAAAAAATGGCACCTACATGTACTAAGGGAAATTTCAAAGCGAAAATAAAGAATTTTTCAGATATTGGTATATACCCCTGCATAGGGATTACATTATCAGGAGTGTTTTCAATATTTGTTTCTCTTTATACACCAAACAATATATTGCTTAAGCATCATTCTTTGTTGTTGGGTGTGATGATCTGAATGTTCATTTGCGAGCGAGCGAGGAAAAATATTAAGATTGGTGAGGTCGCAGTGTGAAAAATTACATATATAAAGAGCAAAAAACCTAATCCTGATGGGATTATAAGCACATTCTCATAACGGAAGACTGAAAAGACATTTGATAAGTAACATAATTATATCATCTATAAATGCGAGCGAGCTTTGGGAAATTGCTCTTAGTCGCTTGAAATTAGTGGCCCGTTTATTGATGAGAGGGAATGGGGACACTTATCGAAATGGATAAGCCACTTATTAGAAAAGAAAAGGAGCACGTGTCAATATAAAAAAGGAAATTATCAGAGGTGAACATGGGAAACTTCTTATACCTGAAAAGAAGTACTCACCGGGGATAAAAAAAGGCGCTCATGAGAATGGGAAATGGGCATTTGTCGACGGAAAAGGGGCACCCATCAGATTTTGATAGGGGCATTTATAAGAGGTGCAAAATGGCGTTTCTGAAAAGGGGATAGGTCCCTTATTAAAAAGAAAAAGGGTCATGTATCATTGTTAAAAGGGAAATTATCAGAGGTGGAAAGGGGCACTTATAATAAAGAAAAATATGTGCATTTGTTGAAAAAAGGGCACCGATCAGACTTTAATTTATCGGCAGTGAAAAGGGGGCTTTTACAAAAAGGGGGAAGTGGCTCTTATTAAAAAGGAAAAGAGGCGCATGTTAAAATAAACGGGGCATTTATCTAAAGTGAAAAGGAGTAACTTCTCGTACCTGAAAAGGGTCATTTACCATGGATGAAAAAGAGCACTTATAAGAATGAAAAGGGACCAATGTGAATTTGGACACTTTCATTGGTGAAAGGGGGCATTTATGAGAAGGGGAAGGGGCTCTTTTTTAATGGGGGCACTTATCATAAGGAAAGGGGCACTTATATGAGAATGGAAAATGGACACTTATTGCAAAGGAAAATGGGAACTTGTCGAATGAAAAGGAGGACGTGTGAAAATAAAAAGTGCACTAATCAATGGTGAAAAGGGGAATGGGCACTTTTACATATTAATAGGGGTATTTGTCAAAGCAAAAGGGGCACTTTTCCTATGTAAACAGGGGAAATTCTAACAAAGTTAAAAGAGAACTCTTTCTTTGTAAAATGGGGCACTTTGGGGTTCTTGAAAAGGTGGGGGCGCTGTGCCCCTGCCCATCCCCCCCCCCCCCCGGATGCGTATTTTTTATTTACACGGCAGCGAGGGGAAAAGCTCGATTTATTCCAATGAAACCGCTCGCGAAGAGTCTACACTAGACCGAATCGGAATATTCATAATACACCATTTCATTCCAGGCGCGTAGCCAGGGGGGTGGGGGGGGGGGGGAGGGAGGCGGTGGGGGCGAGAAAAAAAACGCCGGCCAAAAAAAAAAAGAGAGAGAAAGAGAAGACAAAAAGTAAGAGGACGTAGGAAGAAAAAGAGAAAAGCAGTCGAGAACGGTACAAAGAATCGTCTTCTTTCTCTAATAATTTAATGAAACGAAGAAAAGCTTCCGCGCTTCGCGCGGAAAGGGGAAACTGAGTTCATATTAAAGATTAAGACTCGGGAAAGGTACAACGAATCGTCTTCTTTGTCTAATAATACGTCGAAGCTTCCGCGCTTCGCGCAGGAGGAGGGGGGGGGGGGGGGACTGAATTTAGACAAGGATTAAGAGTCGAGAAAGGTACAACGAGTCGTCTTCTTTTTCTAATAATTTAATGAAACTTCAAAGTTTTGCGCGGGAGGGGAGGAAACTGAATTCAGATAAGGATTAAGAGTCGAGAACGGTACATCGAATCGTCTTCTTTCTCTAATAAATTAATGAAACGTCAAAGCTTTCGCGTTCAGTGCAGGAGGGGCACTGAATACAGATAAGGATTAAGAGTCGTGAAGGTACAACGAATCGTCTTCTTTGTCTAATAATACGTCTTCTTTCACGCGGGAAGGGGGAAACTCCTCCCTCCCTGCACCCACCCCCCTGGGGAGCGCGCTCACTACCGCCCCTAAAATAAAATCCTGGCTACGCGCTTGAGTCTGGAACTGCCCAAACACACGAGCCAAACAGTGCATTATTTGTTTTATAAGACGGATCGGCGTTCTAAAAATGTCTTACATCAATTGTTTATTTAATTCATTTCTGTGATAAATCTAACTCAATAAAATTCACTTTTGGCAGATCAATAAATTGCACAAGCAGGTTAACTTTTGTAACAGTTTAAGTGTTGTATCGTTACAGTATCGTAAAGCAGCTTCTCAATAATTATGTAGGCAACACTAGCCTATATACTTTACCAGTCTACGATATGTTTGCTTATCGTGCACGAAATGGGCTAGCTTTTAAAATTAATATGAAGGGAATTCCTTGCGTTATTATTTCCTGTTAATTATTTAATTGCCGCTTTATTTATTTGCCATGAATAAAGCCTGATTTTTTGTTTGCGGTGGGGGTGATGGACAGAGATAGGTATCCCAGAATATTTATGTAAAATTCCCCCACCGTATTACAACTTTCTCACAACTTTATTATTTCTTCACCTTCATCATCATGATCAGGTAGGTCATACGAGCGTAAGACGACAACGCCTACTTCCGGAACTTTGTCCGTTCTATCACAATCATGAATCATATAATTCTGTCGATTCATATTTTGCGATATTTAGGAATGTGGTATTTCATTATACCACTTCAACATAACTGGAAACAGATAGAGCCGGGTATGATATTGATAATTATGTACGTTTTCTGACTGTTTCTGTATAAAGTGTTTCAGGTTTCAATTGTCGAAATTACAAAGGAATGAGCGACTTGTGATTAGAAAGGTAGGCCTATTATACTAGCGCATGGAAGTTTAGTGTTTGAAATCAAATATTTCCTCTTAATGTGCTCTTTAATACATAACCGTTAGAATATTTCATATGGGTTTGCTTGTGATTTATTACTTGTAAAATGTTATTATGTTTATCCAAAAAAAATATGACTTTCGGTTTCATCTGATTGGTTCCTGAACTTGTATTTTAGTTTTGATTACTAATTTAGAATATCATAACCATATTTTGTTAAGGAAAGAAAGTACAAGCACCTTTTCACAGCTCAAAATTGGGCTGACCGTCTGCAGCAAAGGATAACAATTTGTTTATGCTTCCATGAGCTTGTGTTAGCATAATTATATTCAAGAGCGATATATTGTCATCCGACAAAGGTGTACCTTCCCTTTTCAGAGTTGATATATTGACGTCATGGCAAAAGGCTCAATCTTGTACCCATTGCTCGTCGCTGGTCTCCTCGTCAGCTCGTCCTTTCAATCTTTACAACAAAACGATGGAGATACGGCGATGACACCCTTAACACTGGACATGGACAAATCTTTCCATGGATGTGATCAGAACCTTGAACTGAAAGAAGCTTCTTGCCGCGATAAAGATCTGGACACGGTTCCCCAGAATCTTTCTAAAGATACCGAGGTGCTTTACTGTCTTATCTGATAACAATATCACCAAACTCTTGAACTCCTCGTTTGAAGTATACCCTCTAACCAACTTCTTGGACATTTCTTTTAACGATGTAAGAGCGATAGAATCCGCCGCTTTCTACCCTCTCAAGGCCTTAATGTACCTGGATTTATCCTTTAACCCGCGTCTTGTGCTTCCAGCAACAGGCGTCTTTAAGATGTCTTCACAGCTTTCCCATCTTGATTTAGGTTCATCAAACATGAAGTCGCTCCCCAATGACACTCTAAAATGGAGTCTACATCTAGATACTGCAAGGCTGTCCTTCAACAATCTCTCCTTTATTAATGTAAGTTCTTGTGGCATGGCCGACACTGTACTCATGACTGGTAATCGACTACAACACCTTACGGCGAGAGATTTCACCTTTGTGTGCCACACTGATACTCTAGATCTTAGAGAAAACCCTATCCAATCAGTAGACCCTCATGTGATCGCATCACTACATGTTCGCTCGTTGGTGCTAGGTGGCTACAATTTAAGTTACGAGGTGCTAGCGAACATCATCCTCGGAATCTCACAATCAGACATCGAACAGCTCACAATCATGAAAGGATCCGTTGGTGCGTTTCCTGAAGATTTCTTTGATCCACTGCGCGATTCTTCTCTATCCGTTCTGGACTTCAACAGCAACGACCTGAGTAGCCTCTATCCTTTAGTCTTCTCAAATTTGACAAAACTCATACAATTCAGTTTCACTTATAACAATCTCCCAATAGACGAAATTCAACCGAACTTTTTCGAGGGCATGAAGGCATTAAAGGTACTGATAATCAACTACAACCAAGTAAGAAAAATTAATCCTCACAATCAGACTTGGACGGTGGACTTATCGGAGTTTTACTTATCCGGTAATCTGTTTACAGAAATATCTGCATCTGTATTTCTTGGTTTAGGAAATTTAACTTTCTTAGACATGAGCTCGAACAAGTACCTTTCTTTCTTTGAGCTGACGGCCTTTTCGGGACTTGACAATATTCAAACCATTGATTTGACCGGAAGCCGTATAACTGTTCTGGAATTGTACACCCCAATATTAAGATCACTTTCCCTAAACTCTCTTCGTTCAGAATTAATTCCTTTGCGACCAGGAGAATCGTTTCAACATATAAAATCCCTTGTTAATTTAGACATGAAAGACTCTCGGCTTGATATTTCGAACATATGGAATGAAAATAGAAACGTGTCTCTTTTCGATGGGTTATTGAATCTTATTAATTTGGATTTGAGTAGTAACTATTTCCTGTGTTTAAGAGGTAATATCCCGCCAGGGATATTCCAGCAACTCTCTGTTTTACAAGAACTAAATCTAGACCACTGCGATATTACAAATCTACATCCTCTTGTCTTCTCGGGGTTGGAATCGCTTCAGAAGTTGAGTTTGAAAGGAAACAACATCCAGCATATTCATGATGATGTATTGTCGGGGTTGGGTCAATTAAAAACTATCAACTTTGAAGAAAACCGTATCGCGTACTTGGAGGAGCTAATGTTCTCAAATAACTGGAAGCTCACAGATCTTTCCTTGGCCAACAACAGATTAACGCGCCTTAATCAAAGCACTTTCAAGCCGATCTTTTCCTCCATTTCATCGCTTGATCTATCAATGAACCCAATCAATTGTAACTGTGATCTAAAGTGGCTCATTGATTGGTTAAATGAACCTATAGGCCTAATAGACAAGGAAAATACTATCTGTTCGTCAGCATCTCTGGAGCCTCTTCGTGAGAAACCCCTGCTTCATTTTGATCCAAATGAACTCTGTATAATAAACTATGGTATATTCTCTCTGATTCCCCTCGCTTCCATTAGCTTGGTTGTTATCAGCGTGCTGGTGTATCACTACCGTTGGCAGTTGAGGTACAAATGTTTTCTCTTGAAACTGGCCGTAGTTGGCTATAAAGAGATGCGAGACGCTCGAGACAACAATGACTACGAGTTTGACGTGAACATCATTTTCTACGACGATGACGAAGAATGGATTCGCGAACAGCTCCGACCGGCTCTGGAAGAGCGGCTTCCACAGTTTCAGAGGAATGTCTTTGGTGACGAAGACCTTGTATTGGGTATGCATTACTTAGATTCCGTCGATTACGTGGTGAGCCGTAGTTACAAGACCATCATTGTGCTTAGCAGAGCTGCTGTGCACGACCACTGGTTCATACTCAAGTTCCGGACGGCCATGGACCACGTGAGTGACACTCTGACGGAATTCGTATTTGTGGTTTTCCTCGAAGACATCCCAGATGATGAAATGCCATTCTTGGCGAGGTTGTATCTCAGTGATGGCAGACCCTATATTCACTGGACTGAAAACGTGAGAGGACAACAATATTTCTGGGATGAATTGACCAAAAATCTGACCATTAATCTAAGGACGAATGACTTGATCCCAAACGATTAGCAGTCCAATAGGAATCTAGAGATACGTGTGATGGTTATCAGTAATGAAAGTGGTAGTAGCAGAAGTAGTATTAGTAGCAGCAGCAACATCAGTAGTAGTAGTAGTAGTAGTAGTAGTAGTAGTAGTATAGAGTGGTGCAGTGTGACGTCATCAAAAATATATTTTTGGAATTTCTCATTTTTTTCTTCATTTTCAGAAAGAGCATCAACAATAATGTCCTAATGTCGAAAACCAATTGAATAGGTTACGTATTGGCTGAGATATGACCATCTAAATAAATAAATTTCCAATGGGAACTCAGTCAGTTTTATTGCTCTGGTTCATAACATTACGAGCCAGAGCAATATACACTGAGTTCCTATAGGAAATCTTTTCATTCAGATGTCTATATCTCAGCCAATACTTAACATATTCAATTGGTCTTTCGACATTTGGACATTATTTTGTATGCTCTTTCGGAAAATGAAGAAAAAATTGAGAAATTCCCAAAATAGATTTTTGATGACGTTACACTTCGCCACTTCATTTCATTTCATTTCATTTCTTCTCTTCTCTTCTTTCTGTTTTGTTTGTTTGTGTGTTTGTTGTCTGTCGGGGTAGGAGGGGGGGGGGGGGGAGTTGGAATCTGTTTTTTTTTACTCAGATGAAATCTTGCTTTAGATGCTTCTTCACAAAAATATACAAAGCTGAATAGAAAATAAAACAGTAGATAACTTTGGAAGATTCTGCAAGAGTGCTTCATTCATGGTAAAAATGACAAACAAACAATAAAATAAAGCTGATTCAAAATATGCAATTTGCCACATGAAATTTTATTTCATTTTTATTATGAAGTTTTTTGGTCAAGGTGAAAACCAATTTTCTTTGTTCATCTACGGTCTTATATTGCTCTGGCTCGTATTGTTATGAATCAGAGCAATATAACACTGAACCTATTCAATTGGTTTTTGACATTTGGACATTATTTTGTATGCTCTTTCAGAAAATGAAGAAAAAATTGAGAAATTCCCAAAATAGATTTTTGATGACGTTACACTTCGCCACTTCATTTCATTTCATTTCATTTCTTCTCTTCTCTTCTTTCTGTTTTGTTTGTTTGTGTGTTTGTTGTCTGTCGGGGTAGGAGGGGGGGGGGGTAGGGGGAGGGGAAGGCTTTAAATAATATTCATTCAGTATAATTAATTCGAAGACGTTTTGTACTAAGTATTTAACTATAATATGTATTTCTGAGGGCTGTACAATTTTCATTACATTTTGATATGTTATGTATATCAATTAAAATGAAGATGTATGATTTTTGAAGTGAATGAATGTAATAAAATGCTACAAAACAAAAAAAAATAATTTATTATGACGCGTAATAAGTGCTGCGCCGAGCGCATCTTCAGATATGGCATGAAGTACTCCTATTGGTTGACCTACTTATCTTATCTTACTTATCCTTATGAAGGATATTATGCGAGAGAGCGTAGCTACCAAGTGAGAAGATTTTTGCATATTTATTTGTCTAAACGCAGCCTCTTTGGACCGATCCAGAGCCTAAAAGTGTGTTGCAGTTTTTAGTCAGTATTTGCTATTACATTTTTGGGGGCACTTTTTCAAATTTGAAGGGGCGACGATCCCCTCCTTAAAAAAATGAGGGGGGGGGGACGTGTCCTCCCGGGATCGCCGCCCCTGCCTATTATACTAGCGCATGGAAGTTTAATGTCATGTGATATCAAATATTTCCCTTTGTGTTCTCTAATATATAACCGTTAGTATATCTCATATAGATTTGCGTGTGATTTTATTACTTGTAAATATTTATAATTATGATTATCCAAAACAGCAACATGACTTTTGGTTTCGTCTATAAACATTTATAATTGGTTCCCGAACCTATATTTCAGTTTTGATTAGTCATTTAAAATATAATAACCACTATTTTTTAAGGAAAGAAAATCCGAGCACCTTTTCACAGCTCAAAACGAGGCTGACCGTCTGCAGCAAAGGATAAACATTTGTTTATGCTTCTATGAGCGTGAGTTAGCATTATATTCAAGAGCGATATATTGTCATCCGACAATTAAAGGTGTACCGTTCCTTTTTTAGAGGTAATATATTGACGTCATGGCAAACGGCTCAATCTTGTACCCATTGCTTTTCGCTTGTCTCCTCGTCAGCTCGTCCTTTCAATCTTTACATCAAAACGATGGAGATTCGGCGATGACATCCTTAACACTGGACATGGAAAAATCTTTCCATGGATGTGATCAGAACCTTGAACTTAAAAAAGCTTCTTGCCGCGATAAAGACCTGGAGACGGTTCCCCAGAATCTTTCTCAGGATACCGAGGTGCTTGACTTGTCTAAGAACAATATCACCAAACTCTTGAACTCCTCGTTCGAAGAATACCCTCTAATCAACTCCTTGAACATTTCTTCTAATGATGTAAGAGCGATAGAATCCGCCGCTTTTTACCCTCTCAAGGGCTTAATGTACCTGTCTCTATCCTTTAACCCGCGTCTTGTGCTTCCAGCAACAGGCGTCTTTATGATGTCTTCACAGCTTTCCATTCTCGAGTTAACGTCATCAAACTTGAAGTCGCTCCCCGATGACATTCTAAAATGGAGTCTACATCTAGATACTGCATATTTGTGGTTCAACCAGCTCTCCTACGTCAATGTAAGTTCTTGTGGCATGGTCGACACTGTATACATGACTGGTAGTCGACTAAAACACCTTACGGCGAGAGACTTCATCTTTGTGTGCCACACTGATACTCTAGATCTTAAAGACAACCCTATCCAATCAGTAGACCCTGGTGTGATCGCATCATTACATGTTCGCTCTTTGGTGCTAGGTGGCTACCCTTTGAGTTACGAGGTGTTAGCGAACATCTTCCTCGGAATCTCAAAATCAGACATCGAACAGCTTACAATCGAGGAAGGATCCGTTGGTGCGTTTCCTGAAGATTTCTTTGATCCACTGCGCGATTCTTCTCTATCCGTTCTGGACTTCAACAGCAACGACCTGAGTAGCCTCTATCCTTTAGTCTTCTCAAATTTGACAAAACTCATACAATTCAGTTTCACTTATAACAATCTCCCAATAGACGAAATTCAACCGGACTTTTTCGAGGGCAGGTACTGATAATCAACTACAACCAAGTAAGACAAATTAATCCTCACAATCAGACTTGGACAGTGGACTTATCGGAGTTTTACTTATCCGGTAATCTGTTTACAGAAATATCTGCATTTGTATTTCTTGGTTTAGGAAATTTAACTTTCTTAGACATGAGCTCGAACAAGTACCTTTCTTTCTTTGAGCTGACGGCCTTTTCGGGACTTGACAATATTCAAACCATTGATTTGACCGGAAGCCGTATAACTGTTCTGGAATTGAACACCCCAATATTAAGATCACTTTCCCTAAACTCTCTTCGTTCAGACTTGCTTCCTTTGCGACCAGGAACATTTCAAAATTTACATTCCCTTGTTGAATTAGACATGAAAGACTCTATCCTTGACCTGTTTTACCTATGGAATGCAACTGCAAACGCGTCTCTTTTCGATGGGTTATTGAATCTTATTCATTTGGATTTGAGTAGTAACCCTTTCCTGAGTTTTATAAGTGATTTACCACCAGGGATATTCCAGCAACTCTCTGTTTTACAAGAGCTAAATCTAGACCACTGCGATATTAAAAATCTACATCCTCTTGTCTTCTCGGGGCTGGAATCGCTTCAGAAGTTGAGTTTAAAAGGTAACAACATCCAGCATATTCATGATGATTTATTGTCGGGGTTGGGTCAAATAAAAAGTATCAACTTTGAAGGAAACCGTATCGCGTACTTGGAGGAGCTAATGTTCTCAAATAACTGGAAGCTCACAAATCTTTCCTTGGCCAACAACAGATTAACGCGCCTTATTCAAAGCACTTTCAAGCCGATCTTTTCCTCCATTTCATCACTTGATCTATCAATGAATCCAGTTAGCTGTAACTGTGATCTAAAGTGGCTCATTGATTGGTTAGGTGAACCTATACGCCTGATAGACAAGGAAAATACTATCTGTTCGTCAGCATCTCTGGAGCCTCTTCGTGAGAAACCCCTGCTTGATTTTGATCCAAATGAGCTCTGTATGCTAAACAATAGTCTATTCTCTCTGATTCCCCTCATCTCCATTAGCTTGGTTGTAATCAGCGTGTTGTTGTATCACTACCGATGGCAGTTGAGATACAAACTCTTTCTCTTGAAACTGGCCGTAGTTGGCTATAAAGAGATGCGAGACGCTCGAGACAACAATGACTACGAGTTTGACGTGAACATTATTTTCTACGACGATGATGAAGAATGGATTCGCGAACATCTTCGACCGGCTCTCGAAGAACGGCTTCCACAGTTTCAGAGGAACGTCTTCGGTGACGAAGACCTTGTATTGGGTATGCATTACTTAGATTCCGTCGATTACGTGGTGAGCCATAGTTACAAGACCATCATAGTGCTTAGCAGAGCTGCTGTGCACGACCACTGGTTCATACTCAAGTTCCGGACGGCCATGGACCACGTGAGTGACACTCTGACTGAATTCGTAGTCGTGGTCTTCCTCGAAGACATCCCAGATGATGAAATGCCATTCTTGGCGAGGTTGTATCTCAGTGATGGCAGACCCTATATCCACTGGACTGAGAACGTGAGAGGACAAGAATATTTCTGGGATGAATTGACCAAAAATCTTACCATCAATCTAAGGACGAATGACTTGATCCCAAACGAGTAGCATAACAGTCATGTAGGAACCTAGAGAAACGTGTGATGGTTATCAGTAATGAAAGTGGTTGTAGTAGTAGTAGTAGTAGTAGTAGTTGTAGTAGTAGTAGAAGTAGTAGTAGTAGTACTACTACTAGTAGTAATAGTTTTGGTGGTGAATGTAGTAAGCATAATCGCGCTACCGATATTGTTATTTGTTATTTGTTATTTGTTATTTGTTTATTGTTTGAGGATAATATTATACTATTATCCTCAAACAATAAATTGTCTTCTTAATGTTCTCATTCACCATCATCATCATCATTATTAATATTTTCATTGTTATTATTATTATTGTTATTATTATCATCATTATTTTTACTGTTAGTATTATTATCATTATTATTATTATTGTTGTTATCATC
Source organism: Strongylocentrotus droebachiensis (assembly GCA_035222895.1). Classification (NCBI taxonomy): domain Eukaryota; kingdom Metazoa; phylum Echinodermata; class Echinoidea; order Camarodonta; family Strongylocentrotidae; genus Strongylocentrotus; species Strongylocentrotus droebachiensis. The sequence goes on from JAVYIG010001966.1 coordinate 265,272, forward strand.
ATCACCATCATCACCATCACCATTATCATTGTTGATATTGATGTTGTTGTTGGTATTCATTGACATTAAAATCTGTTAAAAAATCTGTTAGATAATTGGCAATCATAGACTTAATGTGTATTCTCGTGCCATGATGACTTTATGAAATGGTTGAATAATTTTTTTAAATAGTACTTGTATCGGCAGTTTCTTCCTGTTTTCAATATTAGGACTACTATCACCATGATTGCAACTGTATAATTTCATATTTGCTAAATAGGAGTGCTTTAGCACATTTTAGCGGTTTTTACTTACTGATTCTTATTAAGCGCACTATACGCGATCTGATTGCGATCCGATTTTGGAAGAATTTACAACATTGTATATGAAAATTCCAACATTTACAATCTCATTGATTGAGAATCTGATTATTCATGTAATTAATAAAATATAACTTTTAGGGGCTTTCAAGGCTTCCTTGACGAAGGAAAAGCTGAATCGGCTCAGAATTTTAGTGACGTCATACCAGTATAGCGATTGTCCACGATTTGAAGCCGATTCGGAATTAATTGTGTCTAGAAGGCTTAAAGGCACCAAAGTTATTGCTGTTAGTATTCATATGATCATTAATTACAATCTAAATCAGCAAAACGTTCTTTGTTTATTTTTCCATAACTAATATAATTGCAATTTATTCAAGAATCGGATCGCAGTAGAATCGTGTAGTGTGCGCCGGTAAGTGTAAGTGTACATATTTACGGAGAAGTGAATCTTTTCAAGATAACTTTTAAATCCTTCTTTTAGTTCATCAAATGAACAGAACAGCTCCTGAATACAACCAGAATACGTTAGTTCACCTCTACCAACCCACACGTACCCTTCGATCCTCTGGTCTCTACACATACACATACCGCTTTCAAAGAAATCTCGGGGGAACGAGCTTTTGCTCATGCCGGACCAGCCCTGTGGAATTCACTTCCACAGGAGCTGAAGAACTCCGACTCTTCAACGTCTTTTAAGAGCAACCTTAAATCCCATTCGTTAAATTTTGCGTTTTGAAGACAGACATTCATTCATTCATTCTTTCATTGTTGCATTTTCTTTCTTATGTAAATGTACACGATTCTTTGTCACGATGTAATGTGTTCACTAATATTCTGAAACGCCTTGAGCATTTAATTAAAATGGATAATAGCGCTATATAAATCTCATGTATTATTATTATTATAACCAAAAACATTTGTCCATGAAACCTCTTTAAAGGACAAGTCCACTCGAAAAATAACTTACTTTCAATAAAAGCAGAAAAATCAGACAAACCAATAAAAAAAAAGTTGAGCAAAATCGGATAACTAATAAGAAAGTTATGCATTTTTGAAAAAGTATGTAAATCTATGGAGCAATGAGAATCACAACACAAATTGCCAAGATGGTTATCAGTTTGTGACGTCATGTCCTGACAACTTATCAATTGCTTTACATACTTTAATCCCATTAATTTCCCTTTTTATCCCCCAAAACTTGATTTCCCCATGCCTTTGCACAGGTTTTATGATTTGTATCAAAATTCATTTTTTTCAAGATTTAACTGGACAAAAATTACTCTTTATTTGTGCATCCACACAAACACATATTACTAACAATCTAACTTGGATGCTGGTGTGAAGAAATAGGATTCTAAGGGTGAAAAAAGGAAATTTATATTATTAATATACAGAAAATAATTAGTGGATAGTGAGGACCATACGTCACAGACTCATGAGTGAGTTGCCAATTTGTGTAGTGATTTTCAAAGTTTTTCATGTCATTAAAAATGTATAACTTTCTTATTAGTTATCCGATTTTGCTCAAACTTTTTTTGATTGGTTTGTCTGATTTTTCTGGTTCTATTGAAAGTAAGTTATTTTTGGAGTGGACTTTGGCTTTAACGACAAACTTTATGAAGGCTATGGTTTGGAACATAACACGATGAGTTATATTGATAATTTGAGGTAAAACTAAGGGTTTTTCTCATGTCTAATTGGCTGTTTTACAACATTGCATCTTAAATCTCTCGATGTCAGTGAGATTTCCTCAAGAATACGATCTCTGAACATGACTGTGGACTAGCTTAATGCTTATACAGTGCGTCCCAGAAAAAACGAAACCGAGAATTATTGATGTTTTATCATAACTTAAACACATTTATAATTAATAAATAACACATTTATTTGGAAAGCTTAGATCCTCCTCTTTCATTTTGATTCAACTCATATGATGCACATTTCCCGCATGAGTGATTAAAATGAATTTGAAGAGAGGAAACCAAAAAGTCATTTGGCGGACGGTATTTGAATTTCAAAGGAAAAATTACATTTCTAAAAAGTTGAGTTTCTGCCCTTTCATATGACACCTCAATTAGACAAAATGAGCAAGGAATGATAAAGTTCTGAAGTAGTGCTTGCATTTCCATAATTTATCATACGAATTCATTTTCACTGGCTGCCTGCCGTAGCAATAAGCAGAATTGACAAAAGACTTAACTCCGTTTCGTTGACAATCAGCCATAATATTGGCCATGCATCAAGTCTTTCGTCTATAGCTGATTGTCAACGAAACGGAGTTAAGTCTTTTGTTAATTCCGTTTGTTGCTACGGCAGGCACCCAGTGAAAACGAAGTCGTTTAATAAAATAATGGAAATGCAAGCACATCATATAAATTGCATCAAATGAAAGAGGAGGATCTAAGCTTTCCAAATATGTGTCATTTATCAATTATTATTGTGATTAAGCTATGATAAAACATCTATAATTCTCGGTTTCGTTTTTTCAGGGGCGCACTGTATAATCGTTTAATAAACGTACATTTCTGTAAATTATGCCAGTCACAGCAAAATTTGCTTGTTTTCAATAGCATTTTTAATACTTTACACATACTTTCACATTGCTGTATGTTAGTCACATTTTCAGTGTAAAAACGCTGTGTCAAAGGAATATAATCTCGTATTCCATCAAAATTAATATGTACCTGCATGTGTTTCTCACAGTTTAGAGTTGAGACGAAAAGGTGGATGGATGGATGTACAGAGCGAGAAAGGAGGAGGATGGGATGTCCCCGTCTAATTTGAACATTTTTAAACGTGATAATCAGCGTTGTATTGCACTTTCGAAATAACTGACCTGGGCCCTGTTTCATACAACTTGTTATCAATAACAAATGCTAAATTTCTATGACAAATTTGCTTTCGGCCAATCAAATGCCACGATTTCAGTAGGTCATAACAGTTATTCTAACTTGTTATTAATTTATACAGTAGGCTTGCGGATGCACCATGTGAGAGAGAGGGAGGATTGAGGAGTCCTGACAAAATTAATTGATGACAAGTTTTATGCAACAGGGCCCTGGTTCCCTTTTTTTGTCTTTTAATGTGAGCACTTAGAGAAAACTTGAGAACCTGATAAATGTAAACAATTTGTAGTATGGCAAATGGCATTGACGTCACCACCCCATTCTTTTTAGGCCTCTTATAGAGCCAGGCGACTTTAAAAAAAATCTAGTCATGCTAACTACAGTCCGCATTCAAATATGTATTTCTTAAATTTTGATCAAAATTCTTCATAGCATTAAAGTCTGTGCTAGATATTTTAATTACTCCTTGAAAGGATATCTGCTCTCTACATGTAATTATATCAGGAGACTATTCGAAGCCTCGAACCCCGCCACCACATCCCATCTGTACGTACATGACTTCGTGAATGTTATCAGCAGAACTTGATAAAAACAGATAGAAACATGATATCATGAGAAAGAGAAATGGATTGGAGAGAAAGAGAATGAGAGGGGAGGTAGATGGTGGAGAGGAAAGAGAGAATGGTGGTGAAATTTAGAGAATGATATGATGAGTGGGAGATATCGAAAGAGAGAGAGAGAGAGAAAGGGAGAGATGGTGGAGAGAGAAAGGGAGAGATGGTGGAGAGAGAGAAAGAGAGATGGTGGAGAATGAGAGAGAATGTATGTGTGTGTGTTGTCGGCGTTTCATTCTTTTGAGAATATTTACGCCTTTCCCTTTTTTTTTTATAGTTTACTATTTGTGATTTTGGTCTCTTCATAAATCTTTTCCTTTTTTTTTTCTTCTTCTTCTTTTCCTTCTTCCTCTTCCCTTTTTTAATAGCTTAATACTCTGTGCTCAAGTGCGATAGGGATTACCATCTAAGTTGTTGACAATGTAAAATAAATCAAATTGCGCTACTGATGTAAAATTTGCCATTGTTTTATATTAATCATTCTCTAAAATTAACACTTGTGGAAGTATGCATGTGAGAGGTAAGGCAATTACCAAGATGGTACCAGGGACATGTGTCGAACAGAAAGCATAAAGTTATAGTTTGACGTCGTCGTAAACCCCGGTCGTAAACAAGCGTGTCACATGCTGGTACTTGAAGTAGGTCTTCTTTATATGTTTTCACATAATTATAAGCAAACTGACGTGACCGAAAGTTATAAACAACCGGATTCCCGACCAGCTTTCAGTTCGGAGTCGGGATCTAGAAAAATACCCCTATAACGCGTACAGCAGGATTTTGAAAAAGTAACCCTTTTTCTTGAAAATTGACGTTTTTGTTACCTTTTGCAGCCAACATCAAATTCTGTAGAACTTTGCAGGAATTATGAATATGTCATGTATGTCCTACTCCTACTGTGAAATTCAAGCGTTAGCAGTGTCCTAATATTCAAATTATGCAAGGAAACCGTTTACTTGCTAGACTTCACTGTCAGACACTATTGTCTGTATTGAGTGACTGACTGGATTTTTTTCTTCTTTGGTAATAACATACATAATTCAATTCAATTTGTCTACATCAATAACCCACTTCTTGTAATGGCCAAAATTAAACTGATTCAATCTTTGCGCAGCATAAAACGTACGACCATTCGGTACAATGGTCTGAAAATCAATCTATTACTTACTGGCTCTATAGCTCTAAGTCGATTTGACAACTAATAGTCGTTATTTTACCACTTAAAGACATTTTCAAGCCCCCCCCCCCATTTTTTTAGGGAAGTTCTAAATTAGTTTAATCTTTCAAATGACGTTGGAATTTAACATTTTCATTTTTGTTGGCCTGCAAATGGGACATAGTACCTTTAACACGAATTTGTCGACGGAAAAGAGGCACCCATCAGATTTGGGTAAGGGCATTTATAAGAGGTTTAAAGGGGCATTTATGAAAAGGGGATAGGTCCCTAATAGAAAGTAAAAGGGGCACGTATCATTGTTAAAGGGAAATTATCAGAGGTGAAAAGGGGCACTTATCGTACCTGAAAAGGGGGACTGACCAAATATAAAAAGTGGCACATATGAGAATGTAAAAAGGGGGCACTTATAAAAAAAAGAAAATGCGCATTAGTTGAAAGAAAAGGGGCACCGGTCAAATTTTAATAGAGGCATTTATCGGAGGTGAAAGAGGGCTTTTATGAAAAAGGTGAAGTGGCTCTTATTAAAAAGAAAAAGAGGCACATGTTGGAATAAACGGGGCACTTATCAGAGATGAAAAATGCGTAATTATATGTATGAGAAGGGGAAGAAGCACTTATATTGTTATAAGAAGGAAAGAGAGCATTTATTAGAAAGGAAAAAGGGCATGTGTCAAAATAAAAGGGGCAGTTATTAGAGATGAAAAGAGCACTTGTTAGGAGGGGAAGGGGCCCTTGTCACAATAAAAGAAGCTCTTATCAAAGGTGAAAAGGAAAGGGGCACTTTTACAATTTAATAGGGGCACTTGTCAAGGTAAAAGGGACACTTTTGCTATGTAACAAGGGGCATTTTTGGGGTACTTAAAAAGTGTGTGTGTGGGGGGGGGGGGCTAATCTTTCTACTGGGTATCTCAGAATTTTGTTCTAGCGTGTGGGCACTGCATGGAACAGCAGCAGTTTTCCTCGAAAAATAAAATGCGAATTAGCAGGGCAGCTGATTAGACGAGGATATGCGATAGGTGGTTCGGGCATCTTCTCGTCCTCTCCTCTTTCTCTCACTTCTCGCATTTTCTTTTCATTTTCTTTTCTTCTTCTTTCACCACTCAGTTGGGGGCACATGTCCCCTCCCCTCCCTCAGCTTCGCCATCGTTGCTTACTTGCTTCTAATGCTCGTGTTCTTGCCGGAATGAAATTGAAGGAGCGGTCTAACCATAACGATTCAGAAAACTTCGAAATGATCTACTGACAAATTGTAAGCAAAATACTCGTTACGTATTTATGTTCGAAACAAATAAATTGGTCTGTTTGGGTAATAAGCACTATATAAAACATGCCCCTTTTTCTCGATGCTTCTTATAGAAGATAGGAACAGACTACTTTCGAAAATTCAACCTAAGGCAATTTCAATAGCCTTGTGCGACACCTATTGAAATGTTCGAACGTGACAACAACCGTATAACGTAATTCGAATATGGTTTCTATGGAATATATCCCCTACAAATGGGTGTTGAAATTGCCCGTGAGTTGATTTTTTTTAGATTTTAAAGTTTGAATGTATTTCTTTGCGACATTTTTTGTAAAACAAATCACATCGATGTAGCTTGTTTTGTTATGCTTCTTGACAAAAATAAACAAAAATCGTACAGAAAATAAAACAGTAGATAACTTTGGAAGAGTCTGCAAGAGTGCTTCATTCATGGAAAAAATGACTAACAAACAATAAAATAAAGCTGATTCAAAATATGCAATTTGCCACATGAAATTTCATTTCATTTTTATTATGAAGTTTTTTGGTCAAGGTGAAAAACAATTTTCTTTGTTCATCTACGGTCTTATATTGCTCTGGCTCGTATTGTTATGAATCAGATTGGTTTTTGACATTTGGACATTATTTTGTATGCTCTTTCGGAAAATGAAGAAAAAATTGAGAAATTCCCAAAATAGATTTTTGATGACGTTACACTTCGCCACTTCATTTCATTTCATTTCATTTCTTCTCTTCTCTTCTTTCTGTTTTGTTTGTTTGTGTGTTTGTTGTCTATCGGGGTAGGAGGGGGAGGGGGGGGGGGGGTAGGGGGAGGGGAAGGCTTTAAATAATATTCATTCAGGATAATTAATTCGAAGACATTTTGTACTAAGTATTTAACTATAATATGTATTTCTGAGGGCTGTACAATTTTCATTACATTTTGATATGTTATGTATATCAATTAAAATGAAGATGTATGATTTTTAATTTGAAGTGAATGAATGTAATAAAATGTTACAAAAAAAAAATATATATTATTATGACGCGTACTAAGTGCTGCGCCGAGCGCATCTTCAGATATGGCATGAAGTACTCCTATTGGTTGACCTACTTATCATGCTTCAGGCGCGGATCTACGGGGGGGGTTTAGGGGGTTTAAACCCCCCCCCCTTGGGCGGCCCAAAAAAAAAAAAAAAAAGGGAAAAAAAAAGAAGAAAAAAAGAAAAAAAGAAAGAAAAAAGAACGCACGCTGGAGAGAAACCCTTTCAAGTGCAAATATTGTGAGAAGATATTCAACTCATCTGGTAACTTAACCAAACACATGATAACCCTGGATATAACTGTGTATTAAACTGTTACTTGATTTAAAAAGACGTTATCATGCACTGCTTTTTATGGTCTCCATTGTGTTAATAGATGCCAGGAAAACATCACTTACGGGGTTCAAATAAACACCCCAAAAAAAATCGGCTCGCCGCTTCGCGGCTCGTGGACGATGCTCCGCATCGTCATTATTTTGGTCAAACCCCCCCCCTTAGCAAAAAGCTAGATCCGCCCCTGTGCTTATTTAAAATAGATCTTGATTGGTAGGGTCCACAAAAATGGGCGTGTCAAAGAAAAGATAGAGGCGGTCCTTCAAGAGATAATTATAGGGCTAAGATAATTTTCAGAATACCAACGTACAACAATAAATTATTAACGCTTTATTATGTCTGGAAGATACAACAAAGATAAGACAAAACTTTAAACAAGAATACTACCCCAGGGGCGAGAAAAAAATATTTATAAAAAAATGTGTATTTTGTTTTTTTAATTGGGATATAAATGCATAAAACCATTAAATTATTCCCGAATTCTCACTCGTCTTCTGCCCTAGTTTCGAAATCCTGCTACCGTAAATAAGTAGACCCCGGCCTCGTGTACGTGTATACGGTTCTAGGACACCTACATATACCCCTGGACAACCACCCCGGAAAACCACCCCCAGTCAACTACCCCCTAGGACAACTACCCCTTAGGGCAACCACCCTCTAGGACGACTACCCCTGGGACAACTCCCTCCCGGACAACTGGACAACTACCCCCAGACAACTATCCCCTAGGACAACTACCACCTATGGCAACCACCCCCTAGGACAACTTTAGGCATTTAATTACGGTCAGATAGGCATCCAGGGGCCGCCTTAGGGCCCTGGTGGGGTCCAGGGGACGGAGCCCCCAGAAGCTCAGGGAAAAATCATGCCATTTCAGCAACATTTGTAAATCACTGGTATCGAATTAGATTAGAAATAAACCACGTTTGAATTTTATTGTGGGGGAGGGGAACTGCCCCCAAGCCCTCCCCCAAATCATTTCGCAAGTGCGAGGGAGCATAGTGAACGAGAGGGTTGAAGGTGACGGAAGTGACTACCTCCTCACAGGTTTTTGAAATTTTGTTGAATTAAAAAATTACATTCCTTAGCAAAACCATAGTACAAAAACAAGCAATATTCCTTTTTCACACTTCATTTTTCTCGGTATTTACTTGTAAATTTTGAAGGATATTATGCGAGGGAGCGTAGCTACCAAGTGAGAAGATTTTTGCATATTTATTTGTCTAAACGCAGCCTCTTGGGACCTCCAGAGCCTAAAAGTGTGTTGCAGTTTTTAGTCAGTATTTGCTATTACATTTTTTGGGGCACTTTTTCAAATTTGAAGGGGTGACGATCCCCTCCTTAAAAAAATGAGGGGGGGACGTGTCCCCCCGGGATCGCCGCCCCTGCCTATTATACTAGCGCACGGAAGTTTAATGTCATGTGATATCAAATATTTCCCTTTGTGTTCTCTAATATATAACCGTTGGTATATCTCATATAGATTTGCGTGTGATTTTATTACTTGTAAATATTTATAATTATGTTTATCCAAAACAGCAACATGACTTTCGGTTACGTCTATAAACATTTATAATTGGTTCCCAAACCTATATTTCAGTTTTGATTAGTAATTTAAAATATAATAACCACTATTTTTTAAGGAAAGAAAATCCGAGCACCTTTTCACAGCTCAAAACGAGGCTGACCGTCTGCAGCAAAGGATAAACATTTGTTTATGCTTCTATGAGCGTGAGTTAGCATTATATTCAAGAGCGATATATTATTATCCGACGATTAAAGGTGTACCGTTCCTTTTTTAGAGGTAATATATTGACGTCATGGCAAACGGCTCAATCTTGTACCCATTGCTTTTCGCTTGTCTCCTCGTCAGCTCGTCCTTTCAATCTTTACATCGACACGATGGAGATTCGGCGATGCCATCCTTAACACTGGACATGGACAAATCTTTCCATGGATGTGATCAGAACCTTGAACTAAAAGAAGCTTCTTGCAGCGATAAAGGCCTGGACACGGTTCCCCAGAATCTTTCTCAGGATACCGAGGTGCTTGACTTATCTAAGAACAATATCACCAAACTCTTGAACTCCTCGTTTGAAGAATACCCTCTAATCAACTCCTTGGACATTTTTTCTAATGATGTAAGAGCGATAGAATCCGCCGCTTTTTACCCCCTCAAGGGATTAATGTACCTGGATCTATCCTTTAACCCGAGTCTTGTGCTTCCAGCAACAGGCGTCTTTATGATGTCTTCACAGCTTTCCATTCTCGATTTAACGTCATCAAACTTGAAGTCGCTCCCCGATGACATTCTAAAATGGAGTCTACATCTAGATACTGCATATTTGTGGTTCAACCAGCTCTCCTTCGTCAATGTAAGTTCTTGTGGCATGGCCGACACTGTACGCATGACTGGTAATCGACTACAACACCTTACGGCGAGAGATTTCACCTTTGTGTGCCACACTGATACCCTAGATCTTAGAGAAAACCCTATCCAATCAGTAGACCCTCATGTGATCGCATCACTACATGTTCGCTCGTTGGTGCTAGGTGGCTACAATTTAAGTTACGAGGTGCTAGCGAACATCATCCTCGGAATCTCACAATCAGACATCGAACAGCTCACAATCATGAAAGGATCCATTGGTGCGTTTCCTGAAGATTTCTTTGATCCACTGCGCGATTCTTCTCTATCCGTTCTGGACTTCAACAGCAACGACCTGAGTAGCCTCTATCCTTTAGTCTTCTCAAATTTGACAAAACTCATACAATTCAGTTTCACTTATAACAATCTCCCAATAGACGAAATTCAACCGGACTTTTTCGAGGGCATGAAGGCATTAAAGGTACTGATAATCAACTACAACCAAGTAAGACAAATTAATCCTCACAATCAGACTTGGACAGTGGACTTATCGGAGTTTTACTTATCCGGTAATCTGTTTACAGAAATATCTGCATCTGTATTTCTTGGTTTAGGAAATTTAACTTTCTTAGACATGAGCTCGAACAAGTACCTTTCTTTCTTTGAGCTGACGGCCTTTTCGGGACTTGACAATATTCAAACCATTGATTTGACCGGAAGCCGTATAACTGTTCTGGAATTGTACACCCCAATATTAAGATCACTTTCCCTAAACTCTCTTCGTTCAGAATTGCTTCCTTTGCGACCAGGAGAATCGTTTCAACATATACAATCCCTTGTTAATTTAGACATGAAAGACTCTCGGCTTGACATTTCGAACATATGGAATGAAAATAGAAACGCGTCTCTTTTCGATGGATTATTCGATCTTATTCATTTGGAATTGAGTAGTAACCCTTTCCTGAGTTATATAAGTGATTTACCACCAGGGATATTCCAGCAACTCTCTGTTTTACAAGAACTAATTCTAGACCACTGCGATATTACAAATCTACATCCTCTTGTCTTCTCGGGGTTGGAATCGCTTCAGAAGTTGAGTTTGAAAGGAAACAACATCCAGCATATTCATGATGATGTATTGTCGGGGTTGGGTCAATTAAAAACTATCAACTTTGAAGAAAACCGTATAACGTATTTGGAGGAGCTAATGTTCTCAAATAACTGGAAGCTCACAAATCTTTCCTTGGCCAACAACAGATTAACGCGCCTTAATCAAAGCACTTTCAAGCCGATCTTTTCCTCCATTTCATCACTTGATCTATCAATGAACCCAATCAATTGTAACTGTGATCTAAAGTGGCTTATTGATTGGTTAAATGAACCTATACGCCTAATAGACAAGGAAAATACTATCTGTTCGTCAGCATCTATGGAGCCTCTTCGTGAGAAACCCCTGCTTCATTTTGATCCAAATGAACTCTGTATCATAAACTATGGTATATTCTCTCTGATTCCCCTCGCTTCCATTAGTTTGGTTGTTATCAGCGTGCTGGTTTATCACTACCGATGGCAGTTGAGGTACAAACTATTTCTCTTGAAACTGGCCGTAGTTGGCTATAAAGAGATGCGAGACGCTCGAGACAACAATGACTACGATTTTGACGTGAACATCATTTTCTACGACGATGACGAAGAATGGATTCGCGAACAGCTTCGACCGGCTCTCGAAGAACGGCTTCCACAGTTTCAGAGGAACGTCTTTGGTGACGAAGACCTTGTGTTGGGTATGCATTACTTAGATTCCGTCGATTACGTGGTAAGCCGTAGTTACAAGACCATCATAGTGCTTAGCAGAGCTGCTGTGCACGACCACTGGTTCATACTCAAGTTCCGTACGGCCATGGACCACGTGAGTGACACTCTGACTGAATTCGTAGTCGTAGTTTTCCTCGAAGACATCCCAGATGGTGAAATGCCATTCTTGGCGAGGTTGTATCTCAGTGATGGCAGACCCTATATTCACTGGACTGAGAACGTGAGAAGACAAGAATATTTCTGGGATGAATTGACCAACAATCTGACCATTAATCTAAGGACGAATGACTTGATCCCAAACGAGTAGTAGTCATGTACGAATCTAGGAACATAGAGATACGTGTGATGGTTATCAGTAATGACAGTGGTTGTAGCAGTAGTAGTAGGAGCAGCAGCAGTATCGTAAGTTAAAGTTATAGTAGTAGTAGTAGCAGCAGCAACATCAGTAGTAGTAGTAGCAGTAGTAGTAGTAGTAGAGTACTAGTAGTAGTAGTACATGTAGTATAATCGCGCATCTAATATTGAAAATATTATACTACATGTATTATCCTCATATACACAATCTGACTGCGATCCGATTTTGGAAGAATTAACAACAGCATGTTATATGAACATTCCAACATGTAAAATCTCAATGATCGAGAATTTGATTATTCATGAATTTATGAATAATAAAATCTAACTTTTGGGGGATTTAAAGCTTCCTTCACGGAGGAAAAGCTAAATCGGCTCAGAATCTTAGTGACGTCATACCAGTATATAGCGATTGTCCACGATTTGAAGCCGATTCGGAATTAATTGTGTCTAGAAGGCTTAAAGGCACCAACCATATTGCTGTTAGTATTCGTATGATCATTAATTACAATCTAAATCAGCAAAACATTCTTTGTTTACATCTCCATAACTAATATAATTGCCATTTCTTCAAGAATCGGATCGCAGTCGGATCCTGTTGTATGCGCCGGCAAGTGTAAGTAGTATTTATGGAGAAGTGAATCTTTTCAAGGTAATCAAAATACCATGCCCATGAAACCTCTTTAACGACGACATTTTTTGAAGACTATGGTTCGGAACAGAACACGATGAGTTATATTGATAATTCGAGGTAAAACTAAGGGTATTTCTCATTGTTTCATTGGCTGTTTTACCAAATTGTATCTTATATCTCTCGATGTCATTGAGATTTCCTCAAGAATACGATCTCTGAAAATATAGATATTCTCGCTATCGAACATGACTGTGGACTAGCTTAAGGCTTATATCGTTTATGTACATTTCTGTAAATTATGCCAGTCACAAGAAAATTTGCTTGTTTTCAGTAGCATTTTTAATACTTTACACATACTTTCACATTGCTGTATGATAGTTCACATTTTCAGTGTAAAAACGCTGTGTCAAAGGAATATAATATCGTATTCCATCAAAATTAATATGTACCTGCATGTGTTTCTCACAGTTTAGAGTTGAGACGAAAAGGTGGATGGATGGATGTACGGAGCGAGAAAGGAGGAGGATGGGGTGTCCCCGTCCAATTTGAGTATTTTTAAACGTGATAATCAGCGTTGTATTGGACTTTCAAAGTAACTGACTGGGCCCTGTTTCATACAACTTGTTATCAATAAAAAATGCTAAATTTCTATGACAAATTTGCTCTTGGCCAATCAAATGCCACGATTTCAGTAGGTCATAACAGTTATTCTAATTTGTTATTATTAATTGATGAGAAGTTTTATGCAACAGGGCCCTGGTTCCCTTTCTTTGTCTTTTAATGTGAGCACTTGGAGAAAACTTGAGAACCTAATAAATGAAAACAATTTGTAGTATAGCAAATGGCATTGACGTCACCACCCCCTTCTTTTTAGGCCTGTAATAGAGCCAGGCGACCTAAAAAATAATTCTAATCATGCTAACTACAGTCCGCATTCAAATATGTATTTCTTAAATTTTGATCAAAATTCTTCATAGCATTAAAGTCTGTGCTAGATATTTTAATTACTCCTTGAAAGGATATCTGCTCTCTACATGTAATTATATCAGGCTCACGGGAGTATTCGAAACCTCGAACCCTGCCACCACATCCCATCTGTACGTACATGACTTCGTGAATGTTATCAGCAGAACTTGATAAAAACAGATAGAAACATGATATCCAGAGAAAGAGAAATGGATTGGGAGAGAAAGGGAATGAGAGGGGAGGTACATTGCGGAGATGAAAACAGATGCAGAGAGAATGGACGTGAAATCTAGAGAATGATATGATGAGTGGGAGAGATCGAAAGAGAGAGAGAGAGAGAGAGAGAGAGAGAGAAAGGGAGAGACGGTGGAGAGAGAGAGAGAGAGAGAGATGGTGGAGAATGAGAGAGAATGTATGTGTGTGTGTGTGTGTGTGTGTATAAAGGCGGTCGGTAGGGGGCGGGGCTATGCAAGCAAAATTTGTGAATAACACAAACAAGAAAAGAAAACATATTTGGACCTTACATATCACAAGTCCAAAAAATAACTCTTATTTATTTAATTGCTGCCAACATTCAAGCAAAATTCTTCAACCTTCTATACCACCACCTTTCTCTCTCTTGTTGCTGCCATGCATTCTCTCTCTCTCTATATATATATATAAATATATATATACGTATATATATATATATACACACTGTATATCTCCTCCTGTTACTCCTCCTTTCTTCAACACTTCTCTTACCTCTCTACTTTAATCCCCTCATTCTTGTTTTCTCCTTCTCTTTGTGCCCAGAAAATTCCCTGGCAAATGAGATGACAGCAATGATACTCAATATCCCCAGGGATCTCAGTTATGTAGAAATACTGTAAACATGCGTGACCACAGGTTTTCCAGACACCCCCTAAACGAGGATTTCTTCTGAAGCCAAAATACACCCTAAAATGAAGATTTCGCGTGGTTTTTTCCCGAATTTACACCCTAAACTGGTATCTACAAAAGTGTTCTCCCAAACAAATATTGTTAAATTGTAACCCCTTGAGCTTTTTGAGGTTATTATTTTTTTTTAGTGTCATCGGCGTTTCATTCTTTTTGAGAATATTTACGCCTTTCACTTTTTTTTCGTTTACTATTTGTACATTCGTTCTCTTCATAAATCTCTAGTTCTATAACATATTTTCTTTTCCTTTTGTCTTTCTTCTTCTTCTTTCCCTTCTTCTTCTTCTTCCCTGTTTTTTAAATAGCTTAATCTCAGATCTACTGGTCCACGAAAACCTCTCACCGCAATTGGGATGAATATTCTGTGCACAAGTACTATTTAACTTGTTGACAATGTAAAATAAATTAAATTGCACTTCTGAATTAAAATGTGTCATTGTTTAATTTTCTAAAATTAACGTAAGCATGTGAGAGGTAGGGCATGGTACCAGGGACCAGTGTCGAACAGAAAGCATAAAGTTATAGTTTGACATCGTCGTAAACCCCGGTCGTAAACAAGCGTGTCACATGCTGGTACTTGAAGTTAGGGGCTTCTTTATGTGTTTTTACATTAGCAAGCTGACGTAACCGAAAGTTATAAACAATCGGCTTCCTGACCAGCTTTCAGTTCGGAGTCGGAATCAGGATTATGAAAAAGTACCATTTTGCTTTTAAAATTGACGTTTTTTAACCATTTAAACGCGAATTTGTCGACGGAAAAGAGGCACCCATCAGATTTGGGTAAGGGCATTTATAAGAGGTTAAAAGGGGCATTTATTAAAAAGGGGGTAGGTCCCTAATAGAAAGGAAAAGGGGCGCGTATCCTTGTTAAAGGGAAAGTATCAGAGGTGAAAAGGGGCACTTATCGCACCTGAAAAAGGAGACTGACCAAATAATAAAAGTTGCACATATGAGGAAGAAAAAGGGGGCACTTATAATAAAGAAAATGCGCATTAGTTGAAAGAAAAGAGGCACCGGTCAGATTTTAATAGAGGCATTTATCGGAGGTGAAAGGGAGCTTTTATGAAAAGGGGGAAGTGGCTCTTATTAAAAAGAAAAAGAGGCACATGTTGAAATAAACGGGGCACTTATCAGAGATGAAAAATACGTAGTTATGAGAAGGGGAAGGGGCACTTATAAGAAGGAAAGAGAGCATTTATTCGAAAGGAAAAGGGGCACGTGTCAAAATAAAAGGGGCAGTTATAAGAGATGAAAAGAGCACTTATCAGGAGGGGAAGGGGCCCTTGTCACAATAAAAGGGGCACTTATCAGAGGTGAAAAGGAAAAGGGGCACTTTTACAATTTAATAAGGGTACTTGTCAAGGTAAAAAGGGGCACTTTTGCTATGTAATAAGGGGCATATTTAGGGAACTTAAAAAGTGTGGGGGGGGGGCTAATTTTTCTACTGGGTATCCAATAATTTTGTTCTAGCGTGGGGGCACTGCATGGAACAGCAGCAGTTTTCCTCGAAAAATAAAATGCGAATTAGCAGGGCAGCTGATTAGACGAGGATATATGCGATAGGTGGTTCGGGCATCTTCTCGTCCTCTCCTCTTTCTCTCACTTCTCGCATTTTCTTTTCATTTTCTCTTCTTCTTCTTTCACCACTCGTTTGGGGCACATGTCCCCGCCCCTCCCTCAGCTTCGCCATCGTTGCTTACTTGCTTCTAATGTTCGTGTTCTTGCCGGAATGAAATTGAAAGGAGCGGTCTAACCATAACGATTCAGAAAAACTTCGAAATAGGCCTACTGACAAATTGTAAGCAAAATGCCTGTAAAGTATTTATGTTCGAAAAATAAATTGGTCTGTTTGGGTAATGAGCACTATAACATGCCCCTTTTTCTCGATGCTTGTTATAGATGATAGGAACAGACTACTTTCGAAAAACCAACATAAGGCAATTTCAATAGCCTTGTGCGACACCTGTTGAAATGTTCGAAGGTGACAACGACCGTATAACGTGACCCGAACATGGTTTCTATGGGACATAGCCCCTACAACAGGGAAGGTGTCGAAAGTCCCCTTAAGTTGATTTTTTTAGATTTTAGAGTGTGAATCTGTTTTTTTTTACTCGGATCAAATCTTGCTTTAGATGCTTCTTCCCAAAAATATACAAAGCTGAATAGAAAACAATGAAGTAAATAGCTTTGGAAGATTCTGCAAGAGTGCTTCTTCATTCATGGTAAAAATGACAAACAAACAACAAAATAAAGCTGATTCAAAATATGCAATTTGCCACATGAAATTTTATTTCATTTTTATTATGAAGTTTTTTGGTCAAGGTGAAAACCAATTTTCTTTGTTCATCTACGGTCTTATACTGCTCTGGCTCGTAATGTTATCATGAATCAGAGCAATATAACACTGAACCTATTCAATTGGTTTTTGACATTTGGACATTATTTTGTATGCTCTTACGGAAAATGAAGAAAAAATTGAGAAATTCCCAAAATAGATTTTTGATGACGTTACACTTCGCCACTTCATTTTATTTCATTTCATTTCTTCTCTTCTCTTCTTTCTGTTTTGTTTGTTTGTGTGTCTGTTGTCTGTCGGGGTAGGAGGGAGGGGGGGGGGAGGTAGGGGGAGGGGAAGGCTTTAAATAATATTTATTCAGTATAATTAATTCGAAGACATTTTGTACTAAGTATTTAACTATAATATGTATTTCTGAGGGCTGTACAATTTTAATTACATTTTGAT
>JAVYIG010001967.1:0-67500 GCA_035222895.1 Strongylocentrotus droebachiensis
TTACACATACAAAAAAAAAAATCTCGGCAAAAAAAAAAAAATGTTTTTTTTTTTTTTTAAGGGCGAAAAAGAGGGGTGCGGTTAATACACGAGGGCGGTTTATACAACGTTATTTACGGTACTTCCTTCCTAATCTGCAAATCAATATCTTTTCTTCAATTACACACTTAATTTAATTAATTTTAGAGTTCCATTATTGCTAAGAATGCTCACTCTTGATGCCTACAATAGATTACAAAATAATTTGGATTTTTCAATTATCCTTTAAATGCAAGAAATCGCACAATTTTGTTGTTGTTGTTGCTCATGTTTATAACTATAGTACAGAAACAAGAGTGCAATGCACTTTTGAAAAAAAAGGACCATTCTCACAAATATTTTACTCTGAACCAGCCAGTAAAAGTCGAGTCTGACATTTAATGCAATTCTCTATCCAGTTATTTCTCTGGCATCGAAGCAAAGAAGCTGATGAGTGGGAAATACTGAAATTTAAGCTGCAGATGATGCATGCTTTCTAGAATGTATTGGCTTACAGGCATGAATAGTAAAAAAAACACTTCCCGTGAGATAAAAAGGAATGAGACAGCTACCCCGGGATAAAATGGACTAGTACTGCTTTCATATTCATTGCTGTAGCTCCAGGTAATAGCTATACCCACTCAATTCGCATTACAAAACCCGCTGTTACCTTTCATTTTTACAATAGTAAGCCTACATCACAGTTACAATGAGCATATATTTATTTCCATGGTTGCACACAGTGAATGTCCAATATTTCCCAGGCTTCCTCACTCCCCCCTCCCCCCCCCCCTGCCCAATCCTATCATAAAAAACATAGTGTATGGCGCAGATACCATACATATTATCAAGAATCCATGTCCAGGCCCGGACCAAGTCTGGGCAAAAGCTTCCTATAAAAAAAGAGCTGAGAAGTCCTGCAGTTCCAAATGATGCTGATACAGTTCATATCAGATTTTTGGTTTTGACACAGTATGGACTCGCTCCAGACTCAACCCTTTGATTCTGCTAATATGAAAGGGGTATTACAAAGACATATAGGCCCGAATTCACAAAGCAAGGTTTGAGCTCAGACCAAGGTTTGAGCTCAAACCTCCTTTTGTTTCGCCAAACCTCCTTTTGTTATTTACAAACCGGTTTGTAAATAAGAAAGGGAGGTTTGAGAGACAGAAAACGAGAAAGGGAATAAAGTTTGGAGGGAAGGGGGAGAGGGTGGGCTACATAGTACAGACACAGACTGCTGGAGAAAAAGAAAAGGATGCAGACACAGATTTACACACATATCAAATGTGGCAGATTAACAAAAATGAAAAAAATGAACACTACAGGGTGAGATGTAGGATGGAGAGAGAAGGCCAAGGGATGGAGTCACAAAGTCAGAAAGAAAAGGAAAGGAAAAGGATTGTTAAGAGTGACAAAAGTGAAGCAGTTCGATATGGCTGGGGTATCATAAGCCCATTACTCCTCCTTAAACCTCAGCATGGTCAATAGCTGGAGGATATATGAAGAGAGCATTGAAGTGAGGCAGTGAGTGCTTTTGTTTCAGGAGTCAATGACCGCTAAACCTCTGCTGAACACTCCTTCCTTCCATGCATACACCCAGACAGAGAGCGATCTCAGACAAGATTAAAAACATTGAATACTATGTCTTCACAGCATGGCAATCATGTTTGAGAAAATAAACACAATCTCACTTTTTTGCTAGCACCTAACATAGCCCACATATCTCATGGACAATATAGTCACATTTTATCAAATGCATTTCAACAGTGCATCCTTTCTGGTCTCAGTCTAGACATTTCACACAATGATGTACCCCCATCTTAAAATATAGGGCAACATTTATGGATGTATGTTTTCTAAACATGCAGGTGTTGATGCTATCCATCCATCCAGGCCAAATATTTCAACATACCCTCAGAACTTCACACCTAAAAGTCTTTCAAAGCCACAATCATGATTACCCCCCTTTTTCACACTTCATCTAAGTTTTAAAGTAATCATCTGTAAAAGTAAAATGTTGTAAACTTTGTTTCTGCTTTTCAGTAGAGCAGTTGGTAATTAAGTTGGGCTGAAAACTTAAAGGGCTGAAAACTTAAAGGAGTAAAACAGATCTTTTCCACTCATCTAAAGTGGCCTTTTATGGTTCCTTTTGGGAATCTTCATAGATACATCTTACAGTATTCTATTAGTACCGGTAGGCGTATTACTTTCAGACTTCGGAGTATAGAGGCTGGACAAACTTCTCTATATATTAAACAAAAATGCGTACTGGACTTGCTCTCTTCTTGTACCCTTAGCCATCAAGAGTATTAAAAGGATGTACTTTGGACAGGTTAGGGATATCATGGCTCATGACATAAAGGTCGCAACAACTGTACTTTGATGTGAAAGAAGACTGCTTTCAATTGGATCATTAGCCTACAAATCAACGTCTGTGCAAACAGAAACATAACCTTGCATTTCATCCAAATGAATAATGCTTCATTGAGATGACGGCACCCCATCACCTCCACGCCTCAATGTGACAGTGTTCTTGAAGAGTGTTCTGTCTTTGCTCCTGTTGATTCAACTCCTGATGATATGGGGCGGGACACACAGGATAGGTTGTTGCCACGGTACCTCCTGTTGACAAGCAAGGTGGTAGCTGTGCACATGTACTGAGAGCACTTGTGTTTCCTCCTCTATTATCAACTTAAAAACAGTGGCATAGTATCATACCCAAACAAACCAAACCAGTAAGGACGAGAATCAAAAGGAATTTTCCCTTGCGGGATCATCGTATGAGCATCAATTGATCACATATGGACTGCCGCCAGCAATTGAACTCAATGGCCTGGATAATGATCACTTTGTAGCGCTCCGGTCCTCAACATCTTGGATATGAAAAGTGTGAATTTCGTCAAAATAATCACTCTAGACATTCCACATGTATGTGGTCTCCTAACAAAGAACTTTTTCTGCTCTCCAAGAAATGGGGACTATTGGGTATCCCCTTTCATGAAAAAGGATAATCTTTTGATTCAAGGGTATTTCATTGGGATAATAATAATAGTATTCCGCTTTTATATAGCGCTTAATACATCAATGATGTCTCTAAGCACTTTACAGATACATTACTACCCCGGTCATCGGATTCAGGGTTTGATGCACACAAGTTATGCACATTCTCCATTCCCTGGGGAGCATTCCAGCCAGGCATCATTTTATAGATGCTCACAATGCTGTGCAAACTACATTCACTTGATTTGAACCTGTACCTTGTGATCTGCAGTCATGTGACTTACTGTATCTACTAGACCGTAACACCTCTACTATACATACCGGTATACATGCCCCACCCCCCTCTCCATCTCCATCTGAATTTGTTTACAATAGGAGGCCTACATCTTAATTTGACCTACCAAACACACCTTCTTGTATCTCCTCCGCTTTTCTTTACCCCACCTATCAGGGGAAAATTTGAAAAACAGTAAGACATAATCTGTACCACACATTCAATTAGAGGCCCAACTATGAACTTGAAAAATGGTTTCTCCTTCTCTGACTTTGTGAATACGTGTCCAGCAGAGTTTGCACTTGAAGGCACAGCATGGACAGACGTGATAATACACCATAATGTCATCAGGCCGACATCACATACGGACACATGAAGCACTGAGATGCGAGCAAAAAGCCTGGTCAGCATTATACATCTAGCCTTTGATACGCACACATTCTCCTGTGTCCCCATGTGAGGAATGTAAACAATCTCTAGAATATATATCAAATAAAAAATGTAGGCCTATCAAAAGAAAGAAAATTCAATGATCGGCAACTGAAAAGGGGTAGAAGGCCTACATAATGTTTGGAAGTTGCACCCTAGGTGCTGGCATAGACAGCATGGTATTGGCAAAGGTCATGGGCATAACAATTCACTCATTACCACATTTTTGTTCATACCACCCAATGAGAACAGAAAGAATATCATAAAGAAATCAATTCCAAAGACCATGACATTTTCTCCACAAACTTCCTTGTCATGATTTACAATTTGGATAACACTGAACATACACACTAGTTGCCAAGTAGACATACTAGCATGTTATGGCATCTTGTCATCGAACGAGGATGTTGGGATATAGGGAGACAAGATCAGGAGACTGGTATAGATGCCAAATGATAAGTAAAACAAGAATCAGATGAATAGATATATTTTTGAGATGTATAATTTTATAAAAGAGGGGGCAGATGGAAAGGTAAAAATAAAAAGAAGAGGAAGAGTAAGATAGATACAGGGAGAGAGAGAGAGAGAGAGAAAGAGAGAGAGAGAGAGAGAGAGAGAGAGAGAGATTCAGAGGGAGAGGGAGAGTGTTAAGCAAAAAAGGAAGATGAGATGGGTGAAAATCCAGACATCTTCATCATGGGATAAAGCACACGAGGGAGAAAACAATATAAGTAGAAAGAGGAAAAGAAATACAGATAGAAAGAGAACAAAACCATGACAGCAACATGATCAGTATAGAAGAGATAGAGGGGAGGGGAGAGAGAGAGAGAGAGAATAATAATATCTAAGATTTATATAGCAAGAAAGAGGGGGGGGGGGGGAGAAATATAATCAAGGTCACACACAATCACTTTACCTCAAAAGTGAATTTGAGGAGTAAGGAGAAAGAAGGGCAAAATCATTAGATGGAGAAAGCGGGATAAACAGGGAGATGGCCGGGGGCTTTGGAGTGAAAACAGGGAAGGGGAAGACATTGGGGAACAAAACAATAACACCAGCAAGAGCATAAGAAGAGAGAGGGAGGGGGGAGATCAAAAGCCAAGAGAGATATAAGTAACGATCGCACATACACACACACACACGCAATATGACTGTAGCTGTCATCATGTGGTTGTACTCCCAGGATGTGGTGATATTGGCACCAAGAGCCTTACTTCATGGGAAGATATGAATTATGCTGAACCAAAAAAATTCTCAAACATTATTTGCAGTCCTACTCAAGCTGTTTTAGTAACATTCGTGCTGACCACAGACATCCCGAGTAACATTAACAGGAACCGCTCTTTGCGCTTTATCGTGTGTGGTATGGTTTGAAGCTTGGTTGTGCGGAGAGGCAAATTTGGACATATTTAGACAAATATCCAACTCAAGATGGCAGACACATTATTACTCATAAAATAACAAATTTTGGTTGAATGTCTGGAAATGCTATCTGACATGACGTATTAGATATTGTTGATACTGTGTCTGTAGCATACACAGTCAAAACAGTAGCATATCTATTTGGCACAGGGGGAATTACCCCTCACCCCTCCTCCTCCTTCAACCTTCCCCCACCCATTCCACCCTATCAGTACACAATATGTAATCCCATCTTTTTTCTTTTTTCTACCCTTTTTTAATAAATACCTAAAATTGCGATAACCTTCCCCCCCCCCCCCTCCTCCCCCCTGCTTATGCCCATAAGGTTGTGTAATACCCTGCCACCCCCCCCTCCTTGTAAGTTCCACAGTTCTGGATGTGCCCCTCTTCAATGAATCACGTATTCAGTGCTTACTTACTTTACTGGTATTCATTCAATCAGCTAAAAAAAGGACCAGTCCATATGTTTTCAGAATAAACGGAAATGGACCCTTTTGTTAATTTAGCTGATAAAACGATTGAACAATGCAAAGCTTGAAATTGTTCTTTTTCTTATATGACACATTAGTTGCAACTACTAACATTATAAGTGCAATTTGTTGATGTTTTGATGAGATAACCACCTGGCAGTGACCATGCAGGGAGGTCTAATCCCTCCTGGCCAAACTAGTGCAGATAGGCTTTAAAACAAACGACAGAAACAAATAACAATATCCCAAACACACAATAAACCTGAGACAGTTTATCATTAAAAGCATACATATACAGTGTAAATGAATAATGATAGGAAAATCATTGCAGCTAGTGACCTGGAGTGAACTTTTTTTTCACTCTGAAATTGGCAATAATTTATACCTAATTATTTCACACTTGAGGAATGTGGTGTGTAACTATGCCCACAGCTTTCCTAAAGGCTCTCCAATTGAGGCTGCAAATTGTTTGGTAATCCAGGATGTCCCTTTCGTATTTGGCTGTCAATAAAGGAAGCCGCTAATAGAGAGACCAGAAGAGCAATAGATTGTCGAGTTACTACATGACCATACACAGATGGAGTAGACCTTAAAGAGAAAGACCTTCTGGTCATTACAACAATGGATTGACCCGTGACCTAAATAGTCACCTCGGAACAGGAAACCCCCCTCATGAAACTAGTTTTTTGGAAGCACAGTTGTGAATGAGTGCAATATGACAAACAGGGCGGATATCTTTGGCTTGTAATATATCTATTTATTGAAAGAGAAGATTATTTGGGTGGCCCCAACCCCCAAATAGAAGACTCTAGCTACACTGCTGTCCATTGATCTGTTTGTCTCCCCTCCATGCACCCATCCCCCTCCCCCACCCCTCTCTCTCTTCCCCCCCCCTCTCTCTCTCCCTGTTTCTGCCTCCCTTTTTCTCTCTCTACAATGCAGGTGAAGTACATCTACATTTAGTTATAAAGAATGTCTGCAGGGGCAAACTGCTCCAATTCAGTCAAATTTCTACTTCTGTTAAAACACATGAGCACCATAACTTGTCTCTAAAAGGAAACCCCTCTTTCTTTGCAGCAGTGATGACATGTGTTCATAATGACATAAACCCATTGAACACTAAGCCCAAGATAACACAGGCTTGGGTCTATGGCAAATATGTGCTCTATAAAAATCAAATGGAATCGAATGGGTTAACATTGTATGGAACATCAATCATATAATTGATTCAAGGTGAAGGTGAAGAGCCTCTATTTCAGTGCACCTGTAAGCTATGTTCTCCTCCAAGATCTGCCAGTGGATAGCTAGCAGCAAGATATTTCCATGGATAGCTGCAATCTTCTGCTGCCACCTTTCAACAACATATCACAAAACATGATCCATTTATAGTAAGCTAACTTCTCAATCCAAATGATTGCTGAGCAGGTAAGTAGCATGGGCCTTCACCTTTGAAGGAGCTGGGGGGAACTGACTTGGCTGGCTTCCTACATGTATAAATTGAGATAATAACATGACAGTATCTTCAGTATAACCTAAACTATATGGTTGCCTTAACTCATCCACACAGGTTTGATTTATATTTAACATTTTTTCAACATGTTCAAGTTCTGTTCAATCAAGGAGTATCTTCTTGGTTCAATGATTTAAATGGAGGCCCAATTATTTGCATTTCTGAAACCCGTTTTTACTTTTCTTCCTTCCTTTTCTCTCGCTCTCTTTTTTTCCTTCAAATATTTGTTATAATAATTTACATCAAACAGGGCTTTTAATATTTCATATGATTAAAGGAAAAGAACAATACAATGAATAAAATATAACAAATAAACAATGGTATAGCTAGCATTTTTCACTCAACACTGACTAGTTTATATTTTCTTCATTTTATTACTCTTTTCTTTTAATCATATGAAATATCAGAAGCCCTGTCTGATGTTTAACAAAAATAATATATATATATGATATATTTAATAAAAGAAAATGGCAAACATGGCAAGGTTCTCACTTTCAGGTTTCACAATTCTTAAAGGTCAAACTCAGCACAGAAATAAAGGTGTGGTGCTATATATCCAGCGGTGAGGAGGACCCTCCTAACCATTTCTCCTTGCACATTTCCTGCTCATTATCTCATTAGTGAGCCCCAGCTATTTTCAGTTAATCAAGAGATCACTAGACCTCCCAAATGAGATCAGCTTGTCAAGTAGGGAGTGATGGGGCTAGCATTTTAATCCTGATTAAATCTGCATTATAAAAAAATGCCTCTTTCAAGCCTTGCAAGGAGTTGATCAGCACCCTGTTCATTTAGATCAATTAAGAACAACGTGCTGAGAAATGACAATATACTTATAAATGCTTTTTTCCAGCCTTGCATGGAGTTGATCAGCATAGTGTTCGTTAAGATCAATTAAGAAAATTATAAATAAATACATTGCACAAGAGCACAGAACAATTTAGCTATGGTAAATATAAGTTTATAAAGTTGGCATTTTAATACAAGTTTATATACAGTTGGTATTTTAATCCTGATTAAATCTGAATTATGAAAAATGCCTCTTTTAAGTCTTGCATGGAGATGATCAGCATGCTGTTCATTAAGATCAATTAAGAACAAAGTGCTAAGAATATACAAAATACATGCACCTCCTGGGAAAAAAAGTTAAAAAGATAAATACATACATTGCCCAAGAGCACAGAACAATTTAGCTCTGGAAAAAGTTATAAGGATGTAAAGTTAACCAAAAAGAAATTTAACTGTTTATAAGAGAAATCCCAAATGTGCTCCTGTAAATATGAATTCACAATGACATAATATTTCTTACTCCGCGATATGGTACAATTTGATTCTAAAATAAATCTGAATAATTGAAGAGAAAATATAAATTCCAACAAAACTTAAACATTTTTGGCAGCATTCTACCAACTCCCCCCCCCCCCCCCCACTTCCAATTGAAAAAAATAGCATGTTGTGGCATAGGGTCCGACGCATTCACAGTTCTCTACTTAATCACATTACTCTTAGCTACTAAATCCCTGTAGAAAAGGAAATCAAATAATGTCCTACGTCCTTCACCCAGCAGAAGACATGGAGTTTCACAGTCAACCCTAGGGGTCGGATAGCTTCCGTGTTTATCTTGTCATTACTGAGCTTTCACACTCGATTTGCTCTCCCTCGCATCCACCACCGGGATCAGAAACGCTTTGACGCAAGATTTACGATAGAGGCGAAACGCTTTGACGCAAGATTTACGATAGAGGCGAAACCCAAGACGGGCTAGTCACTGACCTGCTAATAGAAAGGAAGGCATCCCATGGGATGTAAATGAACTTCAGTAATGTAAAGTACAAGTTGTAACATCACACCCCCTCTTGGCCAAGGTCATGGATCCTCCCTAATGAAAGGGTATGATCATTTACAGGAGCATAGACATGGGGAGCACATGCCCTCAATTGAAATCGGAAGGAAAGAAAAATATTTAAAAAATCATATGACCCCCTCCCATAACCTCCCCACAATTAGGAACATTATTATTTTTCATTTTACCCACCAGGTACACCTAAGTGCACCCAGGGAAAAAAATACATGGGGGCTCAGGGCGAATTAGCCCCCGAAATGCCAAAAAGAGCCCCCGAAAGTCATAAAAAAGCCCAATTTTTTTTGCATAGAGTTCAATGCAAAACAAAATAAAGAGTGTTATCTTCATGCAAGCAAGCTTGAAAAATAGCCCCCAAAATTGTTAATTTTTTTTTTTCCTGAGTGCACCTTCAATGATACTGGAACCCTGTAAATGTCCAGGCCCGTGCTATGCCGCTGATCATTCAGGTTCTCGTACTAATAAAGGAAGCAAATTTAATGAAAGAAGCAAATGTATTTAATGAAGCTCAGAGATTTTGTGCATTAGATTACAAACTTCTGTCAAAATATTTCCAGTTTGATATTTCATATTGGTTAAAATGTGCAGCTCTAGATGGGTGACAGATGAGTTTAGAAGGCATAATGCTAAAATGCTGTTCTGATCAAAAATAGTGGATGTATCATCAATATACACACTGTATCCATTTCATAATCAGTAGTTATGAAGATCATTCCTTTTTCATTTCATGTTTGTTTGGTTTTCCTGTTTAGGGAGGGTGGGTATCAACTGTTCGAGAGTCAAGATTTTGGAGCCTTGAAACTGAGAACATATGGACATCAGATGTAGAACATATACCAATACATTGAGCTGATATACATGTATGGGTCATTTCAAGGTCATATGTGAACTACTGTGCAGAGTTAAACATCTCCATGTGGTGTACAAATGATATGTGCATCTATGAATACACTCAAAATATATTCATAAACAACTGTTAATAAGTTACTGAGGTAATATTCATAATGAATTGCACGAGATCATTAAACAGGTATATAAAGCAAATGAGATTGAGTTCCCTTTATACTTGATCTACCCCCATTTTCTACCTCCAAACGATTTCTGCTCCACCTCAAGAGCCCTCTACCCAACATTTTTTTGATTTTACCTCTCATGTCCAGACTTCTCCTTCCTTCAGTTCCTCATCTTGCTTTTCACACACTCTCTCTCTCTCTCTCTCTCTCTCACGCTCCCTCTCCCTTGCCACCCTCTCATGTCCCTTCCTCCCTCCCTCTCCACCCCTCTCTTCTCTCTCTCTTCCCTCTCTTCAATTTCCTCCTCTCTCTCTCTATCTCTCTCTTTCTCTCTTCTCCCCTCCTCCTCCTCTCTCTCTCTCCCTCTCACCCTCTCTCTCTCAGTATGTCTGGAATAGATATGACTCAGCCAAGAATAACCTTTTATAGATACATATCTGGCGTTCATGTACACTTTGGGTGGCAAGTGGTAAACATGCTTTTTCAAAAACTGGATCAAACATAATAAATGACCAAAATAAAGCAGAAAACAGACTTTTCCATAATTTGTACTAATTACATCGAGGATGTTTTAGAAGAGAGATTTCAATGTTTTTGACATTTCAAACCATAATACCATATTTGTAAATTGCTACCCTGTTGGGGGGATTGCAGAAAGTGTTACGGGTGGCAGCTGAGTCACTTTGTCTGAATACCAGGGGAGGGGAGGGGAGGGGAGGGTAAAAGAATGTCAATGTGAACAAAATTTGGAGCATTGAATGATTTACTGTTCAACAAACTGAATTTAAGATGACTCATTGGTTCGACTATGAACCTATCTCAACATGAAAAAGCATATATGGACATTGCAAAATTGCTTAGAAATGAAAATTCAGTTTCATCTCACTTGAAAACTGAACCTACAGTTACTACATAATTATTGTCACAATTATTATCACAATACACAAAGCAAGATATGCTGTAATCATGACACAAGTTAACTTATTAATACACTTCAGCAATTGTATGATTATCACAGGTACAGTGACCTTTGAACTTCAACCATCTGGACAGCACATGATCACCTCTCATTACAGAACCATGGGTGTGAAAGTGGAAACAGATCTTGTAAAAAAATACATTGCTTCATTTCTTGGATTACGATCAATGAAGAGGAACTTTTCAATGTCTGGACCTAAAGGATGAGGGGGGGGGGGGGGGGTACTTCCATCCAACAAGGTGCTTTATCCTCTCATACCATTCACATGATTTGATAGCACAGTGGACTCAGAAGGAATGAAGGGATGCAGGCTATGGAGTGGTTTTTCATCTGAAAACATCACAAGACCTTTAACCTTTTATCTGTTGTATATTTGCAGTTGCTCAACAAGCTCCAGAGACAAATGCTCTGCCATCATTAACCAAATTCATAAATTACATAACAAACAACTGGGCTGTATATAGACTACAAACCAATTTCATTCTTAACCCTTACCTTAATGGTATAAGTTTGGCACAATAAATCCTGGGCCAGTTGTAATCACAGCAAATATTAAATCACCTTTAAAAGACAGGCCCAAGATTTAAAAGAACGGTGAGAAGGGAAGAGCGGATCATTATCTAGCCAAGATCTACTGAAGATCTGAAACCCTCCGGAAAAATCTTTGCGAGAAAAATTGCAACACCTGATAATCAAAACTAAAACATTATCAAATGGCCTCAGACTTCTCACTACATGCAAACTTAGGCCTACGGGTGCAAACTTTTACTTGTGTTTAATGACCTCATACCCACCCACTCTCTCATGCTTAATTTGGCAACATAAACAGCCCGCCCTGGATAATCTCTCACATTTGTGACATTTCTGGAGCACCTGCTAGATGTAAACACATACACCTTCCTCTTCAAAAAACTCACGAAGGTTTTGACATTTGCAGGTACATGTACTGTATATCCAAACAGGAATGAAATGTAACTTACCCCCAATCAGACAACCAAAGTTCATTGTATAGCTTTACAAAAACCATATACAACAAGTGATTAATTCTAGCTAGTCTGAATGTCATATAATTAAAAATTGCATAGCGAAACACAAGATTGAGCTCTATTCAAACGTTAACCCGATAAAGAGGGTCCCGTCTCATCTGAACGTTTTGTGGTACAAAAACCATATAACTACAGGGCTTATAATGATTAGACAACTGTCATGTCAACTGACCTCTTCAAAACTAGTTTCTTTACACCATGTTTCTTTATACATTCATTTTTGTTCATGTGTGTATGCCCCTTCACCATACAATCATTTGTTTATGACATATTTCTTTGGTATATAGAACTTTTGTATAAATGTCCCCTAGTGTGAACAGGCTTTTGTGTACCTGCACATGAACTTTATGAGTGAAATTATACACCTGATTTGATTTCTCTGTGTCCTTGTCACGCATGCCGTGTTACCGGCCTGGCAGCAGGACTCAATGACCTTATATGGAATGTGATTAATGATCAAAAAGAAAAAAGAAAATACTCTTTATCTTACCCCCCCCCCCCCCCCCCCCTCTCCTCCTCCCCCACCTTATCTCTGTCATTACAGGTGGGTTGTAAAGTTTACTGATCATGTTCAATGTATAAAAATAAATCCAGATTAATAAATTTATAAACCAGTATATTACCAGTTAAAGACATTCTGCAGTTAGAAAAGTTAGTTGTTCAACAAATGTTAATCTCCCTTCTTAACAGCTATGAATACAGAGAAGGGGTGATTAAGAATAATTCAGAGGCTAAAATTACCATTTAACTTGATATTCATATTCATTATACCTATGGTATTGACAAAAATATGGAAATCTCAAAGAAATACAAGTGACTTGCATATTCATCTTGTGAAAATATTATAGGTAAAATAGATATACCTCTTGGGAGTATTCATTTGCTAAAAATACATACCGGTACTTGTGAAATCAATGTGCAAACATACATGTATATGTTCATAAAAAGGGTGCTTTCCTGTAAAAGTTCTTGATGTTTTGATTCCAAGGATGTATGTTGAATGATTCTCTTAGATGCTCCTCTATTTTGCAAAATCATCGCTTACAGGGAGAGCTTGCTCATGAATACAAACTTTCTCTAAATGGAGGAGGGGAGGAATTACAGCTAGAATATGGTACTAAAAATATATTTATCTCTCTAAATGACTCAGATAATGAATGTATTCTTTTTTCAATTTCCTTTAATTCCTGTCCCAAGCAATCATCATTTCCTTCACCTCCACTGTCATTTTGAATCCTTGTTTCTCCCCTCTCAAATTCTATTATGATTGAAAGTATAGCATCTCTACGAACTCACAAATTCCATTGGTCATTATTTCACTTAAATGGAACCACTAAAAAGATGTTGTATTGCCCTTTAGGTGCCAGAACCTGGGTCGGTCGGTCAGATTTTTTCCCCCTAAATTTTTTTTTAAAATTAAAAAGCCGACCATAGATTTTAAGATCTTTGGGTCGGTCGCAAAGGGCACTACAACATCTTTTTTTTTGTACGCCTTGTTCTACTTAGCATTTAATGTTCTCCTATGATTCATTTTCATTCAACCCCTTTTCATAATTCTTCTACTTTCATAAGATGTTCTTCTTTTCAGTTTAAACACGTATTAACATTCCACAAAATCTCCTTGTGGTTGGCAAAGAGTTCGTTTTTAGATCAAGAGCCAAATATAGTAGTCCATGTACATGATCCAATACTCCACTTGAAATGAATCACAATTTGGTGAGGGCAAAAAAAATGTATTTTATTCAGATACCATCAATGTAACCCTTAGTATCTCTTGACTGTGAGAGCCTCATTAGGGTGATGATGCTAAGAATAGACCAAAGGAGGGATACTCTGAGATTAATCAGATGTATATCTGAAAATAAGAAGTAATTAGCCATATTCCTTCCCTCCGTTTCTTGGAGGCATTGTGGTGAACTTTTGTTTTTCAAGACTTTCCAAGGAAATGAAAGAAATAAGATTGCAGATACTTTGAGGCTCCTAATTACTTTCACTGATGCTTGCCAATTTTCATTTATTTGATTATCAATGAAGTATATTTAACTTCAGAGAATTTTGTGCTATTCTCTCTCTCTCTTTTGTGTGTTTGGACTGTGGGAAATTGATAAAACCTATATATGAGGAGGTGCGATAGCTCAGTAGGTAGAACAGTGGTCTCGTAATCCGGTGACCTGGGTTCGAAACCAAGTCGATGCGCTAGTGCGCTTTGGTAAGACATTACTCCTCATTACCAGGTCCCTCGGAGAGGACCTAAAGCCGTCGGCCGTTTGGTTGCTTACTAACAAGCATTTATGCTTTCTTAGCAGTCAGGTAGAATAACCAACCACCTATAAAAACAGATCTTCTTAAGCCTCTTAAGCTTTCATACAATTATATAAAAAAAGTCAGTGTTCATCAAAAATAAACACATCAGTCTTCCAAAAGTAATTGCATTTGAATAAGCTCACAAATATTCAATATGATACATGCTAATGAAGGTTGCAAAAATGTGCATGATACATCGCCTTAAAGTCTACGCAGGGCACCTGAAAATCTTTCCTGAATTTGTTTTTTCTGAGACCCACACAATGAAAGATATCAAGATGTTGTGATGTCAGACCTGTCAGATGAGACAGGGTGTGTGCAAGCAAGGGTTTGTAGAGCAATCCAGTGGATTAACCCCAACGGATGCAGGTATGTAAGGTTTTTTATACAGGATAAAGTGATGGAATTCATTACTTATAAAGATATGATAAGCAGCAGGTATGTACCTTATTCATAAACTGCTTTTCTTCCTTATTGATGTTCTTCAAAGTGAATACATTTAAATAAAGGATATCATAATGATCATTAATTCATTTAACCCTTTGAATACTAAGATGAGTTAACTCTGTCCATGGGCGTTGTACCAAAATCAAATTACATTTAACGGGCTAAGGAACTTTTGTAATAGAAACAAAAGATGGTGTAAAACATCTTTGTTCTTTGTTTTTCTAAGAAACTTGTTTGTCATAAAAATTCAGAAACATGTTACAAAATGACTATAATACAAGGTTCATGAACATGTGCGGTACCAGCAATACTATTAATACAAGTATATAGCTGAGACTGTCTTCATATTCTCTAGATCTCCTCTCCTCTAATCTGAATGCATGCTCATTTTCACCTGCTATGAAAAACACAAAACAACAACAAGTACACGAAAGGACTGAGATATTCATTGGGAATGTTCCAATAAATGTTATTTTAGACATGTAGGTTACCTACCTGCTAAAGTAAAGACACCACCGCCTAGGTGAGCATCTTCTACAGTCCCTGTGGTAGGTTGGCTAAGCTCATCGGTAGAGGGCACTTGATTGACAACGACCAGAGTGGTTTCATTCTCTGCCACTCCCACTAGATCAGCAGTGTGTACAGCCTGATAAAACAAGCATGGAAGAGGGATAAATAGATAATATTTCAGGTCTTAAGAAGCATTTCAGTAACCCCATATGGTAGACTTTAAAAAAAGTTTTTTTGAAAACGGAACTATTACTGTTTCAGGTATTCAGTAGAGAAGAAATTAAAGAACAGCTACGAGAAGAGTAAATAAATTTGTTGAGTTTATTAAAAAGAAAACTTATCTGCTAATACCTCTCTCCCCCTCTCCCTTTTTCTCCCTTTCTTCCATTCTTCACCCCCTCTCCCCATTCTCTCTCTCTCTCTCGCTTTCCCTCATTCATTGTTTAAACTGGTTGTTGTAATAATAAGAAGAGGAAGAGAATATGTGATCATATTATTGAGAACAAGTCACAAAACAATGCATTTCTGAAACAACTCCTAAACTACAAAAAAAAAAAAAAAAAAAAAAAAGAAAAGAGAAGAGAAGAGAAAAAAAGAGGGGTCTGACATAATTGCATTTGAATGAGCCTAAGGAGAGATGAGTGAGAAGGACATGAGCAAAAATTTACACAGACGCACTCATAATCATGTCTGCAAAAATTGGAGCGGGTACCTTCAACTTCATTAGCTAAAAAATTGAAATGCTTTTTAACTATTAAGATGAATACTGCATACCAGTAACAAACTTTATCACAGTGTTATGCACTTTCTATTCAAACATATAAACTTTTATCATTCTTTAACACACTCCACTTAAGTAATAAAAACCCTTGTGAGACATACGACTAGTTTTGCCATTTTGTGCAATGAGACGGACAAAAACGAATTCTGTCGATGCCCTAGAGCCTATACAAGTCAGAAGCAGATAAACGTACAGGATAGTTGTACAACGACTTCCCGAACACTAGATGATGTTCCCTGCTACTCCAAGCTGGAAATGAACTAATTGACTTACTTTCATGAGGTGTTAAATAACTCATTAGGTCTTCTCACGGAAGCATTGTTCTCAAATGAACCCAACCCACTGTGACCCACATACATGTAATAGTGCAAGTATAAGACTCATATGAATGTAGGAAAGGAAAGGGGAAAATGTTATGCCTCCCTCTAAACATAGACACAACATTTTATAGCTAAAAAATCATGCACCATAGGTTAATAGTTGGGCAGATACTATTCTAAAATGTTTGTTTTTGATTACTATACATTTATATCTTTCAGACTGCGTTTGCAATACGTCATTACTGCCATTTAAGTTTGAAAAGTAATGCAAGGTGCTTCATACCCCCCCCCCCCCCCCCCCCCCAGGTCAGGGAAGAATTGATATGTTATTGAATTTGCTTCAATTGCAACACTGTTAAAAAAAAATTAGCAACACAAATATTAAGATTAAAAACATGACATAATATAAAAGCAAAATAAAAAAAGCGGGAAACTCTAAAGGTACATGTTTGATCATGGTTCTAACCATCATGATAACATGTTACCTCTTGTAACATATATTACAATCTTGATTTCTTTCCACTTCCCAGGTGTGTTTCGGTATCTAATATTGGTATCACGTGTTGTTGGGCAATATACACAACGAAGCACCTCTGACTTCATTCCATGATTTCTAAAGCTTTGACTAATGCTACATATTACCTTCAACTTATGAGAATATGGGATCAACAGAACACACTGAATTCTACATTTTGATAGAAGTTAGGCAAACATAGGTAATGAGATTCACATGTACAAGTAGGACGGTGCAGTGATCAGTGAGGGCGGAAGTGTGGATTTGGCAATATTTCACACCTTTTCAAACATATCTTGATGGATTTGATTCCAGTCCATTAAGGTCGAGTCCCTGCGCAGCCATTTGTTGCTTTTGCCCTAAATGGTTATTCTCATGTTTTGGCTACTGATAACATTTGGGGAGTGAGGTGCTAACGATATAATCCTCTCCAAGAGCCAAAGACGGAAAAGCATCCTGAATGATTTCTTCCTCAGTCCAAGAGCAAGCCTTGAAAACAAGGACTGTCTCCCAAACTGATGATTATCGAAAAAACATCCTGAGAGATAATTGGAAACTGTGTGGCAAATGAAATCAGGACTCTTCAAAATCAAGTGGCTACCACTCCAAACTACATTTGATACCGTTAATATTAATATTTTGTAAGATGTACATGTACATCTTAGGACCTAGGTCTAAACACATTTGTGTAGTGTCAATCCATCTGTCAATATATGCCTTGATTTTGTTTCATTATTTCTTCTTCTATACAGTGTATGTATTTGTTTCCCGTTTCCACTTTCAATTTTTCCTTTCTCTTCATTCCTGGATCTCCACCTCCCTTCCCTCCTTATTTCCTTTACCTTCTCTCTTCCCATCACCTATTCCCTTCTTCTCTCTTCCCCTCACCTATTCCCTTCCTCTCTCTCCTGCCCTTACCCATATCCATCCCCTCTTATCCTCATTCGTATTCGCCTTGGTCCCATCTTCTTCTTTTACAGCCACTTCTCATCACTTTCTAGAATTCATCACTTTTTGTCAATCCTCTTTGAATTGTAAGGTATACATTGCATTTCTTTTTAACTACCTACATTTAAAACCCCCTCACTTTATTCTCCTGAATGACCCCTCAAATGAACAAATAATGAAATAATGAAATAATGAAATTAAACAAAATCAAAAGATGGGGCATCAGGTCAATTGCATCGGAAACATAACAGGTACAACATAGGTTACCCCAACCCACTTCTGACATAATCTGGAATATATAGAGATTGACAGTATCATCTAGCTCAGGTCAAACTTTCTAAATGATAACTGCGAACAAAAGTGGCAAGCAAGGGTCAGCTGACAAACTATTTTGAGTTGATGTACGTATATGAAAGACAAAAATACAGCAGGAATTACTAAACTCATCTTGATTAAGATAGGTAAGTGTATCACTGCAGTGGGGTGCTACCTAAAGACTTTAAGCTTCTCAAGGACATGGTCCTATTTATGATTACACAATTATTATAGATAACCTTTTCTCTGACAAATGTGATAGCTTCAAAGTATTGCAAAATCAGGAATTGGGAATCAGAGAATCACAAAATTTAAACCCTGAAAAGGTGCTTTCAAATCATGAGTTACATGCATGTTTACTGCCAATGTACTATTGAATCTACAAACCAAACCACCCACAAATAAAAGAATTACACTGCAACAGTCCTGATAACAGTCCGCCAAAATAAATACAAACATCGATATCAAGCCCCATGCATTCTTTGTAATGTAAAAGTCATGTAAAAAAAACAGTGTGGGTATTCAAATAAATATTCATGATATATAGTACACATACCTTAAAAAGAACGGGTAAACAAAAGGTTTCAGTAACAATCTTGCACATAAAATTTATCTATATTTATTTTACACTCTGTTTTTGGAGTTCACTTTGCTATATCCATCATGCATGACTGCCACTGTAAGAGGTGTAGCGCCACCTCTCGTCGGTTGTTATAGAGTGAATAAACGTAAGAGTTACGAGTCAGAACCAGTGTCCTAAGTATGATGATTTATACACCATAGCTTTAGCTGATAACGAACCCGAGGCATTATTAGGATCCTAAGACTATCCAATAATGCTACATGGTGTCAGAAGTGAGTGAAATGTGATTTTGATCGGAAATTGTGCCGATATCTACAGCTTGGTGTGATGCGCTACTGAGTAATGCGCCGATTCCTATGTGTGGGACTGTGATTGTAAACGGCGGTGAGTCTGCAGCTGCTATAACCGATTGTCGTACTGAACTATGAACTATGAGAGATGAGAAAGCGACTTATGAAATAAAAAGATTGAAGATGAAATCTTGTCTTGAACTTTCCAAAACGTCATGCAGAAGGTTGAGTGACCGGAAATAGCAGCCATGAATTGAGTCATACATACAGCACACTCATCTGACCGGAAATACCAGTCACATACTGTCACATAGACATTTTCATCATGGAGCAGATAAAACCCCCCAAACAGATGGATTTTGAGGCAACCAACCTGCCCAGGGAATGGAAGATGTGGAGAGAGGAATTCTCTTTGTATGTGTCACTTGCAATGGAAGGGAAAACTGATGAAGTCAAAGTTCAGATGCTGAAATACCTGATAGGTTACAGGGGACGTGAAGTCTACCAAACAGTTCGACCGGAAGTGGAGACGTTGAACAATGCTTTAGATGCACTGGCCAAGCACTGTGACCCACCAAAAAACGAAACGGTGAACCGCTACAGATTTTTCATGAGAAAACAAGAATCTGGGGAGTCATTTGATTCTTTCGTAACAGAACTAAAATTGTTAGCAGAACAATGCAACTTTGGGGATCTTTGTAACTCCTTGATTAGAGACAGAATCGTTTGTGGGATCAAAGCAAATTCCATGAGGGAGCGATTACTTCGTGAACCAGCACTGACTCTTGATAAATGTGTGCATGCCTGCAGAGCGTCGGAGCTATCGAAGCAAGATGCAGTGGTCTTAGAACAGACAGAAGACACAGCAGTGCATGCAGTGCGGCAGAAGAAACCGTACACAGTGCAGAAGAAACCGTACACAGTGCAGAAGAAAGGAACAGACTTCAGAAATAGGACATCTCAGAGTTACAAGTCGTGCCGATACTGTGGGCAACAGCATGTAATGCGAAAGGAGGACTGCCCTGCGTTTGGGAAGACGTGCACACGATGTGGAAAGTTAAATCACTTCAAAATAGTGTGTAGAACGAACATTGAATCGAAAATTCATGAGGTAGATTTCCAGACAACCGAAGAACATGAGATGGAGGAGTTGATGACTGTGACATACATGATAGATGTCAATACAGTGAATGCAGACTCATCACATCTGTATGCTACGATGCTCGTCCAAGGACAGCAAGTCAAATTTCAACTGGACTCTGGAGCCAGTTGTAATGTACTTCCAAGACATGCATTGAAACTGCATGGGACTAGATTGAAGAGAACTGGGCATGTGCTGTCCATGTACAACAAGACTGTGATTAAACCAGCAGGACGATGCTCTCTAGATGTGGTGAATCCAAGGAGTCAGGAAGAGTTCGAGATTGAGTTCTTTGTTGTTGATCACCCAGGAGCTGTTCCTTTGCTTGGGAGCAAGACTGTGCAGGAGATGGGACTGATCCATGTAAACAGGGACAAGATCCTGGCAGTCACCACAGGCATGGGGAAAATCAACAATATGGCAGAACTGACGGACGAATTTCCTGATGTATTTGATGGAACAGGATGCTTGGAAGGACAATATCATCTTGTGCTTGATGATACTGTGAGACCTGTCGTCCATCCGCCACGCAGAGTCCCGGTGGCAATGAGGACTAAGTTGAAGGAAGAATTGGACAGTTTGACAGAACGGCAAATTATTGCGCCAGTAGATGTGCCAACCCCATGGGTGTCTAGTCTCGTGTGCGTGGAAAAGCCCAATGGGAAATTGAGAGTCTGTCTCGACCCAAAAGACTTGAACAAAGGGCTGAGGAGAAGTCACTACCCCATGCCAACAATAGACGATGTACTACCAGATTTGAATGATGCAAAGGTATTCAGCACTTTCGATGCTAAGAATGGATTCTGGCATGTTGACATGGATGAGGAAAGTTCATATTTGACCACATTTAACACGCCATACGGGCGTTACAGATGGCAAAGGATGCCGTTTGGGTTGTCAACTGCCCCTGAAGAATTTCAGAGGAGACAAGACCAAGCACTAGAAGGTCTCAGAGGTGTGAGAACAGTAGCTGATGATGTACTGGTGTTTGGTGAAGGCAAGACCATGGAGGAGGCAGAGCGAGATCATGATCAGAATGTGCGAAACCTCTTGGAACGTTGCCGTGAAGTGAATCTCAAGTTGAACAAAGAGAAGGCCCGACTGAAAGTGACAGAGATTCCATTCATTGGTCACCTGGTCACGTCACAAGGACTGAAACCTGACCCCAGCAAAGTGAAGGCGGTGTTGGACATGCCTAACCCGACCGATGTGAAAGGTGTCCAGAGGTTCATCGGATTTGTAAACTATCTGAGCAAGTTCCTGCCAGGACTCAGTGACAAATGTGAACCACTCAGGAAGCTGACACAGAAGGACGTCGAGTGGTGGTGGTCCGATGTCCATGAGAAAGCAGTGCAGGAAATCAAACATTTGGTCACAGCCGAGCCAGTCTTGAGATATTTTGATCCAGAGAAAGTGTTGACCTTGCAAGCAGATGCGTCAGACGTTGGGCTGGGAGCAGCACTGATGCAGGATGGCCAGCCAATAGCCTACTCGAGTAGGGCCCTCACAGATGCAGAAACTCGTTATGCACAAATAGAAAAGGAACTACTGGCGGTAGTTTACGGTCTGGAGAAGTTCCATGTGTATACGTACGGCAGGAAGGTGATGGTCCAGTCTGATCACAAACCTCTTGAAATCATCAGTGTGAAGCCACTGTTCAGGGCGCCAAAGAGACTTCAGCGAATGTTGGTACGCATGCAAACGTATGATGTGAAGATCACCTACCGACCAGGTCCCGAGATGTACCTGGCAGATACTCTCAGCTGAGCGTACCTGACTGACTGTACTGATAACACTGCCAGTGAGATGGAGACTGTAAATTTTGCCAAACATGTGCCTATTGCTCAACCGCTGATGGATGAGCTGGCGGAAGCAGTTAGACAGGACGGCTCGATGACAAAACTGAAGAAAGTCATTCAGCAAGGGTGGCCTGACAGACAACATGACGTTGAGCCGATACTTAGACCTTACTTCTTAGTGAGAGATGAGCTTAGCTACGATGATACACTCATCTATAGAGGCGAACGTGTAGTCATTCCTAAGTCAAAGAGAAAAGAGATGATGGAGAAAGTGCACTCATCACACTTAGGAATAGAAGGATGCCTGAGAAGAGCCAGAGAATGCCTTTACTGGCCGAGCATGAATGCAGAAATCAAGGACTATGTGCAGAAATGTGAGACATGTAGTTCCTATGGCCAGAAGCAGCAGATGGAGACTCTCCAGCAACACGATGTTCCCAGCCAGCCATGGAGGAAAGTAGGAGCAGATATCTTTCAACTAGACGACAAAATGTATTTGGTGACTGTTGACTACTACTCTGGATACTGGGAGATTGACTTTCTAGAGAACACAAAGGCCTCAACAGTGGTAAAAAAGATGAGAGCACAATTTGCCAGGCATGGCATACCACATATTCTAATAACAGACAATGGACCACAGTTCACTGCAGATACCTTCAGAGATTTTGCCAAGAACTGGGAGTTTGAACATAAGACTTCATCACCTTACTACCCCCAGAGTAACGGAAAGGCAGAGAATGCAGTAAAGATGGCCAAGACTCTACTAAAGAAGGCGAAAGCAGCAGGCACAGATCCTTACTTGGGTATACTTGAATACAGAAATACCCCAACACAAGGGATGTCAAGTAGTCCTGTGCAACGACTGATGAGCAGACGAACCAGAACTTTGCTGCCTACAACAAGGAAGCTTCTAAAACCAGAGGTGCAGAGTGCAGCCAAAGAACTGAAGAAGGTAAAGTTGAGACAGAAGTTCCACTACGACAAGAGTGCTAAAGATTTGCCACCACTCCATCCAGGTGACGTGGTCAGAATTCACCCTACCAAGCAGCAGAGTGAGTGGCAGAAAGGGGTTGTGCTTCGGAAAACGTCAGAACCAAGATCCTACTTGGTGAAGAGAGATGACGGTGGAGTCTATCGGCGTAATCGACGACATCTGAGACGAACGCAGGAACCGATGACTACTTCAGGCGCGGACGTTGACATCCCAGATGACCAGACACACGCGAATATTCCACCAGAGCAACAACAACAACAACACGTACAACCTCGCAATTGCCCTCGAGATCAGCAAAATGTTACTACGAGATCAGGCAGAGTAGTCCGCCCCCCTAAGCACTTCGCAGATTATGTTAGGAAATAAATTGCTTTTTCGCGTGTCCCATGGTAGACTTCATATACATGTATATGCAGATAGATAAATGATGTTTATTATCATTAGTCATGAGGTTTGAACCTCCTATTGTGATTGGAATTCGGTTTAACGCGGGGAAACAAAGCGAGGCAGCAAGCTAGCGGAAGGATTCAATTTGTCTTCGTTGTGATAATGTTAATGATATGATGTGAAGATATTCTGAGGTGCGAGCCAAGCGCCGCCTCTAAAGTTTCATTTGGAGTCACAAGGAAAATTCAGTTTCAAGCGACTATAGCGTGAATCCTCTGCAAATGAATCATCTATAGTACAGTAATCGGAGCAGTCGATCTTCAATTTATAAACTTGAACATTTCAGATT
The DNA here is from genome assembly GCA_035222895.1 of Strongylocentrotus droebachiensis. Taxonomy (NCBI): domain Eukaryota; kingdom Metazoa; phylum Echinodermata; class Echinoidea; order Camarodonta; family Strongylocentrotidae; genus Strongylocentrotus; species Strongylocentrotus droebachiensis. The sequence continues at coordinate 23,705 of JAVYIG010001967.1, forward strand.
ATATTGACTATATCCAGCCATATGTGGAATTGGACGTTACATCCTGATTAGTCAAGGACTTGGAACATTGAGCGAAAACACTGAACTAAGTGCATAGTATATTTTATGTTCTTCAAACAAGTATTTGTTATTTTTGATATTTTAGGGATGAATAATTTTGAAGTTATTCCATTTTGTAATTTTATGTATACTAGGGATATGGTAGTAAATACATGCTCTTCTATTTTGTTTCTTTTGGGGAAGGAGAAAAGTAAGAGGTACAGTGTTTATATATGTATGTTCATAACTTCATATAGGTTTTGTTAGCTGCAAAGGAGAAACAGTTAAAGTTACATTTTGGTGTTCATATGGTTATTTGTATAGGCAAAGAAGCCATACAGGAGTTGAGCATAATACAAGAAAGATAAGGCTTTGTTAGGTTAAAGGGGTATAGAAATTTATTAGGAGATTCATGTGAAATATTTGAAGATACATTATGTTCACCATGATCTTTATAAAGAAGGGAAGATGTAAGAGGTGTAGCGCCACCTCTCGTCGGTTGTTATAGAGTGAATAAACGTAAGAGTTACGAGTCAGAACCAGTGTCCTAAGTATGATGATTTATACACCATAGCTTTAGCTGATAACGAACCCGAGGCATTATTAGGATCCTAAGACTATCCAATAATGCTACAGCCACGATATCCAGATTACAATTATTCAGGATTAATTTTTAGGGGCCTGTATGTAAGTATGAATAATGCTCATTTTTAAATTTGAGGGGGGAAGGGATCCAGATTTAAATGTAGGGTGCCAATGTGTTCCGGGCAACCATTAGAGTCAAGTATCGATATAATAATAAACTGGGGTTGAAATCATGCCTAAGGTACGTCACGATTCATCTTTTGTCACACTACTGACAATTGTCATTATCATAATCTCATTTTGAGATGGTGATGAAGACAGCTTTCACTCAAAGAGATCAAAATCAAACACGAAGGTCCTTACACAGAAAACTCTTTCAACAAGTGGTTTCTATTTCCAGTATGCACGAATGTGACTTGGAATCTTGCCACATTGGAAATGTCTTTTGTTTGATTGTGGTTAACTAGCTGCTTCATGGTTGCTGTTGTTTTCCTAAAAAAAATCATGTAGGCAGCTTGGCACATTCGAGTAAGCGTGACATCATTAACCTATATATTCTCTAGTGGACCAGACAAACAATACAATTCTCTTTCATCCTCCTCCCTCTCTTTCAATTTTAGTCATGCAAGCGTGTTCTCACTGGACAGAAACTGCTGGCAATGGAAATGGTCCATCTTTTGTTGGTGAAAGTGATCTGGGAGTGTGTAGTCCCAGTAATGACTTCCTTCTGCCAAGTACCTCCCATTACACACTCACAATATTTAGCTTCATAGTTCGTCTGGAATGGGACAACTTCCTCAAGACTTGCATCAATTCCTCTTGCTGTATCCTCCCAAATTACCCATCCATTTCCTTAATCCATCTATCAAAGAAGACCCGGTCGGTGAGATGGGGCCCCATTCCTTTGACCAGGGTGATTATCATTCCTACTTACTCCAACATAAATGAGATTGCAATAGCAATTCATCATATGATGTATTCTCCTCCTGAGCATTAAGAAATTCCTAAAAGACAGTCTGCATGCATAGCTCAAATAAAATGAAGAAAGGCACAGTTCAGTTAGAGTGTGTTATATCTAGTGCACCTTGTTCATTCTTGCTTTACAAGACAACGTATAACTCAAGTACTATAACAAAATTAGCAGCAGGATAAATCCACAGCTTAATTAAAGGTAATACAAAGTTTTGGTAATGGGTCATGAATTTGGTTCAAATGAACATATTGGAAGCATATGCAATCCTACAATATTCAGTGATCGTTGTCGCGGTTGAAATCGAGTCTAAAGTGATGAAATTGTAAAATGTAAATAAAAACTCTTTATGTTGTATAGCTCCCTCTCAAGGTCAAGATTTTAATTTAGCTATAAAATAATGTTTCTTGTCTAAAATCGACCAATTGGCTATTTCGCAGCTACCATTGAATGGCCGTAGGCGCTATTTGGTATTCAATTTTTCTCAAAAACAGAAGTGTTTTAGAGGCTAAATTTTCTAGTGCTTATAATACATCCACATGGGCATCCAAATATATAAAAATTGTAAAGAATCTCTATCCAGCCAATTTTCAAAATGTCCTAAAACTTTGTATCACTTTAAACAAACAAAACAAATACAATAACATTGATTAACCATATACTCATTATTTTAATCACAAGGACTGAAAGAAATGCGGAAAAACAGATCTATGGCCAAATCTGGAAGAGATAATCATTTATCTGCAATCTGATGTCTAAAATAAACTTATCAAGTATCAAATTACTCTCTATGTGTTTGATTTTGTTTTGCTTTGTAATTCTTTTACTTTTCTCGTTGTTATTTCTTATGTTTTCCTCCATATTAAGAAATAGAGGGAAAACATTTGTACATGCTCAAAATACATTTGGTAGGATCTTCATATATCTTTTAAAATGAATAACCTTGAAGATATATTTCAAAATATCATTTTCAAGGCTTCACACGCAAATGTCTGGCTTCATCTATTTGCAAATTTGTAGCCCACTGGGTGTTTTGATCTACATGTATAAAAGTACAAGTAGGCCTAGTATATGATAGCAGCCACACATTGGAATGATTTGATCAAAGTCCCATTGATCTATGAATCACTTCCAGCAGACACTTCAAATAAAACTTGAGGAACTTCTTAGTGACCAGTAAACAAATCCGTCCAAATCCTCTTGGTTTTCATGCAAGGAGTGAGGTTCAAGCATGGCATATCTCAATAAATGTGTCAGATTATATTTGGGGCCCTGCACAGTAAATAAGAACATAAACATCACCCACTATAGTTTACAAATGCTATTTTATAGCATATAAATCCATCACTTCCAAATATGTGATATTTTAATCCTGTACAATGTCTTTCTGATTGACCAATAAAATAAAATCTAAGCAGTTCTTGATTATCCTATTAGAAAGCAGAAGCAAGACTGTTTCCTTATCATAGCATCTATATGGAAATATAAAAATAAAACCCAGCCTTCTGCAGTTTAAGAACAACTATTTTGTCCTTGGAAACAGACATCTTGTCTGGCAACAGACACTTTGCTTACTACAAATAATGAAATCAAACCCTCCCTCCCTCCCATTCAAATATAAAACAATAATTCTCCTGATCAAAAATACATATATATATATATATATATATATATGTTGATATCTGATCAGTTATGCACTATTCTTTATACTTCTGTTGACAGGCATCTAGATGTTCATTTCCATGTACTACAAGTTAAAAAAAGAAAGCAAACTATTTTCACTCTGAGAGATTATTTCAACCCAAGAAGAAGAAAAAAAATTAGAAAAATAGCTCAGCGTTGATTGATTCTTGGTCTCAAGACATCCTCCAGCGATTAGAAAGCTTAAATGTTACTGCGTAATGACTTTGGTGAAGATATGTAGCATCATGAATCACATCCAGCTGTAGCATCAGATAGAGTGGATCAAACTTAGAGCTGACCAGTTTAGAAAAATCCTTTAAGTCCTATAATAGAGGCCTACTCATCACATCAAGAACATTATTTTAAATATGACCATTAATTTGATAGTTTTGAAAGTCATTCTGAACATTTTGTAAACTAGCATGATACCATTCCATATGTGACATAACAATCATCCCTTCCTTTGCCCCATCTTCCTTCACCCACCCTACAATGGTTCAACTACCCTACCAACTTCCATCCCACCCTAAAAAGACATGCATTTCAAGAAAAAAGGACTCAAGAGAGAATACAACAACTTGTAATAGAGATGAAAGCCATTACAAAATATGATGAGAAAATTCCAAGTTGAAACTCATGTGTTAAACAGGAGATTTATGTATTAAGATTGACTGGACATGCCATCAACTACGATTAAGTGGAGAGTTTAATGTTACAGGGTGATAGTCGGGCAAGGTCCTTCCTTCACACTTGAGACAAATATCTCCGCCTTTGCAAGACTCAAAACTGATTCAATTATCCTATCATGTCTCCTAATTACACGTTGGTGGACAGAGAAGCCGATGACAGTAGGAACTATCTACAGGCACCATTTGTCATATCCTGTAGGATGTTGATGAGATGTAGGAAACAACCAACCCTTGGACCAGAGTTAGGGAGACCCCCTTTGGACAGACAGAAACCCTGCCCACTCCCCGGGGGGCTCAGACACATTCAAAAGGATTCGTGGGCTAAAATTATTACTAATCTCCTAAGAGATGAGTTATTTCCAAAGTCACGTTAAAGCAAACAGAAATCGTTGCTCTTCCTCCACAATAAAACGGTGTTGAGAGATTGAACGTCCCGGTTTGAGAGACAGATCTTCTTGAGGGTTAACAAATTAGGTTGTCAGTGAAGACCTTTATAAATTAAATTCTACTCTTAATTTAGCATGTATAAAATAAGAGTAAAAAGAGCATAATTCACATTTTAATCAAGGCCTGCCCAGGGGCAATTTAACATTTTTTTAAACATGTTTATGACTAAGAATTATCAGAAAATTCCAAAGATAAATAATATAAATGTTTTAAACATGGCATCCATTTCCTAATTATGTTATAAGAAGCCTTGCATTCACTTCATAAGTTTGATCAGTGATGGTTAATCTGAGAAAAGGAAGGAATTTATAATTTCTTGGAAGACGTTCTCCCACAACCGATTTGTCACTGCTAAGGAGTCGGTATGTATCAGGCCCTAATCCCCGCAACTGGGAGGTGGAATGGTATGATAAGACAGAGTGGAGCTTAAGAGGGGATTCCTCAAGCTGTCACTGGTCATACCCTCAGGATCCTACTTCCAGACAGGACTCAAGCCTGACAGAGTTTTGAGCCCAGTGATTCCTGGAGCATTGCTATGTTGCGTTTTATATATGTGGTGACCTAGACATTCCCATTTACATTCAATTTAAGCTTGGTTTTACAAACTAGCGTGCCTGGGGATATTGAAATTAGTCCATGAGAAAGCAAATTTCAGTCCTAATGTATAAAAGATAACTAAACTTTTAAATCATTAGCCTAGCAAACAAAACCATGGCCTAATTGGAATCCTGTAATAATATTTGTTACAATATACAATGTATTTGACACTCATTATCCATGTTACAAACAATTTGTTGTATATCTTAACCTTTTGACCCCAAAACTGTGTTCAGTAAACTTCAGTTTACTCTTGACCTAGTCGATGTGGCTTACACAGATTGTCAGAGCCACAAAGTTGAAATGGCTTACAAAGGTTGCCAGAGCCACAAACAAATAGCCACTAATATCTTATACCTATTTGACCCTATACATCCTTCAACCGAGTTTGGATTAAAATACCTCAGCATTGTCATGTTAACATGACTGTTCATACATTTACTTCTATAATTATATTATCTCTGTCTGACCTCTATAACCCCAAACACTAGTGTGCTAGTGCCAAGTTTATTACTTTTATTTAACATACAGACGACCAGAAACGTAATGCCTCTAGCTCCATGATGGTGGATACATAAAAATACAGTAGCTAGCCACATAGGACATCACATGACTGCAGTTCTTTCTTCATTAACAAATCACACCTCAGTTTCCCCTACCTCCAAACAACGGTAGCTACAGAAATGTCACTTAAAGGGCATTAACCATTCTCAAAGCTTCTCACGTAAAATGTTGACTTCTCAATGTCCCCTTACTGTGCGTGTAGACAGTTAGTCTAATCACTAAAGATAGCGCACATAATTGCCCAAGGAACATGACGGCGTAGACATCACGCACACATTTCTTTGGAGAGTATTTCAGTTTAAAGGAAATAGGGAATCAACTTCCATAGTGATTATAAGACAGTGACTCAATATTGCAGTACAGTTCACAGTGTGATTATATCAGCTGGTGCTTATCCCCCAAAAAGATGCAACCTGAAGAAAAGGAACGACATCGTGGATTAGGTAGCTCAGACAATTACCCTATCTAAGAAAACCACCTGCAAAGAAAACTTTCTTTCCCCAAGCAATAGCAGAATCTTCATCAATCCTACTTAGTCTACAATATCGAAATGTCATATTATTTTTAGACAGCCATGTAATGTTTAAATTGTTTAAACCTTATCCAAGTTCACGAACCATCTTCCTTATTCTCTACTACATGTATGATAAATTCTGTTCTTGAAATGTGAAAAGTTAAATGTTTATTTTTTGGAGTAAGAAAGCAATTCAATCTGAAGTGATAGATTTTTTAAATATATATTTGGAAGAAAACACCTTTGCTCTTAGAATATGTATTACCATCAGCTGTTGTTGTTATTGTTTTTAGGAGATGGAGACCAATACTTTGTCTCCTAGCAACAGGGTTTCTCTCAAGTAGCAAGGATGTCATCCACCTGTTTCCCTGTGATGATGATGATACTCTCCGGACAGGTGTGGCTCCAACGATGACATCCAATCCTTCAGTCCGCCACCTGTATGCCAACTTTGCTGTTAGGATTTGTTGTGTCTGTGAAGTCCCGTGAAGATTGTTGATCAGCTCTGATATGTTGACAGGTTTTAGGTTGATCAGCCATCTCTTCCCTCTACATCAATCAATCTATGTTTGTCTCTCATCTGTCATAGTCTTGTTATTCTCCTTCTGAAAATCTACCTGCATCTCTGTCCCTTTCTCTTGACTCTCTTGTTAGTTAGTCCGCCCTCTCCTCTTCTCCGCCCTCTCCTCTTCTCCCCCATCCCTCTCTCTTTCTCTCTCTCATCATGTTCCTACTCTCCTGTAATCTCTTTTTTTCTCTCTCTCCTGTAATCTCTTTTTTTCTCTCTCTCTCACCCTCTCTCTCTCTCTCCCCTCCCCCTCTCTCTCTCCCTCTCTCTCTCTCCACCCTCCCTATCAACACTTAGCTCAAACTGAATTCATGTTATCTTCAAAATAATATATGACATACATTATTCTCCACTTTCCATTATAGGCAACAGTCAGGTCTTGAATAAAAAGTTCAGCCTCAAGCTGTGAAGGAAGGGAGGAAATAAAACTTCTGGATGTCACTTCTAGTATATGTGTAATGCAACTTTTCATCTTGTTCTTGCATCCAGATATTGAAGTGCTTTTGACAAGGCCCAGATAGACAGTCCAACACTGTCCACGGCAATCACGCAATGATGTCTAGCTCTTTAATCCTGACTCGACCCTGTCCAGCCAAGATTCCCTAGGGAAGTCGACTTCACAAGTACGAGGAAATCAATGGTGGCACACCATATCAATAGCCCTTGTCAAAATCTTTTCCCCCTTCTAAACCTGCCTTAAAAACCAGCAAATCTACTAAATTCATTGTAATGGGTGAGACTTTTTCAATCTATTCAAAATCATACTTCATCCCTATTATGTTTGACAATCTCTTCTTTTCTCTTCATTTTCTTCTTTTGGTGTATTAGCTTGGCAGGAAAGAAATAGGCAGAATGTTTCAATATTGCAAATGATAGGTTGCCATGAACATTTTTCAAGAAGACAGTAAACAATGCTGATGATGATAAAGATGGTATAATGATGATGATGATGATAATTAATATGGAGACAATGATACTGATGATGGTGATACTGATGGTGGTGATGATGGTGATGAAGATAATGTTGATGATTACAATGATGACGATGATAATACTGATCCATTCATATCTCACCTGCTGTGGTAATACTGCATCAGTGCCTATCAGCTGAGCCTCGTTGCTGATTTGATGTTCCTCTCCAACGTTCACTTGTGATTGGCCAATGCTTATAGTCATGTGATCATGATTGGTATGTAAATCATCACCTTGGTGTACTATAGCTGATACATCATCTGTGGAAAGCTCTGGAAAGAGAGAAAGAAAGATGTCAAGTTTGAACTGCAAATGTATCTCTTTTTTGTATGCTATATTTTTTTTTAGAGTGGATGTACAATTTCTTGAGCTGTTGTAGAGGATCAAAGTGGGCCAAATACTTGACAAACATTAAAGGTAAAGACCAGTTATGGTCATGCGATTGCATTGTGAAAGAAACGTTGTGGAATCGATCAGAAAAGGTTGATCATCTAGCATATAAGTATTGGTGTGTACTGCAATCATCAAAATGATAAGAAATTTGGCCCATTCTTCGTAAAGTTACAAGCACTATACACAGAAAGATGTATATGGGACTACCCTATATCTCTCACAGTCAAATAGATATACTAATTTACCAAATATATCAATTAGTAGGCGGTTTCCCGGCAAATTTTTTATCATCATGTATTAGTCAAAACATATTCTTTCACATGATTGGTAATGAGAGCTTCCATTTCATTTTTTGAAATTGGGGCCTTTCCAATACTGGTCTTTACCTTTAATCAGAGCTGGCATTCATGTGTAACCTATTGTGTGAATGAGCCGATTTATTTTGTTAATTCTTTTGGCGTCATGAATTATTTTGATCTTTGGGATGATCAAGAAAGATTTAATATTCAATACAAGATGGAGAAAAAAAAATCAATCAATTTTCGAACACAGCAAAAAATCATTAACAATATTATGTAATAGAATTTGATATATATATTTAACTTTATCAGCGATATGTGTATTTCAAAATGAATGAAATAAACAAACAACAGCATGATCTCAATGGAAAACAAGTGTAAGCTTGTAAGCACTCAATATATACTTATAAAGCACATTTCGTTTCATTTCACAATTGACATTTTAACTTTAAAATCCCGATCAGTCAGGTCAATTAATAGTTTCCTTTGACGATTAACTGCACTTCTTCCTTCACCCCCACATGAAGTGAAGCTACATCTACAATATGCCTTGTACATGACATGTATTCTTGTAAGTGGCCATGGAGCCTAAAATAGCATTGGTGATGTACAGGAATATCCACACGCATCACTGGTATTCAAAGAAACTATTAAACTGAAAGGGACTGTTATATGAACATTCTTTTTCCTTTTTGTGCAGACAGCACGCTATCCACCTGACATGCTACCATGATACCCTGACACATAGAGGTCAATAGGAAGTAGTCCTGACGAGATAAGACCGGGTAGATCTCCTAAAAATATTCATGATTTGACAAACTCACAGCATGCTACTGATGAACATGAATGATATATTCAAGGAGAGGATATTTTAATTATTGTGCGAATGTTAAATGAACTTCCCTCCTCGAGTGTTTCCCCCACTAGAAGGTGAAAAGTGATTATTTCCAAGCTAATGAAAGGTGCAATGGCTCTCTGGAAATTAAAGGATTGTACAGCCCATTTCCTAGTGAAATAATTGCTCTCAGGTCAATTTTTAACACTAACCAAATTCTTGAATCGATTCACCCCTGAACCCAACTATACATGTACATGTACCTCACCCATGACCCAAGCCCTAACCATGTACCTTTCATTAAAAATAGAGGCATCAAAAGTTACAACATACATAAACAAAATTATTCTCAGAGGTAATGCACTAAAAAGTTACTAAGTCACATCTTTTATATGAAGTTGGAGATGAAATTGAGTAGAACAGTTATCACAAGAGACTGAAGTATACATAATATTATTTCTTTACTGACTTTTTTCCAAGTTGTACATTAGAAAGGCGCCATAGCCAGAACATACATGTACACGTCAATCAACATCTCTCCATTAATATTCTCAAATCTACAATGTAAATGTACATTCACACATGACCACATGACAAGAGCATGTTCATATTTTTAAATCTAAATGTATGAGCAGTGTCACATTAGTCATGTTCATATGTCAAGTACTGCCAACAACAATACAAGACAAAGAATGTAAGCCTGTCGCATGCTATCCTAATCTAATTTCAGGTAATGATTCATATGCATGAAGTACAAACATTTGATTGAATTTGAAAGAAATGTATGGCACGATACAACAGCTCATCATTCAATTAAATTTAGCACCTGGTACAAATAAACATTTTCTAGTTGCAACCAGATTTTAAAGTCAAGATAGTAGCAAACTCCCACATGAGGGTTAAAATACATTGTGCAAGATCTCTAATAATCCTTAAGATAAAGAAAAGTCTTGATTTCCTGTTGAGTTGAGCACAAGAACAAGTATAGATGGACAAGACTTTGACATATTTTCATCTTCTAGTATGTCAACAAAGTTGTATTTCTAATTCAATTCCTTGTCATAATTGTGCATACAAATTATTTCTTTATTTATTATTTAATATTTCATTTTCACAGTGTTCTATGTAACATTCCGGAAAAGGTCGACATTTGCTCGACAATATTGACCTCTGTCAATGAAATTGCAATCATGTACATTTCATAGCACACAGGTAATATTACCTCCTCCCCTTATGTCTTTTAAACATCTACCTTTAAGTTCAATGCAAGGCATACCAAAATGAAACAAAAATGAAACATTGAACATGACAATAAACAAGTCCAAGAAATGTTCCATGCCGTCCATGCAGAGCATGAGTGATATAATTGAACACATGTTGATTCACACGGAAGGATTCAGGAAGATAATGGGTAATGACATTAAAGCTCTCTAGAAAACACCATAATATTCAAGATGTAAATCACTTTGACACACACTTCGCCATTATCTTGGCAATTGTAGGTTCCAACAAATTAAATCTGTTGCTGGTGTCGAAGTGTAATACCCTGAAACTTTAATTGTTGTGTTTTAAATGTCTTGGTGACAGATATGTAAGGAACCAATGTTGAATGTGAGAGTCACAGGATGTGAGGTGACAATGATTCATCACTGCAAATAATACATTTATTATCATCAATTGCATCTCGGATGTATATTTTACTAGAAACTCTCTCACTCACCCTCCCGTCCCCCTCTTTATTCTCTCTCTTGTACCTCTCTACTCTCTCTCCTCTCTCTCTCTCTCTCTCTCTTCTTTCTCTCTCTCTCTCTCTCTCTGTACTATATGAATGATCATAACACTTCAAAGAAGAAATGTGTTTCACTTTTTGTGTGCATTCAGTTTTTAGTACTTTCCTTGAATTTTACATTTGAAGAATTTCAACATCGGATTGGAATCTGTATTTACATGAACTGAAAAGTTCACAACAGATTAAAATCACTTGTATCTTCATATTAACAATCAAAATTATAGAATTCTGATGAATAGGTTTGGGGCAAAAAAAAACTAACATTGTGCTTAAAGTTCATATTCAAACAGTGTAAAAAAAAAAAAAGGGAAAAAAGGATGTTTTGTTTATGACGAGAGTAATTTCCATCTCCCACATCAACACAGTAGTTCCTGACTCACGAGTTTCATCCATCACTTTGCATTTAAGTAGCTCAATCTGAAGCAATAGGAGGAAATACAAATAGGACTGCACACTCATTCTCTTCCATTCTCTGCATCATTATGGAAGTAGACTAATAATAATCAGTCTCCCCCTCCAGGAATTCTTCTCAAACAATTACGCAGCCACAGTGCTTGGTTGTGTCACGATTTAAATCTCAGGCAGCTGGCAAGATCATTATCTCATATATAATATTTAAAAACTATTCTTTGCATCAGTATGACAGTGACATACCATCTCCAGGTCCTAAATTAGATGGCCATGTGATTTTTGATGAGTTTACAAATCTTGCAGAAATGACTGATGTATGTTTGCTGTAAGGCTTAGTTTTAATATTACCCTTCTATAGATAACAAATTGTAAGAAGTTGTTTCAATGTTAAGCACCTTTTCTTTTAATTTTGAAGACTTCAATATGTTTATTTAATGTATTTAATAGATATGCGTGTCTGTAAATGATATTTCTACTTCATTTATTTAGTGAGCTCCTCCTTTATAAATAAAAGTATGAATTAACTACCCAAAATTTAACAAATTTCATAAACTGTTAGAGAGAAGGGCAAGATCAAAAACCTGTTGTACAAGCTGCAATTCTGTTGATAACACTTTATACAGAGTGCAGCTTTAATACCGAAAGAGAGGATCAGTAATGCTTCCTGTCTTTCAAAACAATAATCTGCTCTTAGCATCGAACACACACACTCTCACACATCTTGACGTACAAAACCGTGGTTTTGCAATGCTAAACACTAGAGGGGGCTATGTAACTCCAAATATAATCTGCAAGAGAGTACCTCCCTTCTTTTAGTGATCTGAGATTTGCTCTGGCGACATTTGCTCTGGACTTCACATCATCAACAGTTTAGGGTGAGGGTTGCAATTGGATTTTCAGGTTTGGATTAGGATTAGGATTAGTTAAAGTGTTAGGTCCACGGTTGAAGTTCATAGAGAATTCAGTTAGTATAGCATATAACTGGCTCGTAGCAAATGTTGCATGAGCAAATTATGTACAACAACCCCTTCCTCTCTATCTTAAAGGGATCCTGTAACTTTGTCTCAGATCCATAAACAAAATCCTTGATTTAGCTCATGCTGCAATCATAATTAAAACTTTGGGTCATACATGAATCCCATGACTTTCACAAGCCAATCGCCTGTCTGATTATCAAGATATTTATGATTGAAAATTGAAATCAAATTTTGCGTTTTCCTAACGGTTTTCATAACACTACAGTCTACCAGGGAAAATGAGTATGTTAAAACTGGTCACTCAAAGATTTTTACTTTTTTAAGGCACTTCATGATCACTTTGAAGCGCAATTTTTTTAGGGCTTCAATATTACACCATATCACAGACACTGATAACACATAGGACCATGCATCTCAGATTTAATATTGGTAAACGATGCCTTTAACCAACGCTTATAACATTTAAATGATGCACCAAGCTTACCTGTACCTGATTGGTGTATCTCGGCACACATGTCTGTCTCATCCTGGCCTAGTGAGGGCACTGTTTGTCTAGGCTGTCGTGCTGTGATGATGATCTGCCTTGTGTTTCCGTCTGTTCCTACAATCTCTCCTTCACTCCCCTGGAAAAAATAATAACAAGTAAAGGTAGTATGACCTTTTATGCCATAATGTTGCAGTACTCCCCTGAAAAGTATCAACACAGTTATATATTGTTACATTATCATTATACCATTCAGTAACTAATACAAACCTACGTTCAAGCCACTGTCTATCTAACAAAGTTGTGATTGCCTACATAAAAATCTGTACAGTATCTTGAACTCATCTCAGAATAGTAGTAAGACTTGACAGTGATCTAAGATATACTTCATGTGCTCCTGGCTTTATTTGGTCAACTATACAGGGTTAGGGTAAGGGTTGCAATTGGGTTCTATGTTAGCTAGGTTAAGAGATAGGGTTAGGGTTGGGTATTTGGGTTAACATAAGCAAATTGGTGAGTGTTAACAATTTGCTCCAGGCTTTATGTTGTCAAAGATATATAGGATCAGGGTTAAAATTGTGATTAGGTTATAAATTAGTGTAAGGTTAGGGTTAGATATGATGTTGAAGGGTTGAAGATAGGAATTCGTTTTTTGTAGGATATTAGCTACAGAGCAACCATTGTTAGAGCATGGATTGTAGAACCAATGGGACTTCTTACCTGTAAGCTAGTGACTTGAATGATGATATGATTATCAGAGTGTACCGTGGTCATTCCTTCACTCATGAACAACGAACTTGTAGCTGGTAGATGAGCCAGGGCAGACTGAGGGATTATCAACGATTGAAGTCCTGAGCCATCATCCAGGTTGACACCTGATCAAGGAAAATTGAAACCAACACCATTTTATTTCAATCATATTTTTTAATCAGATTGCAAGAACTGTTAACCGCCTTTGATTGAGTTATTAGGGGAGAGATGTTTTAGTGGAGTATTTATGTTGCCCTTTCAGTGAATAGAAGTTAAATTGTCCCCTTTCATTTACCTTAGATATTGTATGTGTGTCTGTTGATTGGATGTGAATATTTGCTGTAATATTATGTAATCATAATACATAAATTCTTGAATGTTTTGGCAATTGTGTATAGACAATAAATAGGATATAGTTACCCGAAGAGGAGCCGAGTTGAATTGGTACTTGTAAAGTGAGAGTTCCATTCTTGGTTTGGTTATGCTGAGGGTCTAGAGATGTTGTAGGCACTATCCGTCTCTCTTCTTGGAGTCTACGTCTATCATGAAGCATTCTAAGGTGCTCAAGTAATGCTGAAAGAATGACATAAAGAGTAATAATAATAATAGTTGTTTTTAACCGTTGTACTTTTAATGTGTAATATTTGTATTTGTATATATGGGCTTGTGTAATATTTTTTTTTTCTTTCTACATGGTTACAAACGAGGGCTCGCATGCCTCTGGGCAACAGTGAAGCATTTCAATTTTGCAAACCGTGGTCCATAGGTAACCATTTCTTTCCTCTTCTCCTTTCCTTCTCTTTCTCTATTATTTCTAAGATAATTATATTCATTATGTTGACTTTGGATATACTTTGAATTTCTGATTTTTATGGCCAATGGCCAAATCAATAGTAATGATAATAATAATAGTCATATTTGATGTCTTCAAGGTATGTCCTGTTGCCTTATTGATGCGAGAAGCCTGAACAGCAAATTTCCAAGACTGGAGGTGTTTTTTTAATACTTCCAAGCCTGAAATCGTCTGTATAACCGAGACATGGCTGGACAGTAGTGTTGTCAACTCTACTCTTGGGATTCCTGATGATTATGTGGTTTTACGCCATGATCGCCCTGGCAGTTGACGAGGTGGTGGTGTTTTGATCGCAGCTCTTCAGGAATTGAATCCTATTTTGATCGACCCTGATATCATTGGGACTAATGGCACTCATTGGATTGAGCTCTTGTTGGCATCTATCAGCTTTGGATCGGACACATGGCTTGTTGGCGCTCTATATCGTCCACCTAGCAGCTCTGTTTCATTCTGGAATGATCTACAGTCAGAAATTGATGCTGTTCATCTGGACATGTTTATTTGGTGGATGCTTGTTGATGGGAGACTTCAATGTTGACATGTCAACAGTACCTCATCTCATCTTAATCGTTGTTTGGACACCATGGAAAAATATGGCTTTGTTCAGATAATTACTTCTACTACGCGTCCATCATTTCCTAATGACATTTCTACTTGTTCTATCATTGATCTTGTATTTACCATGCGTGATGATGCCTTGACATATGTCGAAACCATGTCCAACCCTGATCAGTCGGACCATCTCGAAATTCACATTCTTTTTCGTTGATCGAAGCCTGCCCCCACGCCTTCAGTACAATGGCCATTTCTTCATTTGAAACAGATGGACTTTGATCATCTTCTTATACCCTGGAACTCACAATTAGATTCGTCAAACTTTAAAGAAAGTTACAAAATATTTCTCGACTTATTTCATGCTGCTGTTAAAGGCACTATCCCTCAAATATCAATTAATGTTATTATATTTATTTTCTTGAATGGCTGTTCATTTCATACAACTCATGTAATGTAATGGTTCTAGGATGATACTCCTGGTGAATGTTCAGGGTTGCGGAGATATAATTCTTTTCTACATTGTAGCATTTTTTTAAAATCAATTTTTAAATCAACTTTCCAATATATTCAATCTTAATTCATCTTATCTTTATTATAGTAATTTTTTCCTTTTTTCATGTGCAATATTCTATGTATAGAATTTGTAATTATGTACAGGGAGTAGATTGTGTGGGGTACATGCCTCCGGGCAACAGTGATGAACTTCACTTTTGTGCACCCTGACCCACTTTGCTGCTCCCATAATTTTCGCATGTGTTTCTTCATTCTTATTATGTACTTGTCTCTTACCATGCTGTATTGTATTTGTGATATTTTAATGAATGGTTGAATAAATAATAATAATTTGTATAGAGCTTAACCCTTCTAAGTGCTTTACATTGTAATTATTATTACCCTGGTCATTAGATTCATTTGCTAATCCGCAAATGATAGTTAACAAGCTCTGCTCCCTGAGGAGTATTCCGGACAGGCACCATTTTACAAGCGCACACATGCCAACTCAATCATATCAGTGTCTGCATCCTGCCGGGTACCCATTTAACACCTGGGTGGGAAGTGGCAAATGTAGAATGTCTTGCTAATGCTACGTTTACACTATGTTCCCGGCGGCCACGGCAACCACGTTTCAGGCCACCGTGGACGAAACGGGATTGACGTGACGCAACGCGGGGGACCGTATGGGCAAACGTGACAGGCCGTGATTGCCGTGGATACCGTGTCAGATTTTTAAACTGTCAAAAAATTTGCCACGGCAGTCACGGTGCGGATGAGAAACCTAGTAGGCCATAATAAAACGGGGTGAACGTAACAAAACGTGACAGTCCGTAATAGGCCGTAACAAAACTTGGGGGTGGTCCGTAGTGGGACGGTTTACGCGCCCGGCACGCTACGGTGCGTTGCGTTCTACTACGGTCTGACACAACTCGATGTCTCAGGATACCATGATTGCTATTGCTTGGGAGACCTTCTTTTTAGACCGCCGGCACAACCGTGCTCCAAAGCTGCCCTGCATCCACGTTTCATCCGTACAAAGCCTTGACAGAACGTGAAAAACGTGTCAGACCTTGATCAGAACGTGAGAAACGTGACGGACCTCATCAGAACGTGACAGACCGGGAGGGAACGCTCTGGCATCCGTGGTAGAACGCGGGTCGAACCGTAGAGCGCCTTGGAGCCTCCGGGACTCAGCATCCCATTCCCCCCACGGCCCGTCACGGATTCCATGGGAGACCGTGAGAAAACTTGGCAAGACGTGAACAAAACTTGAATCCAGAGATAAAATTGGTCTAAATCCCACGGCGCACTACGTTTCGGGCAAACGGGGCTGCCGTGGCCGCCGGGAACATAGTGTAAACGTAGCATAAGGGATATTAGTGCTGCGGTGAGAATCGAACCGTGAACCATGTGGTCATGGTGACATGTCCACTAGACCATGACACCTTTGATGTCTAAGGACTACATTCACCTTGGACTCAACAAATATTATTTTTCAATAGCTTCATTAAATGTTATGAATATGCAAAAAGGTGGAGGAAAATAATGATCATGTGCAGTCGAAATACATGTATACAGCTTTCATTGAGGAACATTTGAGGTTCTCCTTCTACCTTTTCAACAAATGGATATCCTCTGAAAATGGTTCAATGATACTTTGGAATATACTGGTGCTTAACATCAACAGATGTCTGGTAAAAATTAATTCCCCTAATTGTAACTCTGGGCCCCACAAATTTCAGAATTTTAACATAGGGGCCCTGCATACAGACCAAAACACTAATATGTTCCCCTTGCGAGGAAAAAATAGTGTGGAACCTGTAATAAACAAAGAAATGTATGAATGCAGAAAGAAATGAACGATTGAATACATGGATGCGAGACATCTGGAACACACCAGTTTGTATGCTTACTTTTCATATCTGATCCACTGACTTGCCTCTTCAGACTCCACCATTTGGATCTAAGCCACTGGGGTGATCTTACACTCTTCCAGTTCTTAGCAATATCCTCCCAATCTATATCACTCTCGAGTTCCACTTCTGTGTCAGCAATTCTAGATAGCAAAAATCATAAAAATACAATTTCACATGAAGAACTTCAAACAAGTTTATGATTTGGTGCCAGGATTTTTGTGATAATGCTTGTTCATCAGTAAGTGCTGCATATGCAATTTCTTATTTATTTTGTCATATTCTATTGATAGAAATAAGCCACTGGGGTGATCATGTGTGTCCTGACAATGTGTTAAAAAGTGATGCATTTACAAGTTATTCATTAAATTTAGCAAGATTTACAATGCCCTTTTATTAATAGTATCTAAAAAACATTACATTTTGTTTCATGTTGAATAACATAGACAATATATCTCTCTTTTTTTTTATAAATGATTATGTTTTAATCTCATTTCATACTTCCATCTTAAAATACTGAGTTTAAAAAATGCCCAATATGAGAGGTATTATGTATCCCGTCAACTTTTGTGAAATTACATGTATCTAACTCGGGTAATTTTCACTAACTTTGTAGGAAAAGGTGATGAATTTGGACATTCAATTGCCAATTTCATTGGAAACATAACTGCCCACACGTTGGAATTTTCACCTAAGTGAAGAAAGTGTGGCTTTCAATAAAAATAAAAAAGACCACAATGTGTATTACCTATTGATCAAAGTGAGCTCATCTGTCCTGCTCCATTCTGAACCACCAGTCTGTTTCCAGTTGAGGTAGTTGAGCCACTTAGCCCTGCATTGCTTCTCCGTTCTCGTAGCTACCTTATCGGCTATCTGAGACCATGAGATACCTGTGGTCACACTCTCACCGGGCTGAGCTCCGGACAGGGAGAAGACTGCATCGGTCAAGAGTCTCTCTTCATCCGTTGTCCACTTACCTAGATAAAAGAATGAGAAACATTATTTTCAAAATGCAATGTTGCCGATATCGGTAGCCGGAGCTAAAGCTAGGGTAATTATTTCCAAAGCTCTTTGGAAACACATGAGACTAAGTATTATGCGCTATACAAGAACGGAATATTATTATTATCTAGTGTATTCAAATCAATGACCTATCTTTATCAAACCATTTTAAATATAACTGAATAAAATAAAATCTTGTTTAGGATCATATTATATCATTTTGAAACGGTAACAATTCAAAAGGTTTCTTACAAGGTACCTAATGAAGAATAATATAGAGAATATCACGTACCAAAGTTTTAAAAACAAATTTAAAAAAAAAAAAAAAAAAGCATATCATGCAATTTTAAAGAAAGCTTTTAACGAAGTACAACTAGACTTCATAATAAATTGTGCAGAGAAATCCTAATTTATTGTGAGATGAAAGCAACATTTAGCAGTGTATTACCTCTGTTGCAAGAATCTTTAAGAAGTCTGAATTTATCTTTGACTGATGAAGCACTGCGACCCATCTCAGCTCCAATGAAGGACCAGTCGTTGCCATGCTTAGCTCTTAGCCTATGAGGAATATGGAGGAGAAAAAACAAAGATAGAGTACTCTCATGATGACCAAGTTACTTTGACAACCTCGTTATCAGCAATGCATCTTTGATAATGTGCTTAAAGCCCATCTGTACTAGTTTACAGGAGGGATTAGACCACCCTGCAAGGGCACTGACAAGTGGTTATCTCATCAAATCAGCTCTCAATTAACATAAGAAAAAGAGGATCATGGGGAACCAATGGTCACCAATTAGGCATTATTTGCTATATAGAGGGCGCAGGTAGCTATAGGTAGTGCAGTGGGGCTTTAAAAGCAATACAGTTATGCTACAAAATAATGTCAGTGATAGCAAGTGACACATTTATATACATGAAGCAAAGTATTCATACAATATATTTTAATTAAATGAAATAGATATCAAAGCAGTTTGTGTTTTGAAAATATACTGTAGTATTAAATCATACACCGTAGGCTTGTATACATTTATGAACGAGCCTCCACTACTTACTCTTTCAGCTTCATGATATCTTCTGGAGTATACCTGTGAAAAAAGAAAAAAAAATGAAACAAATGAATGCTGTTGTATCTTCATGATCAGCCCAATAGGCATACATGTAGAGGTACCTTTATCCACTTCTTTATATATTTCATTTATTTGAATTTGAATAATAAAGGAATATTTCATCTTTCATATTTAATGTACATGTTGAACATCTATTAACAATATCAACTGCTGTTTAAACCATTAGTAACTAGAGGTTTTGTAAAAATGGCCTATTACTAGTTGGAAGATGTTACAATATTGCTCTATTTTGACATTGTTCTGAACAATATGAAACATGGGCTATTTTTCTATGCAGAATTCTACTGTAGACATCGTTAAGATTAGGCATGTATAATATTATCATGGTAGACCTCATAGAAGGATACTACAGCGCATTGAAAACAGACGAAAATGAACAGGCGGTTTGGGGCGGTTCAGTGAGTAAAAGGAGGGGCGGTTTCGGTGGTTTAGTTGCTAAAGGGTTAATGACCCACATCTATGACTAACCAGTTGATGGTAAATTACACATTCCTCCTTGTTTACAAATTGTGAACATTAAATTGCTCCTTGTTGATTTCTTGTAGGTTTCTTCATTCCACAAGTGTACATATCACCAAGCATGTGCTCATGTAGATTACACACAAGAACTTCCTGTGTAATATACAACCTGCCACTACAGATAACCTACAAGGTTCATGACCCTCTTTTCTTATGACATGACATGACCCTCTTTTCTCATAAAGGAACTTACGTTTGAGTTAAATAGTGAAATCTCTAATGGGTAGGATCTGTATTCACAGGAACACATCTGCATTCCTATTTTTTATGGGAGATCCCAAGAAAAGGCGCTCATACTAGAATTAAAATGTCACTTGCGTTTTCATCGAATTTGTGATTTAATCTCATCCCAGCATCTTTCTGCTAAACAGCAGAGAATGAGAAGTTTAGAAACTAACTCTGAAGTTAACAAAATGTGTACCTTCCCACATGATTCTTCTGATCGTACATCCGGATGACACGCCGGTAAACAGCAAAGAGGGGTCTCTGCAACCCTTGGGATACGTTTCGATAAAAGTTCTTTCTGTTGTCCTTGCTGTTATTGAAGATTACCTCACTGGCATCACCTAGTTTATGGTCCTGTTGAGATTAATAACCAACACGTATGAAACATAGTTTTACAGAGTTGGTTTTGGATTAAGTCATGTACAATGTAGGAACGTTTGGTTTAATGACAATTTAGAATCCATTTGTTGTAAATAAATGTTTGGCTTGCAAGTAGTAGATAAAGATCGCGTGCTCGATCTTTTAGTTGAAAACCAAGTCAGAAAAAATCTTGGATCCTGCAGCATTTGAACCTGCAATTTACTGTTTGCTGGGCACCAACTCTACCACCTATCTATATATTTTTTTTTTAATCCCTGCAAGAGTATGATGAATACAAAAGAAAATTACTCCCCCAGAAGCACAATTAAAGTGTTTTATACCACCTAATTTTTAAATAATTGCCAGGAATAAACTTTCAAGTGTTGGTATTTTACCTAAAATACTGTTTCATTGTTTAATTGGTTATGATATAATGTACATTCCATGGGAATTAACTTCACAATAATAGCACCATCTTCTGCTAAAGGAAGAAAAACAGCCATTTTACTCCAAACACAATGCTCCGCAATTTCTTCAGCTTTGCCACCCACAAAATGCAAAGACTGCCTTCTGTGATTCAGAATCCCTGCATTTTATGCACTTCTTCAAATGGCTGACATGAATATCTCAGTTGTGTAGTTATTCAAATATAATGGGACACTTTAAAACAATTATGGCATTTTTAACGACACAATACCAAACTTTTAGAGGTAATCTAAATTGAAAAAAAGGACCTGTTATCTACAGTTATAAGAAATATTCTTACAACATTAAGATAAAACAATGGTGACTTACTCTGACATATTCCTCAATGTTCCTTTCAAGGAGTTCAACTTCATCGCTTGACCACATTCCTTGCTTCCATTTATGACCTGAAATTTCAAGTCAGATTCATAAGTGAGAGATAATCTTAATTACTAGAATTGCTTGACTCTACCTTTAATTTACATTTGTTCAATGTCTTCCCCCATCTCAACCACCCTCTCTCTCTCTCTCTCCCTCTCTCTCTTTCTCTCTCTCTCCCTCTCCCTACCTCTCTCTCCCTCTCTCCCACTCACTCATTTACTAATACTTTATTAAAATCTTTTCTTGCTATGATTTCTAACTTATCCTTATGGCATAATTCTTCCAGATCTCAATACTCTCTTCATCACACACATTAAGAATACCACTTGTTCAAAAAGAAATATCAAAACTGAAGAAAACAATATAGTGGTATATCATAATTGAAAGTCAACTATTAAAGCTTAATCTCACCTCTTTCTGACAGAGAGTCTTTAGAGTACTTGGTGGTGAACCATGACTGAGTTACGGGATCATAAGGCTGAAGAAGAAAAAAATCATACAAAAAAAAATTCATGTATTTCTTAAATATTTTCAAAATATAGATATATATACGGTATACAATTCATACACATAAACTGTATGCCATTTGACAGTTATTTTTTCAACAAAAATGCAGACCCATTCCTCTTTTGTGTGCTTAAGAAGAATATTCCATCTTTATATAAACTAATTGTTATGTTTTTGTGTTAAATAATTCTGATCTAGGTATTCTAATACTGTGGAGTGAGCTAATTTGGATTTTATCACACAGCTTAGGCTAGATTTTACTGTCTACACATATAGGGATGATTTTTTTAGAATATTAAATAACTCTTTCTGAAAGCTCACCTCTGACTCTTTAGTTCGTTGCACACAGGTTATCCCCATCACATGGGAGCTTCCTGATACTGGAATATCAGTAGGTGCGCTCAAATGAAAACCCTTGGCTAAACAATGACCTAGAAATAGAATAAAAAGAATATTGAATAACCCATAAATACTGACAGTGCTTTGAGGGGCACAGTTAAAAATATTGCCCAAGGTGATCTATGGTATAAAATCAAGCTTCCCAAAACATTAAAAGACAAAGCTTAATCAAGTAAGGCTACATTGTCATTTGGATTTACAATGTAAATGTGTAAATATATTAGTAAATCAATATTTTTTTTTATTTTTTTTTAAAGTAACATAAATAGACAAATAATGGGGGAGCAAATTGTTAGTAGTTGCATAGAAAGCCATATAATTTGTACAGAAAATTAACTGTGCACATGTGCCAAGCAATGCCTCTCCTTATAACCAAATGCCTGACTTGGAAATTGTTTTCAATTTGTGTGTACAATCTGTACTCTTTTCCTAGATAACTTCTTCAAAACAATGAAAAACATTAAGTCTTACCATGGTCAGCTTCTACACTTTCAACTGGCATCACCACAATACAAGGTTGATTCATACTGCCATCATCTGTCCCAGAGTGTACTCCTCCAACATGTCTGACATCTGAAATCTGATCTGATATCTGATCCATCTCCATCTGACTGCTGGACGATGAAGGCAAAAGACCGACACCACCGTCCATCTCATCCCCATCTTCTACATGCAGCTCAAGATCATCCTCCATTATATCCATTCTATGATCCATTCCTGCAGAAATAACAGAACGTTTCATAATTAATTGTTAGGTGTCATCTGTTTTCAACTTTTTTAGTTTGTTAATTGCCATTTCATTTTTTGTTGTTAATTTTTTTTTATTTGTTATTATAATTTTTTTGTTAACCCCTTATTGGCTACTATCTTCTATACAATTTAAATGAAAATCCCAACAACTACTCTAAAAGGAAGCAGAAAACTTGTACCAGTAATCACTATACATGTACATAAACACGTACATGTATGGGCACTTCATATTGGCTGAATTAGTAATGTCACTCTGACACATGCAGTGCTGGACAACTTTCATAATTGTTTGAAAATAAAAAAATTACTAAAATGTCAATTAAAATACATTACATAGCAATTAAATTCTCTTCATTATGGCAGCTCTCTACGACATAATATGTGGGCACATATGCCAACAAAATGCAAAGTACCGATGGTGATAGTAATATGGTCTTTCATAGACCTAAATCACCAATACTATCATTACCATTCAAAGTAAAAGACAGCCCACATGTACTGTATCCAAAATATTAAAAAGTCAAAGGCCCCCTTGTTTTTAACTATGTAAGCCATATGTAAGCCATCTGCTTACTTATAAGTCTAAAATATAAATTATAGTGACTATACTGTACATGTAGGGCGTTACCAGAAAAGGATGTAGAAGGACTTTTATTGCTCTGCTAAAATCTCTCCAAATCCCCCACAACTAAGCTACTTTTGAACTATCTGCTTACATCATAAGGTAAAGTCATCATACTTGATTATTTGGATTTTCTGCCTTTATTGAACATTTGTGTCCATCTGCGTACTGAAAATGTCAAAAGCCAGATTTAAATCCATCACCAAAACATGCAGAAACAGTCACACGCCCACGTATGCTATGAAAGAAGCCTTGTCGGAATTCAGAATCCAATTTGACCAATTTTCTTTGATTGTACTTGACAAACTTGATAGTGTTACAACAACTTTACTATCAGTTCTTGATGAAATGAAAAATATCAAATCTTCTCTTCGTGAAGTTGAAGCATTATCGGCAGATTCAGCGGCGAGAATTGTTACACTTGAACGTGTGACCCTCCCTGCTATGTCAAAAACGGAGAGGGAATGTGACCTTGCCATGGAGATCCACTATTGTAAACAAAACCTTATGCTTTCTGGAGTTCCTCAGAGCACACACAAAAACATCATGGACATCTTGCGGAAGGAATTGTTGAACTCTGCAAACCTAAAGATCAAGTCCAGAAAATGCAATTCATCAATGCTCATCGTTTGCCGCAGAAACAGACATTAACATCATCTCCCAACGCTTGTCCGCCCAACCCAGATCTGATCATTGTTTGATTCATGTCAATATTCGACTGTGATGCTGTCCTCAGTGCATTCCATCAATCACTCAAATGACCAGGACCCAAGCCAGCTGTTACATTCGCATAGATCTACCTCAGCACTCAAACAAGTACAATTAGCTTAAAAAGGCAGCCTACGAGTAAGGAGTTGAGGAAGAAAAAGGAAATGTCAACAAGAAAATGTCAACATGAGTTTGTCTTATTGGCACCAAGTTTATTCTGGAGTACAGACCATGCAAGCTAGAGCACAGCGTCAAGCGTCTTGGCTGGTATTCCAGGGGTGAAGGTGAACTCTGCCATAATCAATCCTGTACATGTATACATGCTGCTACCGATTTTCTCAACCTCTATATAGTTGTATTTTTGCTTTCTACGTGTACAGTCACTCTTTTAGCCATGTGCTTTGTGTTTTTAAACACCAATCTTTTCCCCACGGATAATAACTATGCAAACCTCATTTATAGAGTTCCTTTATCTCGATCAGACTCAATGGATCGTATACGCAGCGACAGAGTTTGTCTAGTTAACACTGATCCGTTTTCCATGGCTATTATATTTATACCGACTTTAATAGATCCGTATCCTGTTTAGTTTCTAGTGAC
Source organism: Strongylocentrotus droebachiensis (assembly GCA_035222895.1). Classification (NCBI taxonomy): domain Eukaryota; kingdom Metazoa; phylum Echinodermata; class Echinoidea; order Camarodonta; family Strongylocentrotidae; genus Strongylocentrotus; species Strongylocentrotus droebachiensis. The sequence continues at coordinate 48,752 of JAVYIG010001967.1, forward strand.
GTATCCATAAATTATTGTAATGATATCAAAAACAGATCAACCCTTTCCAGATTCAAAAAGCTAAGCAGGGAAATCTCAACTTCTTTAAAATATATGTTCTTGATATTTGATGTTCACTCTTCTTTTCTCTTTGCCCTCATAGACATGTACTGTTGTGATGTAGAATTGTAGATATAGATTTTTGCGGCAAAAATGGACTTCTCTTTTTGACTTGTTTATATTAATGTTCAATATGGTGATTTTTCTTTGTATAAGTAGATCTATTGTTGATCTTTTTATGCATTTCAATTTGGTGGCCCCTTTTTATAAGCCCTGCTTGTAGGTATGTTACAATGTGTGTGCTTTCGCCAAGAAGGTTTCTGCCATGGGGCTGTTATGCACTATTGGAGACCAATTTGGATAGCCCACGTAAATGTGATCTTTTGATGAGCTGATTAGATTTTTGTTTCATGATTTCTATTGGATGAGAAGAATGACATTGTTATCTTTCATTTCATACCAAACTTTTTATGATTTATGTTTTCGGCGGTTTGTTTTGCTGCATTGTTTCACAAGAGACGTGTTTAGTGCCATTCTGTACCCTGATCCTACCTACAGGATTTGAAAAAAAGTATCTAGACCGATTGGTTAACATGTGAATTTGCTTTTTGTGAAATTTCAGCAAAATCTAACGATTAGAAATATGTTTTTTTGGATGAGGAATGTGAAAATGTCATGCAAAAATGACGGCCCAATTAGCGTTTTTTGTGTATTTACATACATTTTGGGGTAATTTTATGTAATGAAATAGAATCTTTCGGTCACATTTGAGATCACAACTTTTGGTTTAAAAAAAAAGGAAAACAAAGCAATTAAACACATGATTTTCGGGCGTTTAACATTGGCATAACTTTCTTATTACTGGGGCTATTATGATGAATGAGGCATCAAATAAAAGGTCTTATCAAGCTCTTTCGAATGGCATAAAGCAGGAGCTTGAATTCTGAGATTTAATTTTTTTGTAACATCCCTACTGCTTGTTCAACTGGGTAACCAAACCATCACTGTGTTCTGCTAAATTTTTTATGTAACTTATTTTAGTTGTATACAAAGATCTCGATCTATATGAATAAATAAATGAATTAAAATGAATTGAATAGTCACTCGACACACACACAGTCACAGATTATTTTCAGTTAGACTCTTAGATCTAATCACAAAGACACAAATCGCCTCGTGCACGTGTCCACAGTAGTAGTAGTCTATTCATCCGTCAAAAAAAGAAGAAATTCAAGGGAGGAGGGTTTGGAATTGGATAGTATTATAAGCATCAGTCTTTAAATTACTAATCAATGCTTTCCCTTTCTGGGAGATACTGCATGTGCACACTGGGCAAATGCAGGCCAGCTGCTATGCCAGCTAGGCAGTGCCGCCAGTGGCAGACTAGAGATACATGTGCACCCAACACTTCCTGTTTACCGTCCGGGAACTTCGGGCTCGAAAAGCCAGGATGCTGATGTGAATGACCAGGATGTTTCTTGCCTTTCAGCGCGAGAATATAAAAATAAATGTGCTCAATTTGTCACGATATCCAAGAATACATCGAAATATTTTTTGCAAATTCACATTCTTTGTATCTTAGGCGACTGTCCGAAAATTAAAATGGCCACGAAAAGTAATAATTTACCTTAATTTCTCCTCCAATAATCACGGAATTCCAATCAGTTTTTAGAGTCAGACGACATTTCAACATGGGAACCGTGCACAAAGCAAATTTACATCCGACCGCTACGACAGTAAGCAGTAATTACCACTCGGTGATTTAGATAATTTGCTATAGATCTATCACAAGATAAAACTTAATTGCAAAGAGCTAAATAAAAACTTTTGTTAGAAAAGGGAAGATGTCGAAATAAGACTTAATACCATAATATTTAAGAAACTAATGGTTGGTCAGGATATCAAAAATATATTTCATATAGCTTATGGAAAACTGTGTCTTTTCGTTTTCTGTCTCTTTCTCCTTTTTTCCCCCTTTCTCATTTTCTTGTACGATTGAAAAATATTAAAAAAACATGATTCTGTTAATATAAAAGAAATTTGACTCGTGATTAAACACGTTTTTAGAAAATGTCTTAATCAACAAATTATTACTCACTAAAGAAGAATATTTTGCTAAACTCGATTGATACAGTTTTGATTAACACCACCTATTTTCTCTAGCTCTCTCTCTCTCTCTCCCACCAGGGAAGAACAATTTTAGGTGCCCAAGATTTACAAACAATTCACCCCCGAACCATCTCCAGACTAGATATCAATATTATCCCTATCATTATCAAAATTATGAAAAAGGGATTTTTATAGTTTAAAGCCCCACTGTCCTACTTGTATCTACTTGCGCCCTCATATAACGAACAATGCCTAATCGGTGACCATTGGTCCACCGGCCATGATCCTCTTTTTCTTATGTTAATTGAGAGCTGAGTTGATGAGATAGCCACCTGTCACTGACCTCCCTGGGTGGTCTAATCCCTCCTAGCCAAACTAGTACAGACGGCCTTTAAAAAAAAAAATTATGTGCCTGATCTTGCTCATGCACTAGCTCACTCTCTTTGATTGGATCCCATTGGAAACCTATTTATTAGCTTTCATGGGTCGTCCATTTCAAGTTATATACAGTGGAATAGAATGTTAATCTTTCAACTCATGAACATATTCGCACTATTGAACTCATAACCATTCATTATTTGTATAATATAAAACCAATTAAACAATCTCCCTCTATCTCTTTCTGTCCGTCTCTTGTCTTTCTCTCTCCCTCTCCTTTTCTCCCTCTGTAGTCCCTGTCATTTATGTCCCTCCCTTAGTTATATAGGGACCTATTTGTACATGTATTGAAAATGACAAGATTGACATTGTGTTCATTGTAAAAAAAAAAATGTATGTTGGTATGAAAAATAAAGTATTGTTCTTTATGAACTGGACTAAAACATAAAACAATGTATTTTTCCCCTTTCTTTTATTTTTTTAACAGATTCTACAGACTTCATGAAACCATCAATGAGATTAAAATTGCATGGTTCAGATTAAAAACTGAAAGAAATAAAAAACACTTCCAGAAAGTAAGATATATTCTGAGCATGTAATATACCAATGTGGTATACACTGTCGGTAATAAAATGTTCTTAAAATCAACTCCAGCATGAAAAAAATATATATATTACGGTCATGTAACAGAAGAAAAGACACAAATGTTCAAGTTTACAATTTATTCACAGAAATATAGCAAAGGAAATATATACTTGCTATTCATATATTCATTTTTATATACAGCTGTTATAAACAGATTTATTGAGATTGTATTACTGTACAAAAGTGAAAAAGAAGGCAGATGGTATGTATTCTGCAGAATTAATGACAGAAATATTATTGTAGCTCAATATATAGAATGAATTTGTAGAAATGGGAAAATTGAGAATAAAAAGTGTTGTCACATGTAGAATAAACTTAACCTCAGTGTGCCATACTGCATAGTGATATCATACGTGATAGTATTGCAGATATCCAGTTGTTGGTAGTGCATGACACAATATATAAGTAATATAAAAGTCACTCACAGATAATGAAAATGAAGGCAAAGGAGAAAGGCAGATGTGAAAGGCAAATTGCAGAAAAGTTTTTCCATGAATGTATTGAGGCACTCTATCACTGTTTTTACATTTTTTGTCAGGTATACATTACCAAAAATTGAATGTCTAAATGTAATATCATGTTTGCATATGAGACTAGAAAATACAGTGAAATGAAACCATACAAAATTTGAATACTTCTTGTTGCCAAACAATGTTGAACAATCATCATTTTTAGTTCATTTATTTAGTATTCACGTAATTCTGCTACCATGCATTATTTGTAATATAACTCAAAGAAGCATCTAGCATATGTATGCATCATGAATGAAAGTCAAAACTGGTCATCATTGTTTTAAGTGTCATAAATCTGTAGCAAAGAAATATTTGACAAATCTACATCACCAATAATATCATAATACAATCCCTACCAACAATGTATTTGTATCAACAGAATTTCAAAGTCAAATCTAAACCAATCACATACATGTAACTGACCTTAATGTACTTATATAAATATTTGTTTGTTATCACCAGTTCATGAATACAATACACAAAACATGATATGTTTAAAGATTATTAAACATACATCTATCTTCATTAGCCACTAATAGATACCAAAAGGACATAATGGCTGGAATTTGTAATTGTGTTTCAACATCTGGATGTGAACTCTCTTACATATCAATGAACTTTCATTTGTTGCATTTTTGCAAGTCAGCTATCAAGGTGTTTGTTGCATATATGTTCTTCACTTCTTTCAATCAAAAAAAAAAAAAAGTACAGATGACTGGAAGATTGTATTGAAAGCTGAGAGATGCGGTTAGTCTGCTAAGACACATCAGTGGTTTTTTACTTCTTCTTCTTTCCTTTCTTTCCCTTCTTTCCTTTCTTTCCTTTCTTGCCCTTCTTTCCGTCATCTTCGTCACCACCTTCAGCTGCTTTAGCCCTCTTCTTGCCCAGAGGAGTCTTGGCATACCATGTCTGTAGGTGAAATGAAAAATACAAGTTATCAGAGATAAAATGCCATTTCATATCATGGGTTAAGAAAATGTAAAGAGGCTGAGATATTGATGTACATACAGGATAAAGCACAATCATGACATGAAGAACATCCTACAAAAAAGAATAAAAAAATGAAGATAAGACAACTTTCCACTGCGTCTATATGGTATCACAATATCCATAAGTCCTTGTAAGGCAAGAAGTTACATCATATCTACCTCTCTTGACCCAGCTGATCTATTATTTTTCTTTTTGCTTTGAGAGCAGTAATGAGAGGCTATTTTGTAACATGATTATGCAGGACCCATAGAAGCATCGATCACTATCCAACAGGCATAAGTGCTAAATACGTCATTTAATCAATTGTAATGCAAAATACTGTATGTTCAGGTAAACGAATGAGCACAAAATATACATATATAAGTATACTTTGTTCAAGATATATTGTAAAACAGCATCTGAGGAACTAATACTTCAACGAGCTCTGCTTCTAGTTAGTTCCTCTTTTCTCATGCTATTTCTATTATATTTCTCCAAACTATCATGAACAGATAATAAAACAAAAAAAATCTTCACCCACCTTGAAAGCCTCTTCCTCCTCCTTATATATGGGTTCCAGACGGGCCAAAGCCGGGACGAACTCTGACCCTACCAGGGGTCTCTTGGCCAGCTGGGACACCCGTCTCTCAGTCAGGACCTGCTGGCATGCAGTCATGATGTGCTTCTGGGTGTAACCATCGGTCACCTTGGCCAGGGAGCTCATGTCAATCTGAGCGTTCAGTATCCCGTTGTTCTTGACGATCAGAGACCTCCACAGTACTGGAAAGTGAAATATTAAAGATAGGAATAAAGTTTGACATGATAGAGAATTTTGGTTATCCAGCATGACCTTCAAGTTTATTTATTTGTTTCACATTTCACAAAAAAGAATTCACATAATTGACAAAATTAGAACATAATATGAAATATACTAAAAGTGTCACATTATATAATCAATTCTTTGAAAAGACGTCAAAATTAATTGTATTGAATAGAAGGATATACAGGGTGGAATGTGAGGAACCACTTAAAAAGCTTAGCTTGTAGATTATCGGTTCCCATAAAAAAACTAACATTTGATTGAAGTGGTTGTAATGGTTCTCAATACTTCAATTATTACTGTGCATAAGCAATATGTTGAGTACACTTCAACTAATTGTGTTTGTTTTTCTCAATAAGTTACTTTGTAAGCTTAAAATGCACTGTGTTGTTGTAAATGGTTCCAATAGGAATATGAGAAAACTGGACAGTATGTGAATATAGAGACAACAAAAACAAAATCTTTGGTCTAAGTTAATCCCCAGAATAACAATAATATCATTTTGTCATTCTCCTTTTTCCTAGCTGCCACACCAGTATTTGAAAATATAGAAATATATAAAACCCTAACTAACTCAATACAAATTATGTACACCTCAATTTTGTAATCTTTTATAAAAAGATAAAATCTAAATATATTCAAACAATGCAAGCTACAACCCACTTTTTCTCCTTTCATTTATAAAAAGACTAGTTATTCCAGGACTTACAATGTCTGGAGGCGTAGTCAGGTCTCGGGATAAGGACAACTCGTTGGTATGCTCCTACCAGACCCTTCATCTCACACTCAAATGGTGCCCTGGAGGTTCCTACCAGCACCACACGATCTTCAGGCTTTAGAAGCTTCAGCATCTTAGGGAGCTCCTTCTTCAGACGCTTGGGATCGGTCTGCAAGGGAGATGACAATAATAAAATAAAAAATATTGTTTGTCTATATTACAAATAGATTTAACAAGTTCTAGCGTCTTCAAGATTTAGAAACTTTGGTATCTTAAAGGAGATCTTTCAGACTTTTGGGGTGAGGAGATCTGCAAGATGACAATAATAGTGTTTGGAATGATTAAGCAAATATCGCAAATATAACAGCTTCTTAAGCTTCTTATACAATCATCTGAAACTTAATGTTGTATAATCAATACAAATTATTTTTTCTTCAGCAATTAATTATAACTTGAGCTTTCTTCTGTAATCGATAACATCTAAACCACATTTCTTAAATCAGCCAAAGTGTTCTCACTGACAGCTATAATCACATTCCATCAATCTCACCTTGTCAGTCTTGGGGACCTTCTTGAGGAAGGTCCTTTCCGCATCAGTGATCAGGATCACAGATGGCTGCAGGAGTCTGCCCACCTTCAAGACCATGTGCATCAGCATAGCAAGGCCAGACTTGCCGGCGTACTTGCCCTGGATGTTGGTGGCAGTCAGATCAAACAGGTTGGCACCCGTCTCGGTACAGATGGCGTTGACCAGGCTGCGCTTCCCGGTACCACGCGGTCCTGCCAGAAGGATGGACTTGATGTGCGGGGCCTTCTCATGAACAGCTTGTGATCCTGCAGGTAGAATAGAATGGAATAATTATCACACATAATATTGATATATATGATATATTTCATTTGATTTGATTTGATATGGTTTATTGAGCCATGCAGAGGCTCAAACAAAATTGAATTTACAAAAGATTGATACATACAAATATATTGAAATGTACTGCATTAATCCATTATAATCAATTATGACGAATAAATCATACAAGTTTTTGTATGTAGGACTCAAGTTCTTATGCAAGAAGGTCCTGGTTTAATATTTTTGAAAAATCATGACACTCTTTTGATGATGAATAAATAAATTTACATAGTAATGCCTGTCATTATACTTCTAGAGCATTTGCACCTTTCTCTGGCCACATTAATTAGCTTTTTCATTTTTTTCCTCCATTTTTTTTTTTTTTTTTTTTTTTTGGGGGGGGGGCATATTATCAGCACTACATCCTAACTTATGGATCCTGCTGAGTATCGTCATAGAAGTAGAAGTAGAAGTAATCAAGATAAATGCACTTACCAAGTGGTAGGATTCCATACAGCGCCACAAGTTGTCTGACATCAGATAGTGAAGGCATAGGTTCAATGTTGGCCTGTCTAAGAGTAGTACCCAGGTAGCTGTACTCTCCGATGTAGTCCTGAAGGGAGAACTTAGGAGAACGAACAATGATCCCTTCTTTCACCAGCTCCTCATAAAGATCCTCAACGGTCCTGGAAACAAAATAAATCACAATGAAATTGATTTATAATTCACAAAAGCAATTCTACAGATATTAAATGTAAGTCCATTTTAAGCCTTAGAGGAATACCACATTGTCTATAATGTTCCTAATCATCTAGATGTCTTATGCAATTTTACTTTTGTCTATAAGTTCCTAAACTCAAATAAGTTTTAAATCAGTATTACAAATTGTATACATTCAATTCAAATATATCCTTCATCCTTCATCCTTCATCCTTCACATTCATAACTGATTGATCAATTCAATATATTCAATTCCCCTATACCTCACAATACATTTGAAGTATATATATACCCCACATCATTAAAAGCTTCACTGTTGGTATGTTTCACTTGATATCTAACTACTACTAACAATTTTCTGTTATGTTACACTGGGGACATCTGACCTTTGAAAACAATAACATTCAGATCACTTATTTTTCAATGCATTCATAACAATTTATTTACAAAAAAAATATTACTATCAAACAATCAGAAAATGTATACAATGTTTTTTAAATGATAGAAAAACAAACCTCTTATTGTCCAGAAAATAACTTTTATTGAATTGAAGTTGATCGGTAATGATCAAATATATCTTTCAACACTTTGAATATGTCTTACCTGTCAGGGGTTAAATCCTTCTCTTTTTTGCCCTTCTTGCCTTTCTTTCCACTCTTCTTGCCGCTCTTCTTCTTCTTCTTTTTCTTTCCACTCTTCTTTCCACTTTTGCCCTTCTTGCCTTTCTTTCCCTTGCCCTTGTCTCTGTCCACAGCCTGAAATAATCACAAGAAGGGACCGAGTCAAAACAATAACATAATACAAAATATTAGATCATTACCCCATGCAAATCTATTCAAAATTACAAATGTAAAACTTTTCCAATTCAGTGTAAATAAAATGATAAATCAGTCAATCATTGGTCTACAGTTTGTTTCATTATTCACACATTTCTTACTTTGTTTTATAAATGATATCAAATTTGACACAAGATCTACATCAAAGTAGACATATCATTAGGGACCTAAGTTCTTGCTGGGTACCCTCAAGGTATTTGTAGACTGTGTAGCAACCAAAAATCTCATAAAATATACAATTAATGTTAAATGTGATTTTTGTTTTTTTAATGTGTAATCCAGTACACATCTCCAGCCTAACCGCTTAGGATGGTGGTCTCCTGCATTCTAAATCACCTCTCTAATTTATTGAAAAATATTTACTATATATTTCTTATCTGATTTGTATGCTTCGTACATGTTTATCATATGATATAATAGTACATGATTTTCTATTTTATTACTTTTTTTAAACATTTTATTCATTGTATTTGTTATTGTTCAAATTTTTGTACTTAAAATTTAAATTTAAATGCTCAATATATCAACATCACATGTTTAATCATAAATGTTCCTACACTAAAGTTTTCACAGAAAATATATAGGGTTGGTGGATAGCATTTGTAAAAGGGATATTTGTGATATCAGTGACAAATAATATTACAAGAAAGTGGGACAGTATTCTAATTGTGAATGTAGGTTCTAACTTCTAACAATGTCATTTTAGATATCCAGTAAATACAACCCTTATATAGAGAGGGAAAATGTGCAGATTAATTAGTAAAACTGGTCAGAAAATGAATTTGGAACTATATATAATAATAATGAATAATAACAAAATTTATTATGCGCAAATATTTACCCCAAGGCAAGCTCAAGGCGCCTACCAAGGTAAATTCATTAAACATATGAAAGTATATGAGAAGTTACAAAGAACGAAAGTAATTAAACATAATTAAATATAATTAATTAAACAACATTGATTACATCAGATTGTGAAATACACTACATCTTAACTTAAGAATTCAGACATTAGATAGGTTATCAAGTTTTGGGGATTTTTTTATTTGATTGGCTGATATTTTGATTGAATGGGGTATAGTTCCATAACCGGGGTGCAGCAGCTATAAAAGCTCAGTCACCCCAACTTCCCTTTGTTCTTAACTCTATTAACTTTGTTGAAATGGAGGAACAAAGACCTGCATGATAACTTGAAGAGATATTAAGAAGAGAGGAAATATATTCAGAGACAAATCCATTTAGTGAACGGTAGGTGAGTAGTAGAATTTTATATTTGATACGCTGTTCTATTGGAAGCCAGTGAAGGTTCCTAAGTATTTGAGTAGTATAGTATACAGTAAACACATGTGATGTATATAATATAGAGGACAGTAATTGCCCATCATTCAGAAACAGAGAGCAGAAGGGCTGAATATAGGACATTGGGGATAAGATCAGATGTGCGGAAAGGACATTCTTTTTTGTTGTTGTTGCAATTTTATATAATAAGGCTACAGCTAATTTTCTGTGATAACTATAAGATAGGAAAGGATTCTGGGGAATCTACTTCACAATAAAAATCACTACCATTCATCAGGTTTCACAACTATACATGGTTATATATATGCTAACATACTGGTACTCGATTAGCATTTGCCAAGACCTAAAGGATTAAGAGAGATGTTAATTTATTTGCATAATGGCAATGGACATTCATGATTTACATATTGATAAAAGTGGAATACATTTCATTGCTAATACAATTCAATTCAGGAAGTTACATGTTGTCAGGGATTAAGAATAAGGTAGCTCATATGTGAATACATATACAATTAATATCTTTAGCAGTTAGTCCTAATTTTTTTAAAGTCTTTTTATTAAAGTTTGTTTTTTCTCCCTATAATAGAATCATATTTATTCAATATTGATCTTGACTTTGCAAAACCATAACAAAACATATACATGTTGTATATATACATACATAATATAAAAGTTGACAAATGCGCGATTTATTAACAGTAACTGATGGCACATTGTATCTCTCTTCAAAGTAAATGTCCATGACAGATTTTTTTCTCCAAAATTTACGATTACAAGTTCACCAACCAATTCTAATCATGTTTATAGCCAATATTGAATATTCTGATATTTAATAGGAAGGATGCTATTAAATGTGATATGGCTCATTGCAGAGTGTCTGTAGGCTGCCTTGGGAAGGAATGGATGATCTTACACTTGGAGCAAAGTCTTGCATATGCTGACAAACAAAAGTCTAATGTGTGTTAGTGTGCCTCGATCACCACTGTTTAATAGTACGGGGACCTGTTTCACAAAGCCCTTTTTCAATGACAAGTGACACAAATCAGTGGCAGATCTGCTGATAACCAATCAAAGGCAAGGATTTCACTAAGCTTATAATAACAGAAACTGTCATTAGTCACTGGTGACAAGTTTTGTGAAATGGGGCCCTGGAGTTGATTCATCTGAAACACTTTTGATCCAAGTTCAGACATTCAATGGAGGTCTTGTGTATAGGAGAGTCACACCATATGAATGTTAAAACCAATACACTCTTTGTTAAAGATTAGTTTGTAAACATGGTTTATATTACACCTGTAGTTCCTTGTATGACCATAGATTGCAATAATCATCAGGAGGCAATTGTATCCAAACATTGGACCTTGGATTTCATAACCTTCAATATTAATTCAACAACTTTCCTGTTCTGAGTTAATTAATTATTTGTATTAATCAATCATTTTGGAGAGGGCATATATACTCACCACCTTGAGGTTCTTCAGTTCAGTTCTCATGAGTTCATCGACCTGCGTTCTTATTTCATTCTCAACCTCAATGCGCTTCTCTTCCTTTATCAGTTCTGAGTCGGGTTTCTGACTGAAGTTAGACTCCTCGTTCCTCTCTTTCCAAATACCTGTTGATTGACAAAACACAATCAATTAATAAATATACATGCACAGGTATGTCAATAACTGAAATCACGTTAAACAAAATTCAATACGTACTAATTAATGTAAAAGTATCAATTGACCTGCTGGTACTTGTATCTTACAAATTAAATTAGAAGAAAAAAACTCAAATATTAGTCAACTATTTTTCAACTTCATTAGTTTCTTTACTAAAGGACATTTAGGAATGACTGTAAACATTTTACTTTGTTTTTAATTGCCAACTTCTTACTCTACAATTTTTTTTCACACACTCTAGTTTCATGGTAAATTTTTCTTCTTCTCCAACCTTTGAATATAATTTTGATGGTAAACTGTTTTAATATTTCCTGATATTCTATCGACAAGAGTTGCATATGTTCGCTTCATGCTTTCTGGTTTGAACACAAAAATCAGACTGTGGATTTTTGCTGTTTACCTGAGAAATCTTTTGCAGCACCATCAGTATCAGGGAGGAAGTTTGATTGCTGAAGTTTGAAGCCTTCTTCTTCTTCATCATCATCTCCACCTTTCCCCTTCTTTCCTTTCTTGCCCTTCTTGTCCTTCTTGTCTTTCTTCTTATCTTTCTTGGCACTTTTCTTTCCTTTCTTCTTCCCTTTGCCTCCTTTGTCATCTTCTTTACCAGCCAGCTCTGCCTCAATCTATCAAATGAGATATGGCACATTATAAAACGCATCTTTTTACATCAATAAAACAAATAAAAAAAAAGCAAATTTCTTTATGAACTAGTGAGGATGTATCAAGTATGAATTCTATAACAAATAAAAAAAAACAGAGATCAAACTACCAGTACATCCTCTAGAACACAAATTGAAGGATCTGTATTTTAAAAAAATTGTAAATTCATTCTGAACTACTAAAATTACATCAATCTTATCAAGAATTATTCAAATTTTTACCCATTTGATATTTATTTCATATTTCATCAACCATAATAAACAAATCTCTTATCAAATAAAACCTTGAAAATCGTATGGCAAATATCATAACAGAGTTAAAATACTGATAAACAAGGTTACCTCTGCTGGATCTTTCTCTCTGAATATTGCAGCTGATCCTCCCTCATCTTCATCAGGGTAGTCAGGAAACTTTCCTGTAGCATCTCTGATAAAATAAAAAATGAATAAACCTATGAATAGACAATGAATAAACATCAATAACATGCCTTCATATAAGCAAATAATTGCTCACCTATTTAATTTCCCACAATGCACCTTCTAAGTTCATTTCAGATGTACCCATGTGTAATTTCACTCAGAAAATTAAAACAAAATGAGATCCAATAAATTCTTATTCTGTGTTTGAATATTGCATTATTGTATTCCAAAGATTATGCGAAACATTTCTAGATTTACACTTCATAAAAAACACAGAAAACAGAGCTGATGTCTTGACCGACTCACATATTTTCCTCTCATTGTTACCTATATGCAATGTAATAGATTTGGCCTAATTCTCTAATTTGGATGTTTCACTTACCTGCATTCGATAAACCACTGTCTGATCTGATCTTGCATGGTCTCCTTCATATCTGGACCTTCAACTTCCCTTAGTTTGGTCTTGATACTGACCAGACTCTGTTGATACTCCCTCTCATGGTCCGCTTGTGTCACACGACGGGTCTTCTCGGTGCGTTCAGCCAGCACCTGGGAGGTGTTCTTAGGGTTGGTGGGGTCACGAGGTGGGATCTAGACCAAGAAAGTTTAAGTGCATTCGCACAAAATGGAAATTATAGAATATATGCAACCATTTAACTATGTGATTTTTGAAATATTGAGATGCATAGGCTCAACATTATTGCAGTTTGTTAGCAAGCAAGATAACTAAAAGTATGCACACAATTTTGATTATACTATAGATTGTAAAGACTGTAGATATACCAAACACATCAAATAATTCAAATGATATACAATTGTATAGAGCTTTTAATCAATATACAAATAATCAACGTATTTGAAATAAAATATAGTGAATTGACTTTGCAATTTGTTTATGCTCCTTTCTCAGCAATCCTATAAAATGATATATTTCACAATTTGCTTTACATGTTGGAAAACATATTTCAATAGTTATAGTAATCTATACTATACCTATAGTATAAGAATACTTACCATACCGATGAATCTCATTTCTTCTTCTCTTTCTCTCCTGATCCTCTTTCTGACTGCATAACCTTTCCAAGTCTGTTATGAAAGGTGGAAAATTAAATATCATACATATGCTATAATTTATGTTCAATAAGCATCATATCTTTAGTTACTCATAACTGACTTTTAAGATCAAGGAATAGAAAAAAAAGTTGATCCAATTTTGATAATCCTGTTTTAGTAAATCAATCAAGTGAATCACCATGAATTAAGTTGTCATGAAAATCAAATCACAATGTCTCCCTTTCATTAATATATTTTCACATGATTTAATACCAAAATGTACATATTTTGAATAATATTACATGCTATGGAACTGACAAATTTTACAATGTGATGTCTAATAGCACAGCTATTAACACTATGTAGAAGATTCCAGTAATTATGCTAACATAATGACTGTATTAACTAGGACTAATCAATGGTGTATACCTTTTGGATCCTAACTGAAGCCAGCTCTGTGTCTAGCGTGGGAGCACCTCTGTTGGCTGCATTCCTTTCCCGCTCCTCTTGGAGACGAATCTCTCTCATGAACTTGGCCCTGAGACGACCCTGTCGAGCTCTCTCGTGAACCTGGATGATACGAATGGCTTCGTCCGGAGACATCTTAATCTCCTCCGTCTTCTCCTCGGGAGGTCCCATCTTGGCCAGGATCTGACCAAGGAGTTTCTCACGGTCCTGCAGCACCTTTGCCCTCTCATTGATGAAGTACTTTGGGACTGGAATCTCAATGTCATTCTGTGAGGGAGGCAAGAGTCACGACATTCAAATTTCTTGTATCATACTTACACACTCAAAAAAATGAAAGCTAAATGAATCTTGTCGGTCTCTACATATCGTCCTTGTTTTCACGAAGTGACGGTAGTGAGGAAAATCGTAACGCAAAGTGAATGCAATTTTTTTTCACTACCGTCACTTCGTGAAAACAGCGACGATATATTGTCAGAAAGTTTTTAAACTCGTTCATAGAAAGCTATGTATTTTTGTTTTATTCTGTTTCTTAGGCTCAGGCTTTTCATAATGTAAGTTTTGATGCATTTTTTACTGCAAAATTATATTATCAATATGGGTGTATTAAACATTCATAAAAATCTGTTTTATATAATGTATGCAGTCAATCACTCAATCACTTGTTATCTTCAAAGCAACATTGTTGTTTAAGGCCCTAAGAGTGAGAGACATTTCAAATAATTTTCAGTCACATTTATGAAATAGCAATGTATTTGAAAATGTTCTAGTTTGTATTGGGACTGACTCTGATCAAGCAAGTTAACATGATTAAAACTAAAGGACCAAAATAGGAAGAAAATTGCAAACAAATTATACTGTACTATTCAACAACTAAAAGAACTTACTGGTGTCAATTTAAGATCAGACAAGATGTCATCAAAGTAGTGGAATTCAGAGAACTCCAGAAGAACCATCTCATTCTTGAGCTCAATCAACCGCCCCATGACACCATCCAGCATGCGACGAAGTACCCGGCGCTTCTGGGGGTGAACAACCTGGTCGTAGCATCCTTCAATTTTGCGGAATATCTGGAGGTATTTGAGGTAAAGGGTGGCGATGTTCTGGAATGCTGTGAGGCGATCTTTCTCAGGTTTGGGTGGCTCAGGGGGTATCTCTTGTTGGAGCAGGTCATTGAGGCTATCCTGTGCTTCTAGCCACTGCTTCTGGTAGTAGCTGCAAAAGGGGAAAGGGCAATCAACTCATGAGAATGCAAATATATTTACAATTAATGAGCATTTCATCACATGTCATTGTCAAATTTCACATTAACAGGAAAGATAAAATTAAAAAATAATCTAAAGGGTGGAATTGTCTATCTAGGTGCATGCGCATGCAAGCCTAAGATTTAAACAAACAACAAATTCTAGAAGACAAAGTTCCTACTTAGTATAATACACGTCCTCAATTATATTATATGTATCCTAGTAATAGTCCTAAACAAAATAGCATTCAGAAATGAGCACCCAGCCCGCGGCCACCTTCTTCTTCTTGTTCTTCCTCCGCTTTTTCGGAGATCAGCGATCCCATGGGCCGCAAGACATATAACTAAACAGGAGCACAAGGTAAACATCAAGCCAGGTAATGGACTGATAGCAGTCGATCGCGATAGGTGCATTTTATGGACAAAGAGTAAAGTAATAGCCAGTAAACTTCTATATGTAGTAAGTGGCAGTACAGGATCAAATGGGAGAAGAGAAGCATTGGTAAATAAAGACGGATCACGGTCATCATATTGTGACGCACACAATGGGTAATCCTGGAGACATTTATTTACTTTGGAGACAAAGTCATGGCGTATCTGAAGATGATTCGGACAGGATGCTATAAAGTGTTCAACTGTCTCATCAACACCTTTGCACAGGAGGCATAGCGGATCAGCTGCTTTCTGGATTTTGCACAATCTTGTTCAAATAACTGTTCGCAAAATACAACACAATTTTGAACGCATGGGACTTATACAAAACTGTCTCGCGGGAAACCAACTTGGCATCAAACCATCAATAGCACACTTATAAATTGTATTAGAAATTGTCACTTACCTATGAGACATGGTGCTCGTGTATTTAATACGTCTCAATTCCAAAAACTCATCATTTGTCCGTATAATATAATAGTTTTGTCAATTTTCCACTGTTGTTCTTCGCCGGTTCACTTGCAAAAAGGTCGGTATTTACAATCAATCACCAAGGAAACACTATCTGTAAGTCGTCGTGTGATGGCGCTAGAAGACAAAAATCGACGAGTTTGGTCTCACGTATAGTATACGAAATGAGAAAAAGAATGGTCATATTGTACTTTGTTCATTTTGTAATGAATTGGTAGAAGCAGTTATTAATAAATTTTGAAACATACTTATCTGTTATGACACATATCGTCCCTAAACATGCTATAACATAGACTACTTGTATGTGTAATGTGTATGTGTAATGTAGTCATTTATGACATGAAATTGTACACAATATGTATATACCGGTATATAAATAATTCATAAAATAGTGTGTGGCAAAAATAGTCAACTGTGACTGATTGCCAAACAAAATCAAATCAAGAAGAAGAAGCAACGCATAGGTTATTTATAATACTGACAGGGGCGTCGCCAGGTTATTTTGTTAGGGGGGGCGAAAGGGCGCGCCACGCACGGGGATGTGTCCACCTCAGTAGATAAAGATTTGCTTTTTTAATTGATGGATAAATGGCTCGATTTTGTGCATACTTTTTGCTAAATTAAAAAGAAAGTTCAACTAACAGGAACAATAACACAGGGGGTGTCTGAGGGGGATGTGCCCCCTCAGAGGTTGAAGATTTTTTTTAAATTGATGGATAAATGGCTTGATTTGGTGCACACTTTTTGCTAAATTAAAAAGAAAGTTCAACTAACAAGAACAAGAACGCAGGGGAGGGGGGGGGGGGTGTCACCATATTTTTTCAGAAGGGTTGTTATAGAAGAATTTGTCGTTTCCATTGAACAATCAGCCATAAAGTTTAGGAGATACAAGGGATTAATTTGATTTTTTGTTCAGACCGGGAATCGAACCCGGGCCGCGGCGGTGAGAGCGCCGAATCCTAACCAGACCATATGGGATAAACAGTTTCGCAGGTACCGCACACTGAAAATATTTCTCCTGGCCTTCCTCGTTCTCGTCCCCTTCCTTTTCTTTTCTTCTCCTTCCTTTCGTTTCTTCTCCTTCTTTTCCTTTCCTTTCCTTCTCCTTTTCCTCTTTCTCCTTCCCTTCCTCTTCTCTTTTTTCAAATGATATGGGGCGGCCGCACCCCTGACACCCCCCCCCCCTGTGGCGCCGCGCCGCCCGTTATGCTGAGCCTGAAGAGGTCACAACATAATTCTTGGAGAGACTACATCACAACCTGCTGAAGAAGGGAAAAAAATCATTGAGAAGATAGGAAAGGGTTGGGGGATATGGGGGAGTAAATCTTCACTTATCAAAGTAGGCAAATGACTATCAAAACATATTTCGTATTTTGTGATCAATTCGTAATATGTTTTGTTTATACTATGAAAACAGATAATACCACTTATTTGTAAATATATAAAGCATAGCTCTGACGGAAGAGGTTATATTTCCAATAATTCGTGAATATCCTATACCATTATTGTGGCGACTGGAAAGTTGATAATAGGGACTTTTAGATTCGCACGAAGACAATGTGGATTGCTCCGATCGACGTCCTTTTAATGCACTGCCTTGAATGGACGTCACACGTTTCAGTCCACGCAAATCTAAAAGTCTCTAATAGTTTGTACAATCGGACGTCAGCAACTGATCAATGCGGCATATTCGTAAAGGATTGCACATTATTTTATAAGCTATACATCTAATGTAACTATGTAAAAAAAAAAAAAAAATCATTTAATTTATTTATTGTGACGTCTTTCAAACATCCGTGGATTACAGTATTGATATTTATATATTTAACGAGTATTTATATATGTGACTGCTTGAGGCATTGACTAGCGCCCCCTTGTGATACTCTCTAAATTTCTAACGCGCTTCGAATATTCAACGAACAAGAGAAAATACACAAAAGCATTTTAGGATTAAACTCTTGAAAATAATAAACTTATTCGATCAGTAGATGAATCAATCTTTCAATAAATAAATTAATCTTATCAATCAACCAATCAATAAACAGACGTTCAATAAATTAATTCGATTTATCCGAACTCAATTTTACCAATCTATCTCTTTCTATATAATATGTTTTGGAATTCTTCAACAAGTCTATATATATTTCTAACTCGATACCTAACTTTTACTTATAAATGTGTCTCTAAATATGATATTCCCTGTGTTAATTTGTGTTTGTATGTATGTTTGATTAACCTGCCTATCTATCGATCTCTCCATCTGTTATATCTATTTATCTATCTAGAAAATGAGTAGAAACATATACACAGATTTCAGGTCGCCTTGATTTGTAAATAATATGTTCATTTGTTCATATTATCACATGTTTATCATTTTTATACAATTGTTACAGTATTGATACTATGTAAATATGTTTGTACTCTCGTAACTCGAGAGGGGGACGATAGAT